>CM022394.1:10020213-10620213 GCA_011833715.1 Carcinoscorpius rotundicauda | reverse complement strand
AGCACACAATTGTTTGCTCATAAAACAAAACTACAATTTTAGAAACTAAATACAAAAATACATTTTCTAAACCAACATACCTCTCTCCTCTCACATTTAGAGCTAATGGCTTGACTGCCATGGTTTCTTCATTTTCCCATCTAAGAATTGGTCTGAATTTTAATCATTTGCTCTACTCTTTCATACCACACTAAACTGGTCATGGCAATGTTTTTCTTATGACATCCTCCACTTACATCAATGCACCCTCTATCCTGGGTACTGTATACAAGTACATCATTCAGATAATGTTATGGCATTTTCGAGACTGACTCAATCCTAGTCTCTAACACTGTCTCTTAGTGGTGAGGAAGAGTGGGAGAGTTTAAGAAAATGTTAAATTCCAAAACATATTTACCTCCACTCATACTTAAGCTAGAGAGCTGGTGAGGGCATTACCTATGCAAAACATATCTGCACAGATCATGGAAGGGTCAACAGAAGAATGGAACTACATTGAGAGCAGGTATGCTTCTCACATGGAAGTAATTCATGTATTAAAGATAGGAATTTTACATGATTTGTCATCACCACTTGACCAGTTGGATGGTTGGTTGGTTTTGTATTTTATGGCGCAAAGCAACTAGACTATCTGTGCCAAACATCTGTTAAAAAGTTAAAATTAAAGTAAAAATATCAAATTTGATAAAAGGAAATTAAAGTAAAACAAAACAAAGTTTAATTTTTGAAGTAAAAATGTAAATAGCATTAATTTCAATTTTTATATCTAGCCTACAGCAGTTAAGAGAAATAATTACAGTAATACAAGTTGTAAAGGACTTTCTGTAGCATAACTATAATTATCATAACTCACCAGGAAGACTAATGGCTAAGTTAAAAAATCAGTTGGCCTTTCCAGTCTTGACTTTGAGTTATTTGGTGTTATGGCTGTTTTCAGAAAGTCAAGTTATATGAGTTTTAAAATAGGGAAAGCAAAATTGTACTTATTATAGCTTGTGAGGATGACTAACAGGTAGTTCAAACAGAAGCATTAGACACCTAAAGTTGGCTTTTCCAGTCTTGGTTTCGAGTTATTTAACATTATGGCCATTTTCTAATTTCAAATGAAACTGGATGTACTTTGATTCTTATAAGGGAATCACATTAAAAAAGGTCTAACATATAAATTTAAAAAACAAACTTAAATAGCATTAAAAAGATTGGCCTTTAAAAAACTTAAAAACATTTCTAAGGTAGACAGTGTCACTATCATCAATAACACTGTCTCATGTTATGGATAAACCTTGGGACAAAACATGTTAAAAATGGTGCTGTTGTTGAAAGTCATAACAAAGGCAAGACAGTAAAATGTGGCTTACTGTGACCTGAGTATCACACAGACAACACATTGGTGCACCAGTCCCAGATAAAAGAAAATGATGAGTTAAAAAACTGTGACCAATGTGACCTTATGGAAGTCCAGTAGAAGGTTTTATTTAGAAAAGCTTGTTTTCACGTCACTCACTCTAAGTTGACTGTCAACTGGAACAGAGCCAAGTCTTGAATACAGGACCATAGTCCGTGTATGGAACAGACAACAGCAGTGACAATGCCTTGAAGACAGATTTAGCTGCAGTTTCAGCAAGCTCATTCCCGTGAATACCAACATGGCCTGGTATCCAGAAAAACTGCATAGAAGTGGACGTTAAAGAGAAATTGGCAAGAACAGGGTGAGAACTAACATGAAGCAATTCCAGGGCCAGTAGAGAACTAAACTAGTCAGTATAAATAGTGCAATTTGAGTCCTGCTTAACTTCTATGTGATCCAGGGGAAAAGAAATGGCCCACAGTTCAGCAGTGAACACAGACTGTGTCCAACCCATTGAACCACAACAAACCATGGCAGAGCCCACAGAGTCACCAGATTTCGAACTATCTGCATAAACAGGAATGGAAGGATGGTTTGAAAGATGTTCAGTACATAACAGACAGTATCTCCAATCGAGAGTACCTGATTTTCTCAGATGACTTAAAGAAAGATCACATTTGGGGACTGTAATAAGCCATGGTGGGATGGGCTGATCAGTGGATACAAAGGCTAAAAGCAACAATGACATATTGTCTGTTTTAAAAAAGCATGGCCCACAGAAGAAGGGAAACACAACCCAAGTGGGATGCTTTGGAAGGGAATGAAGATTCGAAGCATATATTAAAGACAGATGTAAGCAGCAGAGGTGTACAGGAGGTTTATGAGATTATGTATAAGCTCTGAACTGGGGAAGTGTGGAAAGCCCCAGTGCAGAGCCATAGACGAGTGATCCATTGTCTAGTTTCGATCAAATAAGACTGAAATATATATTTAACATAGAACATCAATCTGTTTCCCAAGTGGTGGAAGAGAGGACACAGAGGATGTTCACTGCTTTTGTACAATTGCCCCATAGCTGTGTGGTATAAAGATCATCTTACGGTCAAGAACTTTGTCTCAGGAACGACAGGATGTGAAACTTCTCCGATATGGAGTTCAGGACCAGGTTGAATACCTCATTGGCAGCAAAAGTGCATGAATGGTTTCAGAGAGAGAGAAGTTAAAACTGTTTGATGTGGTCTACTTCACTAAGCAACTGAGGGGAGTCAGTAGCTGCCACTCAATATACCTTATGTTCAACTACTAACAAGAGATGTAAAAGTTGGAGACATAGAGCCCATTTACAATAGTGAGAGAGAGTTATTTGGTGATGGCATTAATCTTTATACTGAAAAGTGTGACACTCAAAACACAGCCCTAACAGACTCCAAGTTCCTCTAGGAAAGAACAGGAAAGTGTCAAACCCATATGAACTTGGAATTGCCTGTCCATTAAAAAAATTTAATCAAAATGGGAAGATAGCTACTTAACCCATATAAATGGAGGTCTCACAAAATGCCATACCTCCATGTTGTATCAAAAGCCCTCCCAATGTCAAAGAATATTGATAAAAGATGTTATCATTTGAAAAAGGTTTCTCTGACTGATGTTTCAAGTACAATCAGGTGGTGCATGGTTGAAAGTTGTCGTCAAAACACACACTCGATGGGTGATAAGAGGCTGTTTGATTTGAGGATCCAAACAAGACAAACATTAACCAACCTCTCTTAGGTATTACAGAAATAGTTCATCAAAGCAATCGGATAGCAGTTTAAAGGAATCTTGGGAACCTTCCCAGGCTTAGAGAAAGGTAGAACAATAGGAATCATAAAATCATTCTCCTGCCAGATCTGGTTAAAAACAATCAGAAAAATAGCAAGAGAAAAATGATGCAGCATTTTGTAGTGTACATCATCGGGTCTGACCAATGTACTGCCAGATCAATGGTGGGCCAGTTTGAGTTCCACCAGTGTAAAGGGACAATTATAGTCATAGAGACAATCAGCTTGAAAGGAAAGCAATATTGAGAGAAAGGAACAGAATTTTATTCCCCACTGAACTTTCAAATCTTGTCTCATATGACTTTGTAGCTGGTAATAGATGATATGCTGGTTGTGAATATAATCCAAAAGTCCTTCTGACTTTGACTTATTACTCATTGAGCATGTGCATGAACCTGCTGAAAAGCCATGCAGTTTGAGAGTATGGGATACCTACGAAAAGTATCCCAGGCTCATTTTTGAGCCTTCTGTGTCATGTGACAGGCAGGATTTCACTACAGACGAGGATATCGTGGGAAATGTGTCGAGGTTTTAAGAATACAATGCACAAATACCTGTATATTACAGTCAATTACTGCTGCCATACAGTCGTCTATTGTTGGCTTACAGATGATAGCAGGATCAAGTTTTGCAAGAGCAGTGAAAAAGGGCCAGTTTGCCTGACCCAGCCTCCATTGGGGCACGTGGGTCAGGTGGCATCAATCATGACCAGTCTCTCTTGAAATGACAGAAAAATTATCACTGATTTGTAGATCACTGTCAACCCTCCATGAAAAGTGGGAGAACAGTGAAGGGGAGAAAACTCCGAGATCAATGATAGTAAAGGACTGACTAGGTGCATAAAAATTAGTACAAAAATCAGTATTGAAAAGAGAAAAGTTGTTCTCAATGAGCATATGCTCTACAGAGTGACCTCTCTCATCAATAGCAACACTTTCCCAGAGGGAATGATGTCCATTAAAGTTTTTTTTTTTAATTTCGCACAAAGCTACCCGACGGCTATCTGTGCTAGCCGTACCTAATTTAGCAGTGTAAGACTAGAGGGAAGACAGTTAGTCATCACCACCCACTGCCAATTCTTGGGCTAGTCTTTTATCAACAAGGAGTTGGATTGACCATCACATTATAATGCCCCCACGGCTAGGAGGGCAAGCATGTTTGGTGTGATGTGAGCAGGAACCCGCGACCCTTGGATTATGAGTCGCACGCCTTAATGTGCTTGGCCATGCCGGGCCTGTCCATTAAAGTCCTCCAGGATTAAAATGGGAAATAGAAACTGTTCAATGAGAGCATCAAGGTCTGATTGATCATATATCTCTCCAGGTGGCAGGTAGAAAGAACAGTGAAGGTACGACCCAAGAAAACAAGCATGGCTATGGCCTCCAATGATGTATCGAGTGGCAAAGACAGGGTGGGCACATGCTCATCAACTACCAGTGCCACCCCTCCAAGCACTTGTCCATCACACAGCCTGTCATTTTTTTACAAAAAAATTACCAAAAGGTTAGTGTATCAGCAGGTTTCAGAAATGTTTCCTGTAAGGAGAAACAAACAAGATGGTATGAAGCAATAAATTAGAACATAAACCTCGACAGTTCCATTGTATCAAAGTGACCATTTTTATTTACGTGTAGGCTTATTAGGTGGAGAGTCCTTCTGTTTATGACCACTATCTTTTTTCTTTATTCAAGGGAGGTCTGTTAACTTTCATGAATCTTGCCCTGGGTTGATTGGGCAGGTCTTTGTTGTTGGTAGAGGATTCCAGTGACTGAAGATGTGAACAAATGATTGTTTATCATCTTAGGGTGGGAGAAGAAAATGTACCTGAGGAAATCCTCCTACCTAGAACCGAAGGAAGTGTATCTTGGGATTTGCTGGAATGTTTGTTAGGGATATAGATGGGAGTTGACGTTGATTCAACTTTTTTAACCATGGAGGCAAAAAAAACTTTTCATTTGGTTTGAGAACAGCTCTTTTGGAAACACAGATAGATCTGTCTGTATTCTCACTACAGTATTGCAGCAGCACATATCCAAGATGGAGTGGTGGACAGCAACTTTTGAGGCTCAGGGTAAGTAATGTTTTTAATTGTCTTCAAAAGCTGCACTTCTTTTTATTTCAACAATTTTGAGCAAGAAAGAAAGAAAGGATGGATAAGAGCCATTGAAATTGTAGCAATGAGGGTCTGTTTCATACTCATAGGCATTATGGTCCTTGCTACCTCAAAGAGTACATGTTAAGGAACCCATGACACGATGTCTTTAAGTGACCAAACTGCTTGCACTGGAAACATTCAAGAGGGTTTGGAATGTATGGTCACACCTTGCAATTAAGACAACCTGCCTTGATGGTGGCAGGTGGATGTGGTGATGTAAATGTAAAAATGAAGACACTGGTCAGCATCATAATTCCATATTTGCAAATGGAGATTTGCCTCACTGCAGAAACTCCTTGGGTGGAAAAATCAGTGAGAATCTCTCTGATTCAAGGATGTTCTTCAAATCCCTCTCAACAATAACTCCTTGTGATGAACTGAAAGTAGCATGAGGTGTGGTCATTTACCTAAGGAATGCTTTTCACTATTTAAGTTTTTATTTGGAGGATCCATAATAAAAAGAGAATTTTTCAGTTCCCACAGAGACCTACAAGGGGACACACTAAATATGCCAAACAAGGACACTGCAGCAATGCTAGGGTTTTGTAAGCACTATACCCAAATACCAGCATCAGATACAATGTCCACAACACCTGTTGAGAACACCCAACACTGGTACTTGGCTGACCCTAACCCAAGTGGACCAGCTGACCCTTGGGGGGCTACTTCAAGGGTGCCCATTTACAGGAATTTAAGGCCAAAGTGGTGTGTTAGGGTTGGACCACTGAACTACCAGGATCCTCTCTTCCCCTTCACGGGTCACTACACACAGCAAACACGTAAGTGAATGTTCAGATCCAAGAGGAGGTAAACTGTAAGGAATACAGGAATCCATAGCAAGGGGGATACTTGACAGACCCCAACCAGACAGCCAAGGTTGGAATTGTGGGGTCATAATTTCTATATCCCACATTAGTAGCTAGGGCAATTGGATCACTGTTTCTTCAGGGTAAGTAAGGCATGCATGATCCTATCATTCCAATTCTGGTGTGTTGTTTTTTGAACTTTTCAGATTGAGGATAAAGTAAATATATATATATGGAAAAAAAACATTCAAGAACCTGCGTAGAAGAATTTCCAATTTCATTCTCTTTATCAAGAGTGGAGGAATTCACTCTAAGAATCAAGAGAAAAAGCTTCCCCCAGCAATTGGAAACTAGGCATGGTAAAAACATTCTGGTTCCACTTGTCGGATCTGTAAATCTCTGAGAAACAGTGTTTTTGAAACAGTAAAATAGATGAACCAAGTTTCCCAAACCGTCAAAAGAAACCAACCGAGTTATTGAATCCAATGATTAGCAGGAATGGACAGGATCCTCTTAGGCTTTAGTTATGATAATCCACGAGTGGCAGTTCAGCATGATATGGTAATACCATCAAGTCAACATCCAAGTAGTCTCATGGAACACCTCATTTCTACAGATCCAGTTACAACCCATATAAAATATATTTACTTAATAGTTGCTAGTATGAAATTGGTTTGATAAAAGCATACCTACCTCAACAACACTCACTACCTAGTGGAATCCTGTGAAAATGAGGTAAGGGACCTTGAAAGGTAGTAAAGAATATATTCACTTCTCTCTATAATCTAGCAATAAGGAGGTAGGCAAAAACCCTCAGATGAAGATATTGCCAGATAATGCAAATGATGTGAGATAAAAGTATGGGAGAAAGTCTTCCAGCAAATGATTCAACTTAAACACTGAGGGCAAAATAAATGTGATAAAACTGATTAGATATAATTTGCTGAAGATTCCTCACCTTCATTGAGAGTCCAAGATCTTTATCTTGTCTTTATCAAGTGTTGTTGTCTAGAATCTCTATAGGCATTAGTGTGGACAACAAAACCTTCAAGGCCTTCACTGAACATGACAAAAATTCAAATCTGATTGGTGATAAAAGTGAGAAATAGTGGTAAGATTAATTGGTAAGAACAATTTATTCCTTTCCTGTATGATAGTGTCTTGAGTAAGATCTGAGGATGTAGACAGAAAGAGAAATGGTCTGCAGATAAATAGCAGAAAACATTCCAACTGGCAATGTGTGTAGGTCCAGCAGCAAAAAAAGGACCAAAAGGGACGAAAGGAACTCAAAGAGTACTAAGGACTAAAAACATATTTTGTTGAAAGTATCAAATTGTAGTTGATAAGCCTGCCTCATACAGGGCATTCGTCAAAGATGCAAAAACTTTTGTCAAAGAGCCAGGTCAAAATATAAATTATTATTGACACTTCTGACACACCATTGCTGATATTTGTTGTTAAAGGTGCATTGCAGGACCAAGTAAAGACTGAGACAGATAAAAGGCATCTTTAGAAATTAAACCCTGATGCCATGCAACAAGACTACATAATCTCTGCACCTAAAGCCTAAAGCTTGAGCTTCTGGATAGCCAGGTGTACCATGTAAGATCACTGCTGCTGCAAAAGAAATGGCCAAAGAGGTAAAAAAAGATGAACATTTTATAAGGTAATACAGAAGCAGGAACCACAGTTTAGATACCCATATTATGCTACCAACAGGACCCAACAATGGGGTGGAACAAATAATATTTAATAGTTTGGGTAACACACAAATCTGAAGATAGGTCTGGAGCTGCAATCATGTCCAGTCCTGAATGAATGAAATCAATTTTAAAGACCCTACTGCAAGTGGTTGGATGTTCCAATGGTGATGAGGAAAATAAATGCATGATCCAGGAGAATTCATGTGAAGCTGATGCAAATTTGAAGGTAAAATTCCTGAACTGCAGTATCTGACCCATATGCACAAATAAATTCCAATGACGACAGGATGCCACCATTATGGCAATATGTAGATAAGATCCAATTACAATAAACTTTAACATCCACAACCGCAGTAAAAAAAATATCAGCTTAGGTTAATGAATGAGTAACTTGTGAAAAATTAGAGAATCTAGGCATTAATATAGGTGAGAAAGATCAATGACTGGACCCCAATCTCCTGTCTTCTTAGGCTTAATAACAAGGAGGAATAACACATTGTAATAAACAGCACAATTATCTCACTACTCCCATACTAACCAAACTCTGATAGCCCTAGAACTAAATTCAAAATCTCAAGTAACTGTGCAAGATGGAAACCCTAAAGGTTGGATGGATAATAGTGGTGAAGATGTGAAATGAAGGTCTAATCCTGACTTAAAGACCTTCAATTCTCCCAGATCCATGGCTAAGGTTGCCATATATCTCCAGAAATTCTTGAAACCCCCACAGACTCTGAAAGTATACAATAATCAGAGACACCACTGGTGGTAATCCTATTACAGCAGCAGAACCTTTGGATATAGACAATCTGTTTTGGGTGCCAATGTATCAAAAAGCTGATGTTGTGGGATCAGAACCCACAAACAGGTCCAAAAATATGATACCCTGCAGGAGCAGATGAAATTTGAGATTCATACAATAATAATAGGGATGAATATAGACGCCAATCTGTAAGCTAACAATGATTCCAACTAGTCATCGTTGAAGTTGGTGATCCTTAGAATCTTCCAACAAAGTAAGGCTAAACGAATACAAATTTTGGATTTTAGAACTGTAAACCCATAGAATTAAGGGTACAGTGATTTAATCAGATTAATTCCATACTCGTCCTTAGAACTTCAAAATGTGAGGAACGGATATATTATCTGAGAGTCAGAAAATGCTTCCATCTGGCAGTAATAGGTTCAATCATGGGGAACTGATATCCATACCTCAGTGCTGAAAGTTTGTAAATTCAACATTTTCCTATGGGAGGACTGAAAATCCCACAGACTAAAATAAGACAAAGGAAAAAGTGAACCTAAATTCTCTCCTGAATGTTGAGGATTGCCCTCAATTGCAACCTAAAAGTCGCTGAGGGAACATCACAGAACCAAATATATGATCTAATCAGGCTAAGAATGTGATCACTGACAGTCTTAACCAAGAGTATTACCTCTCATCAGTTGTTGTGTGATGCTAGATATCAGATGTGGGATAGAAGAGTCCTGATTTGCCTCCCTGCCAGGAATAATAAGTTGGAAATTTATTCTGTAACATGAAGAGCATTCAAAGTATCTCTGAACAACTGTAGTACTGTGAAACATATTAGTGATGCTTTGTTGAGAAAAAGATAAATAACATTATTTGAATGAAGTACTTATATACAGTAACTGAAAGAGGGTGTATTGACATATGTGGAGGGTGTCATGAGATAAATATCACCAAAAGCAAACAAGTGGGGTATAAAACAACAGGAGCAAGTGAGAAAAAACAGACCAATGCTTCAATGCTTATATGGGAAAAGTGTAGTTTTAATATCACTTAAACTTGAATGTATTAACATAAAAAGAAACAGGCTGAAATAACATGCAAAAGATAAGGTTTTTTACAATGCATGTTTTCTAGGTCTTAAGTGAAATCATGACATTAAATATCAGTTGGGGAAAAAAACAAGAATATGAAATGATAAAGAAAATTAGAAGAATAATCAAGACAGCAAGTGTATCTAATAAAAACAAATACAAACTTTTGGTTTTGAAAATCTAAGTATGTGGATAGAACAACAATGCTTGAGAGATAAGTGTAAGGATTTTATTAATTTACATGAATTATGTTTATACAGGAAGATATTACAAAGTGGAGAAAATTCCACTAGAAGGCATCTGAGCCTGGAGATTCTGGAACAATTGTATTTAATTCATGCACAAGGTAGGTTTTCAAAACCAAAAGTTAACCCATACATTTTTGTTTGCTATTTTTAGTCATTTTTATTAAATTTTTAATTTAATTTTTTTTTACCTGTCACCAATTTTTATAATTAATTTTAATTTAAAAGATACAGCCAACAGTTCTAGAAATCAAGAAATTAAAGATAATATATTAATGTTCCTTTACTCCTGTTCTTGACGTACAATGAAAAACAATATCTTTAACAAGACATTTGTGTATTGTTTCCTAAAAGTATTGAAACTCAAATTTTATAGCTTGAAGCTCCCACATTGCTGAAACTTAAGAGGACAGGCCAAAATTAATCACAAAAATATACGCTCAATATAAACTTATATAATACTACAAACTATTACATTTGCATGTTTATACAACTGTTTAAATTTAATAAACAAGTATCATTTAGTTTATCTTGTGCAAGTTTCAAAGTAAGTAATTTTTACAAGCAATAGTTATAGCAAGTTCATTTATGTAACTGTTTACAAATCACTCATTTTGTGTTATGAACTGATGTCATGTTACTCAAATTTTTCTCACTGCTTAAAGACGTGGGTCCTACTTCCACAGTCATCTCCAAAACCTAGGTTGGATTTTATATTTCACATTATAGCCTGTACTTGGGGATTCTTCTGATTTGTAGCATTTTAAATTTTTGCTGGAGCTTCTTTTTGTTTATTAGAAAATATCATTAGACAAAGATCTGGACTTGCTATTTTATTTTTTTGTTTTCTTTTACTTGACTGTCGAGTATTAATCTTGTATGTCTATATATATATAAGCCACCAAATTAGTGAAAGTGAAACAAAGTTAGTGAGAGATGTAGTCGAGTAGATCTAAACTGTGTTTGTATGTTTAGTCATAAAGAGTATATACAGGTGACTATGAAAGTGTAATAATTGCAGATGTATTAGAAAAACAAAACATAATAATTGATCCTGTTACTAGAGTTCTAAAGTAATTGAACCAGCCTGTGTTGACTTTTGATGCAAAAAGAGAATTATTTAAAGCTACAGATACAACTGTGGAAACCAATGTAGTGAAAGTGAATTTACCACTTACTGTATTGTAATAACAGAGTACAGACAGAAGAGATGATTATTTAAAGCTCAGGATATAACTGTGGTGACTAACTGTGTAATACATTTTTGTAAATACACCCTTGTGCAAATTAATGAAACATGACGAAAAATTATGACTTTTTCAACTTTTTGCATTTTATTTCTGAGAATCCAAAAATTACTCATAAATTAATACATGATATGACTGTCTTTATTTTTCAGAAGATCATTAATTCGCTTTGATATCGAGTACATGAGTTGACTGCAATCTTCACTAATTTTTGGATCACGATACCACACCTCAATTATGGCCTCAATTAACTTATTTTTCGTAGTACAGTCTTTTCCCCAGTCTTTCTTTACAAATCGCCCAAAGATTTTCAATAAGATTTAAGTCCAGAGAGTTTCCAGGTCAGTCCAGCACCTTTATTCACGTTGTACTCATAAAATTCTTCACAAGTTTCGATGCATGGCACAGAGCCAGATCCATCTGGAGATCTCTTTTTCAATTTTGGAATGACTCTTCTCTGCAAAACTTCAATGTACTGTGGTCCTCGCATTATACCTTCTTTGACATGTAAGCTTCCAACACCATAGAAGGTGAAAAAGCCCCAAAACATCTTCTTCAAAGGATGTTTTATGAACTGATTGATGTAAGATTCTCGAATTTTTTAGCTGGAGATCTGCAAACATGCAGACTTCTTTGACCCTGTATGAAGAAATGAGTCTTGTCACTGAATAACACCTTCCTCCATTGTTCTTGCATCCAGTTCTTGTATTTCAGACCCCACTGATACTGTTTTTTCTTCATTGAGTTGGTAAGGAGTTGTTTTTTGACTGGTCTCCTTGCCCTTCTAACGCAATTTCAAATGACATAATATTCCTCAAAATTTCGTCATATATCCCAAAAATAGATTGACCGTACTACAAAACACAGCTAATGACACTGCCTGGGGGAAAAAAATGACTATTAAAGTAAATCAGCAGGTCCAGCGAGCCTACACCAGCTGCCATGATGAAACTATTGTAAAATGACCATTTGTTTCAATTAATCTGCACAAGGGTGTACATTTGACTTGTAATGAATATATTATTTTTTAAAACAAATTGATTATGTGCTGTCTGCTTATTGTTGAAACTTATAGCAACAAGTCAGACATACACTATAAAGAATCTTGCTCATACATGTACATAAAAACCTGACAATGTGAAAAAACTTAGTATACTGATAAAAGACAAGAAAAATGTATTACAAGAATATATCAGACATACCATTATATGATATTCTTCATGACCTTCAATAGGTTCACTAATAACATTTTTTATAGAATTCATTCCGACTTTTTCTGTTCTTTCTGTAAAAAACAAAAACATGCAAACCACTTTAATACATATCAAAATTAAATTTTGACAAAATATGAAATACATTAGTGTTTGGAGCAAAGAAGTCATATTAACTATTTTTTTTAAATGTTTACCATTCATTCAAATATGCCAGAATTCCAAAGGAAGAATCTTATCCAGTTTCTTTCACAGAAAAATTAATGAAATGAGTCTTGCATAAAAAAAGTACATCTTCGTTAAACCACAGGACTAAATAATTTTTTTTAGAAAAATGACTAAACTTATCAATGACATTTTTTATTCAGAATGGCTGTCTATACTATAATATTTAAAAAAACACACCAAACCTTACTCTGGAATTTATAAAAATCAGTACTATTATCTAAAGTTCTGTTAACTAACTCTTTAGATTATGATATATAAAAGTAAAACCACAAGTACTGTACAAAAACAGAACTTCCTTATAAAAAAAGTAAAACATAAAATACAAAAAAGTAAAAACATTATTTTGAAATTCAATTGCTAAGAAGAGATATAAAACAAATAATCCAACAAATTACAATTCAAATATGATTTTAAAACTAAAAAATCAAATTAAAAGTAGTATAAAACAAAAACTGAACAACATTAGTCAGTAAAATGAAGTTCTAAGTCAACTCTAAAAAACTACATAAACTACAGTAATAGAAAGTGTATAAAGAGTATCTTGGACTAACAAAAACACAAATGTACATTTTTTTCAAAGTAACACTGGTGTGAAATAAGAGGGTTTGGTCATTAGTCAGTTTTTATTTTTGTAATACAAGAGAAAAAAATCCATTTCTGCAGACTTTTTACAAAATAAAATTTACAGCATATTAAGCTGCTTCCCCTATTGTATAATTTATTAGAATGGTTTATTGATAGATTTGTCCAAAGTATAGAACATTTTAAAGAAATTAAAGCAATAACATTTAAAAATACATCAGTAATACAACAGAGTATGTTTTAAAACATAAAGTCCTTTTGTTTCGTTTTTTTTGAGTGGAGGATTTTACATTGCATAAAATTAAAAAAATTACATAAAAATTACATTTTTAATTTAATACTTTGCATTATAATTTTGATGAAATCAGATTACATGGTTAAACATAATTATGCACAAATAACTTGAAGATGGAAGTGAAAAAGTACCTGACAGTTTTTTTTATTAGGATATTATTTTAGATACTTTGAATCTCTGAAAGACTGTGGCTCTATAATCTGATATTGCCGTTTTTTGTGGTGTTTTTTGTTTATTGGAGTGGGGGCATGATCTAAATAGTCTATGACCAGCTATTTAGGTAGCTAGGCTTGGGTTATTCATTTTTTACATGATAAAGTGAATCTTATGAAACATTTTGTTGCTTTCTTACATTTCAATTGTTATAACTTAGTTATAAAGAATATGTCTCTATGTGTTTAAGATAAGAAAAAAAAGTAAAAACTTGTGCTTATGAGTAGTTTTGTTTTTTAAACTCCAGTACCACAATCATTAAGAGACAAATTATCACTAAAAAAATAAAACTTACCCATACCTTTAGTACCTATCCAGAGTTGGTCAACTTCCAGTTTAAAAGTTAGACGTACTTTACCACCTGATTTATTCACCATCCCAGACAGTGGAAAAGGAGGAAGGCTTTCCTAAAAGTTTTATATAAGAAAAAATATTTCTAATAATGTAGTTTCTTCATTGGCAGTGGTTAGTAAGTAGTGTATTTATTAACCACACAGTTCAAAAGTTATACTTTCTGCTCATCAAAATCATTACAATTAAACATGAATAAAACATTTTTCTTTTTTAGTTAATTTCAAGTCAAATTATATTTAGTGTAAAGTTAAACAAAAATTTATCTGTGTTAAAATAATCCAGAAAAAATTGTGGAATAAATGGTAATTATACCATATTAAATATGAGTGTTTATGTATATACACACGCAGACACATAATCAAGTTGGCTAATCACACTGAAAGTGTGATATTAGTGGCAATATTTAATCTTTTTTTTCAGCTGTGAGATATTTAAAAGTTAGATATTTCATACTGTTTCTGAAATACTTGTATACAGTTTTTAATACAATTGGATTAGTAAAACACTAGTAACTAACTTCAAACAAATTAAGTCGCATCACATTCCATACTTAGTGAACCTAATTAACAATTTATCACAAAAACATTTTCAAGAATAAAACCTTTCAACAAAATTTTTAAAAATTCCAACATTTTTGGCTTGTTCCTTAGTCTTCTAAACTTCTCTTTAGAAGCTCCATCAATGAATGAGTTACTACAAAGGCAGCAGTTTTATCCTGGTGTAATGTGTTGTCTTGATGACATCATGTTGATGATGAAGTTAGTGAAACAATATACTACTTCTACACTCCCCATGTTAAAACGCAACATTTCAATGTGTAAATCACAATGACCACAAACAATTTGCTACTTTAATGATGTTTTTTGGATAAAGCTTTTAAGACTGTTATGAGATTTGAGGCCTTGAGGAGCAATAGATGAATACGTGCATGAAATATTTTATCTGCCAATCCCTACATACCAAGCTTTATTGTACTCAGTGATAATAAAATCTCAAGTATAAAAAGATATTCGCAAAAGAAATAGAAAATGGCTACTTATAAAGTATTATAGTATTTTTATCAAATGTACATAAACATTTTAGAGAAGGTTTCCCTCCACAAAAAGTTTAATGGAAAGTTCTACAAAATGGCTGATCTTAAAACAAAAGTTAGGACTGTTATCTACTGTATAATCTACTGTTTGTTGATGATGTATCTTGAATGCTCACTCGGAAAGTTACCATAAGATCCTGGTCAAGAACTCTGATCAGCAGTGTGTCAAGAGTTTAGCCTCGCCATACATGCAAATAACATAGACTAGCTTGTTATAAAATCAAATTTTCATCATCCATGTAAAAAATACTAAGAGGGAACAATCAGTATAAGGCAGTTATTTCTATACAAACTTGAATCTGTAACAAGGTCATTAAAACGTCCTGCATGGTTTATTTAACATGAAATAAAACACTATCATAATGTACATATATATATGCTGGATGTCCAGCAGATCTTAGGTTACTTAATTCACTGTATCACCACATAACTCCAATTAGTTGAAATCCAGAGGATACTTGTTACTTCTGGCCTTCAGGTCATACCATAAGTACACTAGTTCCAGCCTATGGTCATAAGACCATAGTTACTTGGTTACTTAGTAGTTAATTGAAATCAGTTACTTTCAGAACTCAAGCATATGCTGGACATTTTATATGCTTGAGTTCTGAAAGTAACTGATTTCAATTTTTTTTTTCTTTCTAAAGATCTTTTAGTAGCTGAATAATCAATCACATGTACGTCCAAAAACTCACTGGTGTCTTCCATAACTATCAACTTAGAAGTTTACATCAAAGATCTAAACATTTCTTGAAGTGGTGAAATGTTGAATTATCAGTTTATGTTCCTCTGAGCCATCAAACAGTCTGGGAATAGTCAGATACAGTACTCTTAATTTCCAATTCAGAAGTCCCTTCTACTCCTGGTTATTGATCCAGTAAGAACACTAGAAGATCATCATGGCATATAGTTTTAACTTATCAAAATATTTAATGTTATTTTTTATACCATATAATCAATAAAGCTGATGGATTGAGTTGCAAAATTACAGGAAATGGTCCATTCAAGTCAGAACTAAGTTGATTCCTTATCACATGGGTAAGCTCCAAAACTAAATTGACTTTACTTGTGAAAACATCTTAATTTTAATCTCTCTTTTGACATGGCTTACATGTTCATGCATATATTTATGTGCACCAACATATGGATACTTCACCCATTCCACATGTTACTGTGTACACTGTAATAGGCTTCCAATATATTAATGTATGAACACTGACAAATTTAGACAAATGCAAGTAAGTTGCTACTCTGTTGCCTATATGCTATAACATTTGACAAGTGACCATCTTGATTAGTTTGGTCAGCACTGTATAGGCATATATTTGATAGTTTACATTTCTCACTCAGGCAGACTGTAGATAGAATGAAACATGTAAACTTTCAATATGTCTAAAATTTGGCATAGCTCAGCAAACACTGAATTATTAATGCTTGATCACAGCAATTTATCTTGGTAAGGTACTCTGACTCATGTTATTCACTGTTCAACATACTCACTTATCAATATACTTGTGTGCCAAAGTATACATTCACAAAGGTTAGCTACATTCTCTACAGTGGAAAACCAATAACAGCCTGTCTGAAATTTCCATAATTTATGAATAAACTAGCCAGAAGAAACATTTTTACATATTCGCTGTATCACATGGTATACTTTCATGCCTTTCAGTGCTTTCATTATACAAAGTACAAAATCTACATTTTACAGCAATTATAGACTGAGAAATCTACCAGGGGAACATTCATGATTGGTTATATTAACATCACAAACAGAATTAGGTGAATGTAAACAAATATCTCCAAAAAAATCGAAAGGAGTGAGTGAGACCACAGTGTTATACAAAATACACATTTTACAGAAATTCTAGACTGAGAAAACGACCAGAACACTCATAGCTTTTGATTGTTTATTTGAACATCACAGGCAGAAGCTGGTGTATGTGAACAAATATTTCCAAAAAATCAATAGGAGTGAGGCTAAAGTGTTTATTTCACTGCAGGTAGATATACTGCAGCAAGTAAAAAAAATATATGAGATCTTTATTTTCTATCTTAATGTGCCATTATTGGTAACTTCAGTTTCTAATTTGTAAGAAACTACTGAATTTATATTTAGACAACACAAACATATAATTTAAAAATTAAAGCTTTATTCAACATACTACATAACACACAAAAATTAACATTTACTAAAGTAACTTAATACTTACTTCCACATTAAGAAATTAATTAATGTATAATGCTGACATTTGAATTATAATCCACGATGTGATACTAAACTTATTGACATACATTCATAAAATATTAGATCAATAAAATTTTGAATATAAATCTTTTAACACAATGATATGCCCTTTGATCCCTGACTACAGAAAGACCCAGAGTGATAAGGGTAAAAGCATTCTAATTAATGGTTTCTCCTTGTTTAACCCTTAACTTTTTATTTTTAACAGTTGCATATACTATCATGGTGTGATGATGTAAAAGGATAAATCAATGTTAGCTTAAGAACAAGTTAATCATGAAAAGCTCATGTTTTGGAAATATTTTAGTATATTCATTTTATAAATAAAATGCAGGTAGGTAGGTTATGGAACAATGATGATGATAAACATCTACCCATATTTTTATATGTAGGATGTAAAAGATAATGTGAAACAAAATATTCATTTACAATTTCTACAATGACATTTTACTTTCTTTTAGAAAGTTGTCATATATAAGCATTTGATAAAAGAGATCATTTAAAAGTGATAACACCTAAATACCTCCAAACCAATTACTTCACTGGGTGATATTTCTGTCTGTTCTGATTAGTTTGAGATTTTGGCAAGGGGATCAGTAACATTGTCTCCAAATCAATGAAAGCTTGTTCATTCACAAGCTGAAGCCTGAAATTAATGTTACAGGAAAAAGCAAATAAACTGTTTTTATTTCAGAAATTATTCTGAACATGACAGACTCAGTTTACAAAGGTCCTTCATCCTTATGTAATACGATGAAAACTAAAACATTTAAAGATATATATACAAAACTAAACATTTAACCTATTTGTGCATGTTTAGATTGCACACAACATATTTCAAACATGATATTGAAATAAAATTAGCCTTAAAGAGGGTAAAATGTTAACTTACTGTGTTTTGGTGAGTCTATATACATTTATGTGTTCCAGTAAAGTTTTGTTCATTTTACATGTATATTTGTTGGCTTTACATTATTTCACTGCTGTTCTTGGTACAGTTCCCCTCCAGTTCCAGATACTTAAACTTCCTGGAAGGTTAGAAACTTGTTCCTCAAACATTTCAGTGACTATTGTGTCATGTTATTTGGCTAAGTACATTTGATCAATCTCATGGACATTACATTCACTGAAAGGCAATGTATCTTAACATATGTTTCTTTACGTGTATTAGTCACTTTTCATACTTCTTCCAATATCTGCATTTCAGCAAAGGTTGGACTAGTTGTCCTACTTCATGATGACAAGAAGTCAACTTGAAGTAAAAATGTATTCTTAAGATGGCTGGTATAGGTATTAAAACTTTAATTAAAATATAAAGTACAGAACAATATTTTGACCTTCTTAGGTCATCTTCAGCTTTCTTATAAATATGGTTGTAGTACTTATTTTTAAAATGTTCTATGTTTAGCTTTAGAGGTTATAATATAGTGTAAATCAATAAAAAATACTGTTTTTTATACATGCAGCTGAACATAAGAAAACTCACATTCAGATGCGATGAAACAAAGTCTTATGGCAAATCTCAAAACAGTAGAATCCATTTTATAATCTTTAATTCAGTGAAAACTTACTAACTGTGTTTTAAGAGACATTATAATTAATAACAAATTATCTTACCTTGGCATTTTTAATACCTGGCATGCAATCTTCTGGTACACCCTTATCAATAACTTTTTTGTGGATCTATCAATAAAAGTAATAAAAATATTCACTGAGCCTAAATCATTAACAGACATGTTGTATGATTAAACTGATGCAAGATGTGTACACTGTATAACCAACAAAATCTATAAGAACCATTCTTATATAAGTGTAAATACAATCAATACATGTCAAAATTAAATTTACAGATTCTTGATAAATCTTACAAATTTCAGTTCATGGTTGATAAGTTCCATAAGAAAATTCTATTTATTTATTTTTTTAAATTAATTATATTGTATCAACATATATTTTGATTAATGTTTTAACATCTGTAGCATTTCAATAATACCTTGTTCCAAATTATAAATAAAAAGTTTTTTTTTTAAATTCTACTAATTTTAAAGTTTGTCAAATAGAATAGTGATGATCATCAACTACATGAACTGAATAAACTGCACAGGAAATACCATAGTGTAGAGAGTCCAAAGAAGTGCACACCAGAACAGTTCATTTACTTCAGAACAGAACTTCATAATGTTTCACCAGAAATACATTGTTCCAGTTCTTTCTAGGTAGTTAAATTTTCACAGGCTTAAAAGTATCAAACAATCATAACCATAACCACCTGTGCCATTATTAACATATGCTAATAAATCAAAATAACAAGTAGAGAAGTTAATTTTTCATCAATTTGGAGGGTGGTTGTGGTCTTTAACTGTCTTATTCCAAGTTATAAATTAACAAGTTAGCAATATATGTTTAAATGAAGATAAATCAATAAACTTATAATTCACATAATGTTATAGTGCCTATCATTAATATGAAATCAATGCCAGTTAGCACAGTTGTAGCCTACCATAATTCATGTCACACTGACTTATATCCAAACACCATTAAAAATAACCTAACTTCAAACAGACCAACATCTCAACTGCACACACACAAAAAAAAAAACTTTCATACGTATAAAAGATTCTGGTTGAAAATCAGTTGGAAATCAACAAGAATTTTACACAAAACAACTATATAAAAAAGAACCCTAATTAAAAGCCTGCTTAATTTTAACACCTCTCAAACTCACTTTAATCTAAATCCTATGTTCTTAACAAAAATTAAAAGTTTTGGGATCACACACAGGCATCATTGGCCAGTTTTCTTGCCAGAAGGCAGTGCATGAATGTATCAAAAGTAGTTTTTCTAATAAAGACATCTGATAGGCTTTTCCATCTAGTAGATCACGATAAATCAATCCACAAGCAGAGAAAAGACTTGGAAGTGTGCTCAAATTATGGTGAGAAATTCAAGTACACTGATATGGAAAACACATTCCTCCTGAGCCCACACACGCAAAGTTAAGTTGTGGCTCTGAGACATACTTTGGTCAAAAATAAAAGTATTTGTTAAGAATACATATTTTCTTGAGTTTCTCACCAGCTATATTATCAATAAATTTAACAATTGTGGGTCGCAAAAGATTTTAATCAATGACAGAAAAAACAACATCATATTAAAACTCCTTCATGAATGATGATTGAATTGGATAAACCTTTACTACTTATCTTCATCAAGCAAGTAGAAAATCTGGTTTAAATATCCACATCATACAAAAAATCAGTAAGAAAAACTGAAGTATATGCCTGCTCATTCAGCCTTCAATAACAACAATCCGTAGCTTATAAAAGACCAGTGAGACCAGTAGCTTAGAAAAATTATATACACTCAAGAACACTGTCTATGAAATGACAAATATACTGTGTTCAACCACATATATGGGTGAATCCAGTCACCCAATGCATGATCATTTTAAATAACACATTCATGCCACTGCAAATCTTGAAAACAAAGTAGCCATCACTGAGTATTTCATCAAAGCACATCATAATTAATAAAGAACCTTTCTGGATCAAAATTTGAAAGATTTGTGACAACTGTTTGACATGAAATTTAAGGAATCTCTCTTGATTCAATACAAATGCCTTTTGTTAACATGCACAGTGCTTGACTATTACAAAATTATTATTTCATGCAAGATATTTTTTAATATTTACATTTATGATCAGGAACTTTAAAGTGTTCTTCAATACTTTCAGCATGGTTTTCCATGTACCCTTCTATTATATTGTTGTAATATTATTTCTAGTTACTATAATTTAAAACCAGTTTTGTAACCTATGACATTCAAAGGCCCTTGAAAAAAGTGTAAGAATCATAAACAAAATATTATCTAAGCTCGAAAAATAAAATGACACAATTCCTTTTTAATAAACATTAAGAGTTGTTTAATGACAACATTTTAAGACTTAACATGCTGATATCACACTATCTTAGACCAGTTAGATTGTGAACAAACTATAATTTAGAAATGTTGAGAAAATGAAGAATTAGAAATATCGATTTTTTTGATATAATGTAAATCTCAAATTATTAAAGTTATCAAAAATGAACTTTTTCTTTAAGACTCATGATGTATAAGTATTTATATTTGCATAACTCATAGCATTAAATTTTTAATTGTATTTCTTGGTGTGCCTACTTTATCAGAACCTTTGTTGAGTAAGTGAAGTGATCAGGGATCTAGTAAGAGGGCCAAAAGCTCAAGATAAAAAACTTAGGGCAAAGTGAATGTTGGAGTAATCTTTCTGATCAAAATTTGAAGCAATGTATTTTACATTTTTTTCAGAAGTGAGCAATACACTTTAGGCAAATTATATCTTTCTATATCCTGACAGAGAGAAATGAGGTTAAAGGAGAGGGGTTGGATTTGACGAGAGGTAAAGCTGGAAAAAGTACACTGAGAAGGTGACAAGGAAAAATAGGTCAACTGAATCAAATAACAAATCCAATTAATGATAGTGTTTAGGGGACAGAAAACATGAAAGGAATCTTAATGAGCAAAAAATAATAAAGGGCACACAGAAGTCTATCCAGATTGGAAAGGGGGGTATAGATGAGAAATAGAGGTTAGAGAAATATGTGAAGAGTAGTAGTTAACCTTATGAGCCTCTGAATTATGAGAAGGAAGCAACAATCCAATGCCCCACAGGCCAAAAGGAGAAGGAAATATGCCTCAAAAGACAGATGAAACAAAGGACACAGGAAGTAGGTTTAAACAATGAAATAGTAAGAGAATGGAGGACTACATTTACCCAATTACCACTGGGATCCTTTATTGCACATGACAAAGTTTTGGTTCTATTAAACTACTCTTTGTTTTTAATATCAATTAGAATAGTAAAAAATATTATGCAATGATCCAACTTTTAGTTATATACAAGTTTTTAATTTTTAATTCTACAAGACAGCATTAAAAAAAATTGTGAATTTTCCTTCGTGTAATACATATACTCTTTGCATGTCATCATCCTTATTTTATCCACCACTCCTTGAAAAAGTATGAAATTAAATATAAAATATTTGCTATAAAACATCCTTGCTCAGACAAACTACATTTATTGTACTCTTCAATTCTATTTGGTAATAGAAATATTAAATGGAAAATCAGACACTTACAACCACACCACCTCTCACATCCTTTATTTAATAACTCATTGATAGTTCTTTCTTACATTTAATTACAAATTACCTATAACCAAAAGAAACTCAAGGTTTTCATATATCATATAATGTATTACATTCTGAATGGTTAAAAGTCAGTTCACTCAGAGTACCAACATTGTTCTTCTGGAAATGTTAATGGCTAGTTTGGATGTATTTGTAATGACTTTTGCTGCAGATAGAAAACCATAAAATGGGTAATATGTCTAATTCTTGTATGTTATTTGTCATTATCATTTGGTGCACTATTTAATTAAATAAAAAATCATCAACTACAATACTATGAGCAGTATAAAAAGTTAGGGTTAACTCTCTTCTGCAACCAAGAGCAAGAAAAACAAAAGATTGAATGTAAGTATTTTATTCCTTGTTTTTCATCTCTATTCTTTGTGTGTAATTACAAAAGTAATTAAAATGTAAAGACAGGATTTTTTTTAGGTTAGTTAGGTTACCTTAAGTGAAATAAATAACAATATAATAAAAATTGTTTCATGTGGTAAAAAAGAGTCACTTGTAATAGTTGTAGTAGCTCGTGGGTAATGTAATTCAATAGCTAACATGAGCTGCATGTGCTATGAGTGATTTAAAACTTAGATGTGGAGAGTAGTTAGGCATGGTTTAAATGGCAATAAAACAACAAAGTTTAATTACAAATGAATGTAAGCTGGTATGAAATTAGAGCTACTTGGAATAAATGAATGTAGTTCCATGTTACAATCTCAAGTCATTTTGGAAAGGAAAATAAAAGAGTAATTTACATTCACTTAGACTTCTTTTGGTAGTTACAAGGTTGGTCAAATTGACCAATCCCATTCTGAGATAAGGTAGAGAAAAATAATGGATAAAGTTTAAATTTTACTGAAGTAACATGTAAAATGCATTTAGGAAATCTTAGGAATTACATAAGGGAATTTAAGTTTTGAGATAGAAAAACTATTTTTAATTTTAACGTGAAAATTACTTTTCACACAGACAATTCAAACCAAATATTCAATATATTCATAGATAATGCTTTATTACAAATATGCTTTTTATATGTTTTGTGTATTAACTGAAAGTCTGCTAAATTTTGTGAAGATACACAAACTATATTAAAAGTTAGAGGTATTAAATAAGAAAACTTTAAATTACTAAATAAAGGTCACATGATCAGTCACATAGCCTGAGTCCATATTGACAGAGTTCTGGAAGAGCAGATCATTGTGTGTGGAATGTATGGGTTAACATGGTAAGAACAGATAAAAGAAAAATATTGTGGTAACAAAAAAGATGAAAGGTATGGGATAAAGCTGCCCTGTAAGATGAAATTGAGAAGACCAAAGACTCCCAGTCAAAAAGTCATGTGAGAAACTTGGAGACATCAGCAACAGTGGGACAAGCAGCAGGAAAACTCCAAGTCTGGGCCCATATGCAAAAGACCTTTTACTTTTGCTGAAACACTGCCCTGGAAGAAGGATAGATGGATTGAGAAAAATGAAGAGCTATATGCCAGGAAAAACCAGATATCCTTCCAAGGACTGAACAAAAGCCAGACATAAAGATAGAGGATGTAAAGTACAGAATACAGAACAGATGATCAGAGCTGATGATTGGTTTGTTTTCTTTTAAATTTCACTCAAGGGCTATCTAAGCTAGCCATCCATAAATTGGCAGTGTAAAATTACAGAGAAAGCAGTTAGTCATCACCACCCACTGCCAACTCTTGGGCTATACTTGGGATTGACCATCACATTATAATGTTTCCATGGCTAAAAGGGAGAGCATACTTTGTGTTTCGGGGATTTTAACCCACGACCCTCAGATTAGAAGTCGAGTAACTTATCCATCTGGCCATGCCAGCCCCAGAGTTAATGAAGGAGGTCAGGTAATAAGGAAAGTGGAACAGGAAGGAATAATTGTAGTTGGAGTAAATATGAAAATCATGGTTTAGAGCTGGTCTGCAGGGAAGAGATCAGAAGGACCCAGCATAAAGTTGTGTGAACAACTGAAAGTACAAGATGAAGCAATAAGATAGGAGGATAAAAATACCAGAATTTGTGTGACCAATCCCAGTGAAGGTATCTGTAGCCAATGCCTCAGGATAAGGTGAATACACTGATGTAAGGAGAACCTCACAGATTACAAAACCACTGAAAACAAGAGGATGTAAAGATCACTTCATTGGGTAACTCTAGCCAGGGCAGAAAAGATGACCTCCCCATGAGGTTGAAAGAACCTGAAACATGGCAAGCAATTGAATGAACGTATTGCACATGGGTCTTATACAAGAGATCCAACATTTGAAAATCAAGGGATCTTGACCAGGTGCTCCTTTGTTGATTGACATAAGTCACCACTGTTGAATTCTTGAAATGGATCATTACCAGACAATGTCTGGCAATGGAAAGAAAGTGATCCAATGCCTGACACATGGCAAGGAAATCTTGGACACTGAAATGTAAAGAAAGTTCATTGATATAACAATGACCTGAAGCCTCCTGGTAATCAACCCATGCACCACAGTTCTAAAAAGATGCATCTATAAAAAGATGTAAATCCACATGGGGTGGAGAAAGGGGGACACACAGTAATGTACGAATCTTGTCCAACCACCAAAGGACATTTTCTGTAAGGGAAAAATGGAAGGATGATGGAAATATGTAAGGGATCTTAATGAAATCACTGAAGTATAAAATAAAATGTGATAACTGCCACAACTTTTATTTCAAAGAAACAAGTAGAAAAATGGAAACCAGATTCACAGAACATAAAAAGTCATCTTCACATGTTTTGAACACTGCAAATCAAACTTTGCAAACATAACATAACCACAGAAAACACCCAAATACTAAATAAAGAAACAAACATAAACAAATGTAAAATTACAGAAGCCTTACTTATACAACAACTCCAGCCCAAAATAAACCAATACAAAGGAACACCTTTCTCTCTATGTTAATAAATATAATCCAACATCTAAGCATGCCCTCTACATTCCTACACTCAATTACACAACTGCCTTCAAAGATGTGGTCAGCTATCAGTCAGTTACCTCTTTCTTTCTTTGTGAACCTGATGATGACCAAAGGGGGAAACATTGTTCGCTTCTCTACATAAAGCTTTCCCTACCCATACCAGTTGTTTTTACACATAAACTTATACAGTTTCTTCTTCTTTTAACCTCCTTTTGTTCTTCAGTTTTAAAAACAGAAACTTTTGAACCTGTCAGATTTTGATATTGGTAACTTACCATTAGGATGAGTTCATATTTTTGTTTGGCTCAATGTAATTTATGACTGTAAATGAAATGATGCAACCATCAATTTAATATTGAGATATATAGATTAGTAGGCTGGTAATGAGGACTGCAAACTCTTTGAACAAAACTAATCCTCCCACACTTAATAACAGGTATTGTGCCAGCTTGTAATGCAAATAACATAAGAATACATCCCTCCACCAACAGGAGGTTAACATATTTCAATCCCAAGCATAATAAAGAGTCCACATAACAATAAGACTGAAAAGAAAAAGGGAATCTTTAAATAATGATTAATAAATCACATGAGCCATGAAGACAGTGTTTGGTTGCTAAAAGCAAAACAAGTATAATTATACACTTTATGATTACAAACCAAAAGAAATAATTATCTCAAAATACGAATCACATTTAGACCTCATTTGGAATACGGTTTACAGTTTTGATTTTCTTATTTCATGAGAAAAGTTCATTGTTATTATTATTCATTTTACCCAATCTACCGATAAAATTTCTAATTTTCACATTTTAATTACTTTTATACATAAAAAGCAAATATGTCTCACAACCATAACAATTATTCTGAATTTCTAACTATGCAACCAGAGCTATTAGAAATTCAGCCAAGTTCATCAATGCGTTCCATGTGGGAATCAAGCTGATAATGGAAAATAAAAAAGTACCTGCATAGAAAACAATGTGATGTCATTTGTGAGAGTAAAATATTTGGCTTTCCATTTGTTATAAATAATATAACATTAAAGGTTAGAGAGAATAACTAGTAAAAGAGAGAATGTGGTAGAAATGGTCTCATTTTCTACTTTATGGCTTTAAAACCAAGTGAAAGTGAAGACCATAAAATTTGTTTTGTGCTTAAGCATTAACTATATTATAATGAGTAATTTATGGTAAATTCCAAAGTCCTCATGATGGGTGGTGAATAAAGAGGAAAGGCATAGATAACAAAGTTACAGTTCTTATGCAGTTGAATATTTAATTATAAAAGTAAGTGCTTAAAACTTAAATAATATTAACACACTCACTGTCATGTACCCCATGAGAGAGTGACACATTCAGTGATGTCGAGAAATCCACTTGTTGAGAAATTTATGTGCAAAAACGGCTCATTTGGGTTGAGAAAATATTTTATACAGAAGAGCAAACTATGTTTCAACCTTTAATGGTTTAAGACCGTTTCGCTCTTCTATGTAAAATATTTTCTCAACCCAAATGAGCCGTTTTTGCACATAGAGTTACACATTATAAGTGGCTTCAATTAGTTAATAAAAAATGGTATAATTTACCTAGTTTCCCATACAAATAGTAGACACCAAAGTTAAGAAAACAAAACTTGTTGACACTACAGTAGGAATTATTAATATTACCGGTGGCAGAAAACATATTAAAAATGGTTTTAATAAGTATGTTTTGATGCTAAGTTTATTTTTACATAATGATAATAAAGTAGTTTAAATTTTAAATATAACTATGAAAGGTTGTGACATGCACACTTTGACCTACCTTTGTATTCATCAAAGTACATCACTACAATAGAGTACAGTTTACTGTCAGTGTCATGACTGACATCAGTAGACAAGTTAAAAGCTCTTGTTTTAATATTACTCAGAATTCACCTAGTTGCACTTCTGGCCATTTCTTAAACTATTGGGGAAGTTTTTGTTTTTGAATATCCATATCTCTTAGCTATTTCCAAATTAGAATCATTTTGATAAACATTTTTGAAGAGGGGTCTAAAACCATCAAAGGAAGATTGTGTTTGATGACAAAGGTGGTGAAGATAGCATTTTTCCATGTTGAAAATATATTTGAATTCCCACTTATTTCTTTTCAACTTTTTATAACTATCATTCAAATGCCAGGGTTTCACCTTTACCTATCTAAGAACTTACTTCCTCCAATCTTTTATATCTGACTCAACTGCCCTTGGCAATATGTATCTCATAGTACTTTTTATCTATGTCAATGCACCATCTATTCTGGTACTGTATAGAGCTTCTCATTCAGATGACTTAACAGCTTTTTCAGGGCTGATACTATCCGAGTCATTAACATCAGCTCAGAGTGAGGAGAAGGGAAGGGAGAGTGTCAGTGGAGGTAAATGTCACAGGAAATACATTTTTAATTTAAGATAATGTTTGCTTAGAAAACATACTTACAGTCATGTGAAAAAGTTAAGGCACCCTACGAAAGTCTGTGTATTTTTGTAACAGTTTTAGACATCTAGATATTTAATCTCAATTTTAACAACACTGAGGGATTGTAGGAATATAACTAAACAATTAAACCTGAAGAAAAGACTTTTCAAGATCTTCTGTAAATGTAATTCTACAAAAATGCATATTCTACCCGAGGAAAAAGTTAGAACACCCCCACATTTATTCCCACTTAAAATGACTCAACTCACACACAGGTGTATCATACCAGATGCACATGATTAGAAGATCATTGCTCAATATTTTGAATGAAGCTTGCCCTATTTAAACCTCAGAAATTTAGTTTAATGTGCTCCTGACTGTTGAAGTAAGAGTGAACACCATGGTGAGAGCAAAAGAGCCGTCTGAGGCCTTCAGAAAGAAAATTATAGCAGCTTATGAGTCTGGTAAGGGATTTAAAAAGATCCCAAAAGATTTTGAAATCTGCCATTCCACTGTCTGGAAAATAGTCAACAAGTGGATGGCTTTCAAAACAACTGCCAACATGACCAGGTCTGATCGTCCAAGCAAGTTTACCCTGAGAGCAGATGGCAAGATGCTAAAAGAGGTCTCCAAACACCCCAACATGTCATCACAGGACCTACAGCAGGCTCTGGCTACTGTTGATGTGAAAATGCATGCCTCAACAATCACAAAGAGACTGCACAAGTTTAACTTGCATGGGAGGTGTGCAAGGAGGAAACCTTTGCTCTTTAAGAGAAACATCAAGGCCAGACTGAAGTTTGCCAGAGAGAATGTAGACAAAGATCAGGACTTCTGGAATAATGTTCTTTGGACAGATGAGTCCAAAATTGAATTATTTGGACATCAGAACAGGGGACATGTTTGGCATAAACTAAATACAGCATTCCAGGTAAAGAACCTTATATTAATTGTGAAGCGTGGAGGTGGAAGTGTCATGGTTTGGGGCTGCTTCACTGCAGCAGGACCTGGACAGCTCACAATCATAGAATCTACCATGAATTCTGTTGTGTATCAGAGGGTGCTTGAGGATCACGTGAGACTATCTGTAAGAAAATTAAAGCTGAAGCAGAAGCAAACCCTACAACACAACGACTCAAAACGTACCAGTAAATCCACCATGGTCTGGCTAAAAACTAAGAAATGGAGAGTTCTGGAATGGCCAAGTCAAAGCCCAGATCTTAATCCCATTGAGATGCTGTGGGGTGACTTTAAACGAGCTGTACATGTAAGAAACCCCTCAAACATCTCACAGCTTAAAGAATTCTGCATTGAGGAGTGGAAAAACTTTCTTCACATAGGGTGTCGTTACTTTTTCACATGACTGTACCTCTTCTCTTACTTATAGCTATAATCCCACATCAAGAAAGTGGAGGGGATGGTGTGAACATTATCCATACAGAAGCCACCTTCACAGATCAAGGGCATATCAACAGAAGAGTGACATGCTTGTGGGAGAGCTGTATAACATCCATAACAGGTATGATCTTCACCATGAATTTAGTTCCTGTATCAAGGGTGAAACTGTACATGAATAACCATTATTATAGCCTAGCCCCAACCATACAGTCAAGGTTCCACTACTATAACGTTCCCTATGTACAGCCAAGGTTCCACCACTACAATGTTCCCTATGTACTGCATTGGTAGCTTGGGCAATTGGACTAAAAAGTCATACATAGATAACTTTTGACTGAGTCCAAACTTGTAGCTATAGAGTGATACATTCTGAACCACCAACATCATAAAAAAGTGACATTGAAGCAGACAAACCTTCTCCTCTGCCTAAAGAAGAATGAAGGGTTACAACATAGAATATATGATTGTGTATGCTATGTTCAACCAATAGAACAAAAACCATCTGGTCTGGTACTGTAAACACCCATTCTCACTCACCAATTGAATGAACAAGGAGTTTCTCACTTACCCCTGGAATTATGGAAATGACATAAAACAAACTGTGCTCAAGTAAAAGCCCAGATGTGGACCATTCTGTGTTTGGAATTACAAGGAGTTAGTGAATCTCTTTCCATGAGCAATATAAAGAAGTGATACTGATAAAAAATACGAGCCATGCAAACCCTAAATGGATAGCTGTACATCAAATCTGAACAAATATTATATGTGGCAGCTCCCACTTAGCCTAACAGTCACTGCTTCTACTGATATCTTTAAAAAAATCATCCAAAGACCTGGGTAGGAAGACCCTTAACTTTATGGTCTGCTTTAAGAGTGAAGGAATTCCCTAACACTCTGGAAGAAAAACCTCTGTCCACCACCCCACTGACTGGAAACTGGATGTGATAAGAACTTCCTAGCTCCACAAATAGAATCTGAGGCGTAATGCAAGTGGAAATTAATGGAGGAATAGTGCTTTGAAAACAGTGCAATAGGATAGGCAAAAACCTCAAATAAAAAGACTAACAGATCAGATTAGTAAAGTGACATAAAGTTATTGGGGAAGATCTATATTCCAATTCACACAGCGATCTCCAGCAGGCAACACAGCTGGGCTGCAAAAGACATAAAAAAGAGAAATCTGATTAGATACAGCTCACAGAAGATACTTTGTCTTCAAAAAAGCTCAAAATAAAGTGCTGTCTAGTATCGTATCTCTAAAGAAATAAGTGCAAGCAACAAATCCTTCAACTCACTGAATATGCCCAAGATCAAAATCTGATGAAACACAAAGAGAAAAAGTAAGCAGCTGAATTTGAAAAAAGTACTGAATTCTTTTCCCATCTGACAGAGCACTGCATAAGAAGAATTGGTCTGAGAATTATCTGATTAGATACAGCTCACAGAAGATACTTTGTCTTCAAAAAAGCTCAAAATAAAGTGCTGTCTAGTATCGTATCTCTAAAGAAATAAGTGCAAGCAACAAAACCTTCAACTCACTGAATATGCCAAAGATCAAAATCTGATGAAACACAAAGAGAAAAAGTAAGCAGCTGAATTTGAAAAAAGTACTGAATTCTTTTCCCATCTGACAGAGCACTGCATAAGAAGAATTGGTCTGAGAATTATCTTTGGTTTGAGATAAATGACTTGCTATCATAGGTATCACTTGTAAAACATAGTAATTTAGAAGGGTGATAAGATAACACTAGCCTGAAAATTCAAAAATTAGGAGCCTTATACCACATGCCTCCTTAAATGAGAAACACAAGACACAACCACAGAACAGTAAAAGTCAAAGCTAATGATTTACCCCTTAAAAACCCAGACAATGAGGCCCTGCATGTTGAAAAGCAATGTGGGTAAAAAATACTGTGCAAGAAATCCTTCTCATCTATGCATACTCTGGAATTCTTGACTGTTGGTGCACATACCACATCCTTGAAGCAAGGCTTTCATGAAGAGAATGGAAATCTGTACGAGGTGGCAGTAAAATAACCTAATTTGTAGTAGCATTTTGACTTGAGATCAAATAATGATCCAGACGACAGAAACTTGGGAAATAGATATGTTAGATCCATGCTACTAAAAAAAACCAATAAAAGAATCACTTGTGTTCTCATTCTAAATGCACAAAGGATTCAGGTGATGCCCACATTCCCAGAAGAGAAAAAAACACTCGTGCAGTGAGAGATGGAAAGGGGAGTAAGTGTCCCATTCTAAAGCATTGAGCAGGATGGGAGACAGCTGAGCCCAACTGACATTTTAGAGTAAAAAAAAAAAAAAATACCCAGGTTGGTGACATGTTTAATTGGAGCAGACATTGCTGACCCAAAAGAGAAATCTGTCTAGGTTATATCTGAAAGTAAAAGCAGAATGTACTTACCTAACAACTGATGAGATGTTTCCCGCAGTAAGAGGGCATCCATGGAATGGTGTGTGCATCAGACGATAAAATAAAAAGGATAAGAAAACTCATATAATATGACAGAACCTACGTAAAACCTATGTGAGACAGAAAGAGAAAAGGAAAGGCAAGTGCTAAGTGACCTATTCAACAGGACTGATGAAGATTGAAGACAGTTAAGCCTGACTGAGACAAGAAGAAAAATAAAATATATCCAGACTAATCACATACGGAATTGGAGCAAGAATAGAAGTCTCAACCCTGAAAATGAAGCCTGTATTTGTTGTTCTGAAAGTAGAATTGAGATGTAATGGTCTGAAAACTGATCAGATGTTGCCAGTAGAAACTAGTCATCCCTTTAATGACATGTGCACAGTGCAATGGAATGGAAGTGATGAAAAGAATGTATAATACAGCAAAATCCATGTAAAACTGATGCAAACTCAAAGTTAAAATCTCGAAACTGCCATACCTGATCTTTGTAAATCATAAACACAGATAGTGGTTGGACTCCACTGCTAAGGCTAATTGCAGATAAGAGTCAACTATGACTAACCTGAATGTCTACAATCACAATAAAAATGCCTAATCTACAGTACACATCTTGAAAGGGTCAATATAAAGGAATTCTGATGAAATGGGATATTATGGTATGTCATATCAAAATGATACACAAAACTTGTTTCTTCATCTGAGTCTTCATTTGAGTCTTCTTTGAATGAAGTTTTACAATTAACTCAACTTTGTTGAAAAAAGATAAAAATGCTGGTGTTGGCTTTACTAACTGCAAACTGACACGTTTTGTAGAGCATGTTACACAACCAAAAGGTAATAAAAACTAAAATGTTACAACCTAACTGAATATAATTTCTTTTTTTTTATAACAGGAAAGTAGAAATGTAAGTGCATTTGCAATAGATTACAAGAAACAGTTGTCATGTAATTCTTCCTCACATGAAACCAAGTTAACTCTTTTCTTTTTTCAATGTAATAGATTGTCTTCCTAAAAAACATCACACAATAGAAAATTATCATTAACCAAGATTTTTTAAAATTACACCAACTATTTTATAAAATGGTAAGAAAAAATAAAAATGCTTACTTTTTGCCTGCACAGAGGCTCTTTGGTTGGGCCTGAAAAGATCAAAAGTATTAAGATACGTATTTCAGTCACAACATAAAACAAAAATTTTCACAATCAAACATTAAAACACTTGAAATTACAACCTGAATATATGAGCATACATACATATAAATTTCACAGTTAAGCCAAGAGTAGAAAAACCAATAAACAGTGGTGCAATTATTTACTCAAAAACTTAAGGAAGTAAATAATGACAAAGAAAAATCTCTATTGTGAAGAAAGAATATAAGCAAACAAAACATGAAACAGAATAATGAATGCATAAAGGTACCAAAGAATAATATAAAACGGAATTTCACATTTGGAATATACGCTGCACACTTAAACACACAATAAAGAGTGACTACATAAAGGGAATGTTCATAATTCCAGATAACTAACACCAATACACAAGCTCCTGTTGCAAGAATGAGATGCATAGAGTTGTTAATTCCTATCATGAATGAAAAAAGTAAACTTTCTAACAAATACCATTGTATGTGAAAAATCCAATGATGAAAATGTAACTCTAGGACTAGGGTTTGAATCCGAGAGCGACTTACAGGGTTATTACTCAATCTGCTGAGTTAGTGTGAAGTTCATACTCATAGTATATTAAAGCCTTTTGGGTGAAAAGATAAAGTGGTGGTTTATAATCTTGGATAGCTCAGTTAGTACAATAATAATTTTGTCAATCAAAGATCCCAAGTTCAAGTCCTAAAATTTGTTTTTATCTATTTTATTTTATTTTTCATTTACATATAGGTGTTTTGAAAGGAATGGTTTTCTTCTCAATATTCTGAATAAGAGTAAATTGTAGGCAATAAATAATTCTTTTAGCAACAGCTTCACATTTTCATAAGTGGAACACAACACAGTTATAAGAAATATAAACTGCAAGTGACAGTAGCTTTGAACTATGGTGATATAACTTATTCAAAGTTACCACCAATGTCAAATCCAACATTTATAAAATCCTAATGAAGCTTGCTCACATTCTATGCACCAATCATCTGGGAGATATTTTCCTGAAATATGATAATGCTTAGCTTTAATTTTTAAAATTGTTTATAAATGTGACTGATTATCAAATAATGCATTCTGGTTTGAAGATTTCATTGTATCAGTTTTATTAAAATATTTAACTCCATTATACTACTTTACATTAAAAAGTACAGAACAGTTTCAAATAAACCACAGTATGAAGATAATGTAATGAAGGAACACGTGATACATCACTGCACGTGGCAAATAGTTCTGAGGTAAATAAACTCAGCAGTGAGGTTAGAGTAACACGTATTAACAATGCAATGTAATGGAACTAATACCTTGATAAAGCAAATGCAATCCTTAAACAAGTAATATATCTGCTGATTAGTCATATTTATTAACAGGTTAAATCCATACTATTTTCCACTTCATGTCATAATCACTGAAAAGTAAAGGCCTCACACTTTTCACTATTTAGTGACTTGCCTACTAAATATTTTAAGAACTTAAAAAGGGTTGGTGAATAAGAATTTATAGCATTAAGTTAAATACACTACATTTACTACACCCAATACCAGGGCTCATAAGATCAGCTGAGGTATGAAAGATACATCAGTGAGCGAGATGTTTTTATATTATCAAGTATGGTCATGATGTAACACACTATGATGTTCAAATATTTTTAGTCCTAAGACAATGTCCATTACATTTCTAGGTAGCTGATGTTCTTGTATATAATTAAATTTGTACCACCATAATAGCATCACTTTATTATTAAGGGCTAAGTTGCTAAGTTCAGCAGCATTGGTTCATGCTTATTGGTTGTAATCTGACAGTTTGTTTACAAGATATTTTGTTGCTAAACACATACAAACAAATTAACTGAATTTCTTGTCATTAAATGGTAATGGCTATTTGAGATTGGAAATTGACAGAATTTGCTAAATGATCAATTGTGTGTCTCGTTAACTGATTACATTAAACAGCTGTTTATCTTTACATGATATTCCTATTTTTAGCTTTTACTCATTTTTAAAGTAATATTCAAACTGTAATTTATTTAATATCTTCAAGCACAATAACTTAGAATTAACCCATGTTCTTAATTCTTTTTTTCTTCACATGAAAAATGTGTTATATACATAATGCAGTACAGAAAATTCTAACACACTGATAATGTGATTTATATACCATTTCATTAGCTAAGTTCTTACTACAAATATTCACAAAATCAACCCACCGAAGTTAAATAATCTAATTCTTCATGAAAAATAACTGTTCTTAGATTTCATGTGGTAAAACTATTAAACATTCATTCCAATCTTGAAAACAAAGCACTACATCATTTACTTGAAGTGATACTAGATTCTCTCTTTGCAGAGATTAAAAGTATTTATAAGGTTAACACTGAGATACGACTTTTTCAATTTTTTTCTAATTCATTGTAGAACTTGAAAACACATCAACATAAGCATATTTTATATGCATAAAATATCATAAAAGTTGTAAGTAAGTTACCAGTGCAGACAAGAAGTTTTTGATACAAATGTAAATTTGGAAACAACATATCATAATGATTAATATATCTACATTATACAGTAGAGACAGGAAGAAATGGATTTAGATACTACAGACAAGAGTAAAAAAGAGAAACACACAATGGAAAAAGTTAAAAGTAAGAAAAACAAAAGAAAAGAGTATCAACAACAGCAAAGCCAAGTTCAAGCCAATTATTGGAACCATGTTAACCAAGTGAGTTAATAACTAAGCTGTAATTAATACAGTCTTCTAATCGATGGCTTATCATTACTATTCAACATTTGCTGTTACACCCTCCATTTGTATTTACCATTGTTATAATGTTTATTTTGTACATTTATGAAAATATCTACCACAGTAAATCAAATACAGTAATATCTACTACATCTAATATCAAGGCTCATCAGCCTTGTCTAATTTTGCCACATAATAGAACAACAAATAAATCACAAACACAAACTGTTCATCTTGCATGATACAAAACTTAAAGATGATACAGTATTATTGAATGTTTTCTGATTATTCCTGCCTTAACTTCTGCTTGCTATAAATTTTCTTTTCTTTGTTAGTCTTTGAGGATGATGCAGCACCATGTTTTTATACCATTTTTCTCCACACATTAAAAATTATGTTTGGTACTCTGTATACATATATGTATTTTACTTTTCTACCTGCTTGTGTATTTTTTCTTTTATTTTACCCATTGATTTTTTTTCTTTTGCCTTTTTTAACCCATAAAAAATTAGGATATATAAATTGTTTTTTGTTTGTTCTTGAATGACAACAAATTATAGCACAAAAACAAAACTGTTTAGTCTAAATACCTCAAATCTCATATTAAATATTCATATAAATTTATTATTTTTATTATAGTACCCTTTCACCTATTCCAGGCTGACATTACAGAAGCTGAAATGATGTAAAACAGATTAATAAAGTTACCATATCCAAAAATACAAAACTGGCCTTTCCAAAGTGGCCTCCCTTAGATATGTTTTAGTGGACTAGAATTTTACAAAATACAGTTACATTTCAGTTATGATACATTATCCATATATATACAAATAAGTTCTTAAACTTACTTTTCTTAAAACACAGAATAGTAAATAAAGAAGTATAGAATGCAATTACCTTCCCTGGTTACAAAGTTTGAACTCATTTGCTGCTTGTCGTAAGTTGCTAAGCCTAATCAAGATTTATATGTAAATGACATGAAACAGAATAATTGTATTGGGTGTTTTATGTATATACATTTTGAAAAACCAAAAATGATAAATTATTATATCAATACCATAGAATTTCCATATAATTTATCAAGCTTAATAAGAAAGTTGTATTTGGGTCTAAAAATAATATGAAATGTAGAGTTCACTAAAGTCTTACACTCCCACTTGAAATCCGGCATGAAAAGTAAGAATATTCCACCAGTTTAATTCAAAGAGGCAGTGAGAGCCACTTGGTGGACATTCTGACCTTCAGTTGGTTATTCATATGTCACAGACAAAAGTTGATGTGCATAAGCTTTTCTAAGAATGGAAAGAGGTGAGTGGGACACTGTGTTTGATTTAGTAAATACAGCAATATCTAAGCAAATAGAAAGGAAAGGAGGTTTTTATTTTAGATTCAGGAAGATCAATAGCGATAATTTAAGCATGATTCATAATAAACCAGACTTTGTATTTGGACATACAAACATCTAATGAGATCCAAAGCTGCATTAAACATACCAAGTAACACAGAAAAATTGACATTTAGATTTTTTTTAAATATTTACTTTTAAATTAAGATATACATTAATAACATAGCAGTTTTAAAAATTTTGAATGCGAGTTAACAAACAGAATGACAAGAACTTTGACCCATATCTGCAAAGTTGATAAGTATTCAATACTTTTTTTAAGCAAAAATTAACTTACTATAACATTTTACTAAACTAATCTTACTCAATGTTACACTACTTATGCTTATAGTTGTAATAAGTAAGCAGTATATTAAGTTAACAATACACAATTGTCTTGTAAAAACAAAGTAAACATGAACATATGATATCAGACTTTTTATGTAATCAACAGCCACTAAGTCACATTCTTATATCTGTGAGTTGTGAGGAGGAAAAGAACAAACGCATAGTGTCACAAACAGTCACAACATCAAAAACAGTAATTTATGGTCACAATCAATTGTATAATTCATTGCCTTTCTGTTCCTCCTTCAATTAAAAAAAAGAAAAGAAAAGAGAGAGTAATTTAGATTTGATGATTATTCTTGCAAGTCATTACACTAAATAATCAAGAAAAACAAACTTTAATTTATCAAAAATAATTATGAAAAACTACAATGGAAATATTTTGATTGCTTGAATAGTTGAAATAAAAAATCAATAGCAATCAAAAAAGCTAATTTTGATTAGTTGCTTTTTTGTGAGAGTTGTGAAACTAACTAACATATTAATCATCAGACACAATGATTTGAATTAGTTGATTATATTTGACATTCATCACGCATTTTAGATCAAACAAGAAACTGATGTAATCCATGCTATCACAACAGGCAACCTTTACTGCATGATGTAGGGTTTTGTTGACATTCAAAATTTTATTAAACTATTTTTATTTACATTATATCAACTAATATAGCATAAAATCTTAGCTAATATTTCATATTTTACTAGTTAACTAGTTAGTATATATATTTCAATTTATTAATTTTATAAGGAAATATTTAAAACAATCCTAAATTTCCCTTAGTACAACACCTTTTCTCCAGACATTTTCTTCTATTTACTCCCCATCCTTTAGAAGTACAAAGTTTGACATCAATTACTCATTATAAAATCATCATTGCTCAAACAAATTAATTTTTATAGCCTTCAATTCTGTTTGGTTAAAAAGCCATCAAATAGAAAATCAGACCTTTCTTGTCACACCCACTTATCACATCCTCTCTCAGGATTTGTTAATACTTCTCTCTTATATTTAATATGTTACCTATGATCAAAGTAAAGTCAAGGTTTCCATGTATCAAATGATGTATTGCACACTGTTGTTTTCTGAAGAGAGAATTGTCAATTTCACTGTTAGTACAAGCTCCACTCTCACAGGAAAGGCAAAAACATTGTGCAAGTTAGAGGAAATTTTTTGCATGTTATTATTCTATGTTCTTTTATGCATTATTTAATTAAATAAAAATTTATGCATTACTATCATTAGTATAAAATAATATTTGTCCTTTAAAATCAACAGCAAATAAAAAAGATTGAGTAAATACTTTATTTCAGGTTTATTCTTTACTTATTATAAAAGAAACCAAAATGTAAAAAAAATATTTTTTTTAAAGTTAGTTAAAATAAGATTAGGCAAAAGAAATAATAATATTTTTCACAAGAGACACATGCAAGTAGCTCATGGGTAACATTATTTGATAATATAATGTGAGCTACACATTCTCCAGGTGACTTCATTTACAACTTATAATGGCATGCACAGTAGTTAATTATAATTAAATGGGCAATAAAACAATAAAAATTAATTATAAATAGATATTTGATTACAAATCTACAGGTACTCAGGATATATGAATGCAGTTTCATGTTACAATTTAAAGTCATTCTACAAAGCAAAAAAGGGTTGCATTTTTGGTGTTTACAAGGTTGGTGAAATTGACCCATCTTTAATAGAGCTAGGGTATAGAAAATAACAGATAAAATATAAAGTTATACTTAAAACAAACATTTAAAATGTATTCAGGAGGTTTTGTGGACAAATCAAATCCAAAATTTTTGAGATGAAGAAAGGTATTTTTAACCTTAACATAAAAATCACTTTTCACATGGACTATTCAAAACAAATATTGTCCTTTTCCCAGACAAATCTTGTTTTAGTTTATTTAACAATTTACGAGAAATATGACTTTTTGTTTGTGAAAGATTTTCATGTACTGAAAGATTGCCAAATTTTGTGAAGTTATACACTATATATTAAAAGTTAGATGAATTACATCTATGAAGGCTTTATAAGAGTAATAAAAATGTCATGTGGTCAATCAAACAGACAGAGCCCATACTGAATTATGTGTATTTTATCAATTAAATTAGTTAAATGCCCAGCTCTAATGGCAATGAATCATTTCAAATAATTTTAGTTATTATGCAGTGCTTTAGGTCTTGAGATCATCCATCTAAAGGTCTTGGCCTTGATCCTATGGGTCTCAGCCTTGAAGATTTACAGATTTTGAAAAGAAGACCAACTAAATTTAAAAGTTTCAACAGTATTAGAACATTCACCTACCCAGTATTATTAAGTGCTAAATATCAAATACAATAAAGTTCCTATGATGTGCAGTGTAACATCAGATGTTTTACTGGTAAAACTCAATCATTCCCCAATTACTGCACTCGCTATTCACAACTAGCTGTTACTACTCACTGCATTATGTAATGGTTTAAGTACTAATTTAAACTAAATTTGGTGAATGTAATCATATCAAATATTACTGATTACTCTTGACATTCAACACATCTAGTATTTTGGTGGGTTTTTTTAGGATAATTTGACAAGGTTATAACTTTTTACACATAAGTTATTTTTGTAAATGTTAAATAACACATAAAATACATAGGTGTTAAAACTTTAATTAAAACAAAGTGCAAAACAAAATTTCAACATTCTTAGATCATCTCCAGGTTAACAAAGAGAATTTGCAACAGACAGTTGCCAGGTACATCTTAGATAACAGTCAGTTGCAAACACTTTTGTTAACCAGAAAATGACCTAAGAACATCAAAACACTGTTCTGCATTTTCTTTCAATTAAAGTTTTAATACCCATACCAGCTGTCATGAGAATACATTTTTAATATGTACTTGAGCCATTTTCACACAAGTCTTAAGACATTACTTTCTAACCCTTACCGAGTTTCACAAATTTGGGTGTTTAGAAAAAAAGATATTGGTGTAGCTTTTACAGATGTATTTTATATTTTGAAGATAAAACATGCATTGCACATTACTAAAAAAGGTTTCAAAAATACAATTATTCATTTGGCTTTCTAAGTAAACTAAGAACAGTTTAAAAAGTTCTGTTACTATTTGAAGTACAAAGTCTAATCAACACAAAACTCTAAGAGTTATATAGAGAATCTGGTCTTTCTGTTGGTTACAAATGCCCATCAGCATTGTAAAGTTGATTAACAAAAAGTCTTGAAAGACAGAGAGAGACAAGTTTAACAAGCAAGTTTTACAAATGTACTGATATGTCTGAACATCTGGAAGGTAGGAGGTTAAAAATTTAGATTAATATTTGTAACTATGAATAGTTTAAAAATTCATTGAAAACTACAGCAGCCTACTTTAGAAGTTAGAAAATTCTGAAGCGGAGAAACTAGATGTGATGCATCACATGACAAAAAAATGAAGACTGAATTTCTTTGTTACATCAATAAGTTAGAAAACAAACAGTTTAAAAACTTGAACTATATAAACTATGTTTACATGCCAAGTTTAAAGCAACAAATTGAAAACAAAGTTATTTAATTAGATGTTTAAATATAACACTGTAAACATCATGACATGCACAAAAGAACCAGGACTAAATGCAAAATGTTAATAAAATATGTGTAGACTATTAATGGCAAAAGCAATTACCATGGAATATATAATTATTTGTGTTGACAATTTTAAAAACATAATAACATTGAAAATCACAATTACCATGGAATATATAATTATTTGTGTTGACAATTTTAAAAACATAATAACATTGAAAATCACAATACAATGTTTCAGCAAAATTCCTTACGATTAGTTAGGAATAGCCAGAGGTGTAGCGGAGCCGAATTGGAGGAGCACTGCTCCAGAACATTTCAGTCCCATGGTGCTTAGCTGCTAATAATTAGAATTATTAGTATATGTATTTAAAATGTTTTCTTTGTTACAATTTGTACTAAAAATATGTAATAACAACACAAATTAACACTGTATCTATATTAATGCTGACTAGCTATATGTTAAATGCAAGCATTTAGAAACAAACTATTGTTGAACAATGTATGTGAGTGTGTGTGTGTGTGTGTGTGTGTATGTGCAGGTGTGTGTTTATGTGTTTATTTTAGTGAATATCTTCCTCAGTTCCCACGAGTATTAAATAAATGGCAAAATATTTTGCCTAGAATAATCAGAATAAAACAAAACACTGGAATTCAGAACAGCTTTATATTAATATTTTATCTAACAAGTTGCAGAGATTTGATACAATTATTGCTTAAAAATCAGAATAAACAGGTTTTCAGACATTGTAGCACATATTTAAATAAGCAAGAATCCTTTAAACAAACAAAGTTAAAATAAGTATAGGAAAGTCAGGAAACATCTCACTTAATACATTCATTTAATTTTGTAACAAGCATGAAAGTTTTTAAATCAGTGTCTTGGTACAACAGAAGTTGAAAAATTAAAAAAAATGTACAAGTTACAATTATACTTAATGTGCAACGTATCATCCTCTTATACAGTTGGAAATAAAAAAAGAGATGAATATATTCAATGTGCAACATGTCTTCATACAAGCTATGAAAACTAAAATACTAAATTACAAGTGATTTCAGTGGAGAGAGATAGTAAAACTTTTTTTGTGAAACAAATTACGAACATTTCTGTAAGTAAAGACATATGCCCGTCAAATACGAAGCCACTCTGCCATTTCAAAACCTGCACGTTTAACATGCAATAAAAAAGTTCAATATTTTGCTTCTTGAATCCCAGTTTAAGTTTACTGAGTAACATTTTTTTTTATATGCACTTTCTGTTCTCTGATTGTCTTTGTTATATCTTAAACCCTCTTTTACTTTCATTGCACTTATTCAGCACGTTTCTTGACATTTAAATACATCATAGACCTTAAACTTGTATGTTTTGACAAGTAAACAGTTAACAACCTAGTGGTGAATCCAATATAACATAAAGAACATTTAGAACTTTTTATCAATTTACCATCTTAGAAGTTTCGAAGATAGACATTTTATTCTTATACACAAATAAGTAACACAGAAGGATGCACTGAGGATGAATAACCAAAATGTGCAGTTTGTTTATTAATAAATGTGCAAGCAATAGCTAGCAACACAGTAACTTCATTAGTCTATAGTATGAAAATTTAGTTTAGATGTAAAGTCATTCAGACTCATACAATTCTGTGTTAACAAGCAAAAAAATGTCTGGAGTAAATGTAAAATTTATGGAGAAATACGAGATGGTTTGCCTTTAAAGTAAATGTGTAATAGTTTCATGTAAACCTTATTAGTTACAAGTTCTTTTGTTGAGTACATAGGATAACCTAGTGACATTTGTTCATTCACAACACTGTTCACTATCTTATTTAAGCCAACTATAATCAGTGATGTCGAGAAAACTAACTTGTAGTGAAATATATATGTAAAAACGGCTCATTTGGGTTGAGAAAATATTTTATGTAGAGAAGCAAACAACGTTTTGACCTTCTTCAATCATTGTCAGTTTACAGGTACCTTTTTCTTTCTTTGTGAACCTGACTATGACCAAAGAAAGTCAAAATGTTCGCTCCTCTATGCAAAATATTTTCTCAACCCAAACAAGCCATTTTTACATATATATAAAGCAACTATAACTAGCTACATGTTTATTACAGGACTATACTTTGAAACCAAATGCAATACTATTACAACATTATTTTGGGAAAAATAATTATTATCTACAATAAAGAACAGAAAACCAAAGCAACTAGAACATGACAATCTCAATGAGTTCCTGGACCATATGTGGCTACCATTAGAGCTTGGAAGATAAATAACTAACAAATTGTAAAAAAGTCAAAAACTAAAGCAAGTAGAAAATATTTGATTTCTTGCATATTTCACATTTCCTCCCTTCTCTCTTTTAGCTTTTTCTTCAAGTTAAAAACTAAAATAAACTTTAAATCTGAAAGCTTTTAAGCTCCCAACATAGACATGAAGTACCTTGATATTCGGATTACGGTTGGAAATATTGTTAAAAGCAAGGGCACCCAACTGATCAAACAATGAATTTTAATATTCAAAGTAAGAAACATATACATTTAATTTGGTGTACTTACTGCCAGGTTGATTTTTTGTTTTACTCTAAGCAAATAACTTGCTTTGATATCACACAAATGGCACAAGTCATTTCACACTGAACCATACTTTACTAAACACAAGTATAAAATTCTCTACCAGTCACTTAAATGCATAATAAAAACTCTTTGACTACCATTTAACAAATATTTTAACAGATATCCTACAGAAAATTAAACCCTCCATTGGCAGTATAAAAACACCATCAATTACAAAAAAAAAGACTAAATTAAAGCAATAACAGAAATTCTTTAACCACGTTTAAAATGTGAAATACAATACACAATGTAAACCAATAGCATTGAAACACAAAATAACACTGAAAAAGTAATTTGCAGGTACTCACACATACATACACACACACAAAATATAAAATAAGAGCAAGAAAAAGATTACATTCTTTTTAAAAGTGGATACACATACAAAATAAAAAAAAGCCAAAATTGATATGGAATTAAAGAAAAACAACATACAAATAACAAAATATTTAATTATTACATATCATAACTTTAACAGATTTATCACTATCCTAATAGAGCAATTCAATACTGACATAATACTTAAGACTACAAACAAATGAACATATAAAGAAAAAATAAAACACAAAGATAAAAACCCTTTGTGTTGATTAACCTAGAATATACAATAAAAGAAAAATTATACATCTAAAATTTTAATAAAGCTCTAAGAAAAACTAAAACAAAATAATGCCACATGAAACTTACATCCAATAGCCAAAACCTCAAGAAATACTCTTGAATAAAAGTGAATATATGAAAAATACTCTCTTAATTTTGAGCACAAATCAAGCCATTTTCTAATAAAATAGAGAAATTGTTTTTTGTTTTGTTTTTGAATTTCACACAAAGCTACTTGAGGGCTATCTGCGCTACCTGTCCCTAATTTAGCAGTGTAAGACTAGAAAGGAGGCAGCTAGTCATCACTACCTACCGTCAACTCTTAGGCTACTCTTTTACCAATGAATAGTGGGATTGACCATCACATTATAATGCTCCCATGGCTGAAAGGGCGAGCATGTTTGGTGTGACTGGGATTCAAACCAGCAACCCTCGGATTACAAGTCGAACTCCTTAACCCACCTGACCATGTCGGGTCACAGGTAAAAGGATCTATCCATAAGTATTTGTCAACTAATTATGAAAATAATTAAGTAAAATATTAAGTTAAATAGTTAATTACTTTCTAAGTTAGGGGCATACACTTCAGTATATTATTTATCTGAGTTAAATTTATTATTTAATGTGATTTGTTTAAATCCAAACTGTTTTAAGCTTTCAAAACAGATAGGTTAGGTAAGGTTGCTACTGAAGAAACTGCATATAATCAAATGTTATAGATTTATTGGCTTATCTTACTAATACAACCACTTTTAATACATAAATATATATAAAGCATATATATATATAAAAATGCTTGTAAATGGCATTACAGACATAAACAGCATTATACTCCCCAAAACAACCAAATTTATATGCAAAGAGTTGTAATATAATGCCCCGACAGCTGAAAGGGCAAGCATGTTTGGTGGGATTGGGATTCGAACCCACGACCTTTGAATTATGAGTTGAGCACCTTAATACGCTTGGCCTTGCCGGGCCTAAATACAGAAATATCTGTATACTTTAAATAAAAATCAAACCAACTCGTGTAAAGATAAAAAGTAATCAAATTAAGACTAACTGACTTTCACATATGTGTAGGTTAATGAGCCTATAAAGTGAATAAATCAAAAACTAAATTTCTGATGTATTGTCTGAAAATTCTTTACTTTGGCTAGCAGTAACAATGGCAGTACAATAATACAATGGCAGTACAGTACAGGCAGATCTGTACAATAAGATGCTTGCATAACCTTCTGACTTGCTCATTTGAAGAGTTATAATTTTTCAACTCCCGACAGTTGCCATGCCCACCTTCAACAGCTTTACATCTTACATGTAGGAATTACATACATATGGGTGTACTCATAAGAAATTGCTCATTTTACAGCCTAATCTACAACTAGTGAATTTGAAATTGTCATCAAGTTGTCATCATGAAGTGCATCTAACCAACTTTATTATTGTTGGCTGGTTGATTGACTCTAGCACTTAGTTGTTTCATATCCAAATTTGTTGCAGTTGGAAATACAGTGTAAATTGAATTTAGATCTTAATATTACATTTTAGTTAATTATGTATTAACTATGTTTTAAAATGCATAATTAAAAGTTTTAAACATTTTTAAAATATAAATCATACTTTGCATCTTTTCTCAAGGTTACGATACTGTGCACTGAATGAAAATTTTGCTAGTGTTTCATATCTCCAAAAGGAACTGTAATATCCTTCAAAAGCACCGTTGACTTATTTGAGATGAATAGTAAGTGGTAAAGGACAAAGAATGGACAATAAAACATAAGAAATTAAATATATGTGAAAACAAAAAGATCTGAAATATTGAAATATCTTTAGAGATATGCTACAAAAATTATGTTATAATTTTTCTATAGTGAAAATTAAACAATAAAATAAACATACATATGTGATGTTATGTGTTGAAGTTATTTATAAAATTTAAAATTAATCCATAAGTGGAATCATGGGTAAACTGTAAATAAGATATTTATTAAGCCTAATCAAACAACATATTTAAATCCACTTAACAATTAACTTGAAAGTAGAAACTAAAAATACCAAACTCTTATTAAGCCTACTTGAACAGCAAAGAAGAAAGAAGCACTAAAATAAAAATCTTATTCTTACAATAAGTATGTATGTTATTGGGAAAAGTTTATATAGACTTTGGTTCAAGGGTTCCACACAAACCAAGTAAATAGGAAGAAGCATGTAAGATAAATAATAATGAAAATGAAATAGACATGATGTATGGAAGAATAATATAGTTAAACTAATAACTGATTTACCAGTGAGATGAATTATAAGTAATCCTGAAATAACAAAAAACTATGGTAAGCCTAAGCAAATTGTATAAGAGAAAAGATAGAGCTAAAATTAACTGCTAACATGAACTTGACTATGAGTATTGATCAAGCTAACAAAACTTACATTGTGAACTCAAATAACTACATGATAATAACATTGTCAATACAATTATTCAGAAACCATAAATGATATGTCTTATTTCTCCAAAATTGGTTGATTGTATTTCAAAATGTGTGAACAACCAAACTCGAGGTAAGAACCAATAAAGATCAGTACACTGGACAATCAATTTCCCACAGGGATAAATTCCTGTGGAGTATCTCCATCTGACACATGTGTAAATATCCTGTTAGAACCTCCACTGTGTTTACAGAAAGAAGTAATAATAAATATGTTGGGAGAAACTGACACAAAGATATGAAAAAAAGACTTGAAGAGAGCACGAACTGGTCATTACAACACGAGTGCTGCTGAAGAAAAAGATACAGTTAAGTAGAATTGAACAAAGTCAGTCGTGTGTTACATTCTTACTGATGAACCACAAAAGTCTATGGATCAGCCCAGACAGAACTTGTACAGAAGGGGTATAGGGTGAAGAAGGAATAGTTTAGCAGTGCATATTTAAAAACCATGGTGGACAGTTACCTGTCACCTTAAGGACAGATGATACCTTGCCACAGAGTGAGAACTGGTAAGGCATTTATTATCTTGCAAAACAAAAATATTTGAATAAACTGGTGAAACACTCAAACTTTCCAAAATCAACACAAGGGTTAAGTTAGGAGTCATGAAGCAAGATATCGTTTGGACCTATAAAATCAATGAACTGAAAAGATAACAGTGCCACAAACCTTGGGGTGAGGTGATCAATCATATCCAGAAGCATTATAAAATCTAGGAAAAAAAAACAAATAATACAAACTGACTGAGTAAAATACAAACAGTCAAAACTTTCAATGTGCCCAGTACACAGCCAATTGTTTTTCCTGAAATACTGGATGCTCCAACCACTGCAATGCTGAACCAAGGCTATCAGATGGTAATCTAGGTCACAAATCGAAAAACAACAACAAAAAAGTAATAGATGATCATACAGAATCAACAGAAATATTATTGGTTTGAAATTAATAAAAATGATTTGCAGCAAGAGGTGTTATCTTCTGAAGGGCATTCAGCAAATTCAGAAGTTCTCAGCTGAATGGAAAAGATCCATAAGAACCTTAATGACACTTTCTATTTATATAACATCATATTGTCCCTTATTACCTAAATTCAGTTCATTTCAAATACAGTTATTTCATTATACCTTCTTATATCATGATATAACTGGTTTAGAGTGTAGTCCTGCATCAGTGATTTTTAATTAGTAAACACAATTTGTTTTTGAGTTTTATTGAAAGTGTTTTCCTGTTCATTGTTAATCCACTGCATTTGAGTTTATGATTTATTCCTAATTAATGCGAATTTCACTTGATTTTGTTTCAAGTCACAATATTTTCTGGTTCAATTTATTTTATTCTACTTTGTAGAAAACAAAAAGTGATCTGATTGACATTTTAAGCTGATAAGAACTAACTTGGAACTTTGTTCAAGCATTCACTGATCCTTTCAAGTGCATTTGCATTTCACTTTCTATTTTGTATTCTATTTATGTCAAGTGTATTTGCATTTCACTTTCTATTTTGTATTATATTTATGTGTGGATCAGATTCCTTTCAGTTGGTGGCTCTAAATTTCAACACTAAACAAAAATCACTCTGTCTACTTTGTTTAAAATATGTTAAAATACGAAAAAATAAATATACAAATTTTAATGACACTGTTAGCACAGTTGTATCCAAAACTTTAAATGTCTCTTTTTTTGTCAAAGTCTGTAGATGCTGGTTCAATTATTCAGAACAGAATTTGACAAGACAAATTATTCTTTATACTCTGTTATAACAGTACAATCTGTAATAATTTTACTTTTAAAATCATCACTATTATCTTTCTGTGGCTAAACAGCATCACACATCTATCTTTCTCTTGAACTAAATTTTCAATCTATATTTATACCCCAACAGAGGTCTAGAATATTCTATACACTATGATGTCTTATGATAAACAAAGAGAAACCTCAGAAGGTTCTAGTAGAGTGGCGTAATAATATAACAATCGCCAATTTCTAATTACTGAGCTACAGAATGCACAAATCATAAATAATTAAGTAAACCAGTTTGCAATACCTTATCACTTCCAGAAACAACTAAATTTAACACTTGCATTATATAACTAAATCATTAAACTTAGAAACAGCAGTGCATATCTAACAACATGATTCATTCAGTATTAATTAATACCCATTTATTGTGAGCTTCTGGAATGTGTTATTTTAAAAACTAAAGTTGGACAGTCAATTCCACTACTCATAACTATTAATCAGTGTTACTTAAAATTAAAAATTATCAAAAGTTATTGTTTCAGGTTATTACTGTTTGTGATCACTCTAACTTTCCAATAATCAAAATACTGCCATTATAATTTCTCTTATTAATTTTTGATTAATTCAAGTTTGTTCAGTGTAATCAATTAGTATCATGACTCACAAAAGTAATCAACTAATCAAAATTGTTTCCAATCATCAGAAGACTTACAGATATAGAAAACTTCTATTACAGATTTTTTAAAGTTTACTATAACCTTCCAACATTTTGTGATGATACATGTGGTAAAATTTGAATTATAATAAATCCTAGATATACAATAAGTTCAATGGACCAATGGTATTGCAACAAGGTTGTTAGTTCTTCCTTATCTATCCTTTTATTAAGTGTCGTGGTATATTGTGTTAAAGTTAATATTTAACTCTTAAACAGCAGGAATGTTGTAGGTAGTATCATCAATTGGTGATGGCTGCTGTTTAAGGGTTAAAGGTTTAATTCAAGGAACAATCTGAGATGTGAAGACTTGTTATTCTATAACAAAAAATATAACAGCATCATTCAAGTAGATTCTTTATACAAAATAATGCTATGCTGAATTAGTGTCCTCATAAAGCTGCTCATTGCTATTTCAGGCCAAATGTTCATTCAAGATAGCTTGTGCTTGCCAGGTGAAACTTCTTTATTTCCTCCTTTTTGAATTAAAGTAATACTGAACGAAAAAGTGGTATAGAGATTTGCATACAGATTGGTATAAAGTGAAAGTTAACCTTTTCAGTGCAATGATAATCACTCACACCAGATGATCCTAATTTCATGATAATGCACTAGGACTCTGGTCTAGAGAAGTATAACCACTCTTTTTATTTGTTTTCAACTTTTATCCTGTAAATATTTTCTTCTTTTTGCTCATATGCCAGCAATTTTAACAAGCATCTTATATGACTTATTATTATTCTTATAAAAGAATTTTATCAAACATCCACTGATGTAGATTTTAATACTTACCTGCGATTACAAGATTTACCTGTAAATAGCACACAGCTTTTAAGTTCCCTTACTGAAAGTTGTTCTGCAATATTCTCAATTATTTATTTTCCTCAATAATTTTCGACTATTTACTAGCTTTACTGAATTATTATTATTCATAACTTGTTCAATGACTGTTAAAAGATCAGTTTATTGTTTATAAAAGCTTGAAGATACTGAATTAAATAAAATAATACTTGTGCTTGGTTTACTCAATCTTGAAATGTGGCCATATTATTCAACATGTTAATATGGCAACAGGTGTATTCCAATGGTATTGAGTTGTACCTTTTACACTATATTTAGTGTATTATTCGTACTTTTAGGTATGAAGAGTCTTAAGAAATGCTGCACCTAACTCTTGATTTGTATTTTAAAGTAAAACCACCAAGAATACTGGTGTATTTATGCTATAAGGCTATAAAAGCCAATAAACAACGATCTTGTTATTATTAATAATAATATATTGAGTAAATATACTTTTTATCTGTATTATACAACTACAAAAAACTGATTGCAAGAAAATTTCAACCACTACTACAAATTAATGTGTGGTTGTTGGTGCCATACACTAAATGCTCTGATGCAATACAATGACTTGTTTGTTATAATGACTAACATTCTGATATTTTGTGATGCCTTGTACCTCATGCTATCATGGTTTTATTCATAACTACCACCTAAAACATTTTTGTTTGATCAAAATTACAAGTAAAAAGAAAGTAATACGAAAACTATAAGGTACTAGTATAATGAAAACATATTTCAGTTGTTGTAAATCCTAACCTTCTAGTAAATGATTAGACAAAATGATACACTATTATGATGGAAAGACTTTCATGATGATAAATTCACTGTTATCTATAACACTGTTACATTTGTAACTATTTTAATTATACTACTGAATAAAGGACTTACTTGTAGCTTTCTCTTCTTTCTGGTCATGTTTAGTTGGTGTATTCACAGCAAGAACATCATTTAATGTAGATCCAACAACCATCACTTTAGACCCTTTAAGAAGACCCTGATCTCTCAATGTTTTTTCATCCTTTGCTAATCCTAAAATCATAGGGACATTGGACTAAAACATGGGCACTTGTAAACAAGCATAAAAACATGCATAATAAGTGACGATGTTCATCCTAAAATAGACTTCACCCTTTCATAGTAAGCTCAGTACAACATACAAGTTCATCTACACATTTGCACACGTTAAGTATTTGCTCTATAGCTTTTCATACAGCAAGTGTAGCTTCATAAACTTTGGTAAACTTTTAGTGGAGATTACAAGTATTTTGTCTGAAAAAATTAAATATTTCAATAAAATATTTTTATTACAGATTTTTTTGTGAAAATAGTGTCTGTTTCATTACCAATCTGAGTACAAACTGATTTCATGTTATGATTTAAAAAAATACTATTATTCATCCCCAAAAATTTTAAATATTATTTGTGTAATCTCTGAAACTTTCTGAATACATTTAAAATGTTTGTTTTCTGTAAAACATTATATTTTATGTTACTTTTTATACTCTTAACTGTGTGGGGTCTGTCACTTAACCAACCTCGTAACCATCATAAAAAATTAGCAAATATAAGTTATGCTTTTTCCGTGCTTGAATGACTACATATTATAATATGAAGATACAAATGTTTAGCCTAAGTAGGTTAAGTCTCATAACACTGTATGTGAACAAATGTATGTATTAATTTTTGTTATACCAACTTTCCAGTCATGCCTACCTAACATTACATAGGCTGCATTGGCAGACACTCAAGTCACATATCCAGTAATATAAAACTGACCTTTAGTCTTCCCTATCTTGGCTATAATTTAGTGGGCTAATATTTTGTAATATACTGTCATATCTAAATTATTATACATTTATATATGTATACGTATGGATTATTACTATTTAGAAATAAATTATTAAACTTATTTTTCATAAAATATACAACAATAAATAAAGAAATAGAGCAAACAGTTATCTTTTCTTGCTATGACCTTTGTACTTGGTTGATGCTGGACATACGTTGCTAAGCCATTTAAAATTTTAAATGTGGCGGATATCAAAAATAAAATTTGTTTTCATGTTTTATATATATATATATATATATATATATATATATATACAATTGAATAACCAAAAAATCATGAATAACTACACTGATACCACAGAATTTCACTCTGACTTATTAAGTTTACTCACAAAGGCTTTTAAAATTTTATAAAATATGAAACTTGGAGCAGACTAAAAACACAACCTACTTCCTTGAAAACTTGTACCAAAAGAGCATGGAAGCCTTTTCAAAGATTAAAATGGTGGGGAAAACATCTCTGGGGACATTTTAAGCTGTTGATTGGTTTATTTACATGTCACATACTGTAGTAAGAGCATATGAGGGACTGTTTCGAAAAATTGAAAGAGTTGAACAGGGCTACCATGTTTGAGCTAATACACAAGCCATATATCAGAATAAAAAAAAGGTTCTAATTTTATATTCTAGCTTGTCAATATTAGTAATTTGAGTTCCTAATTGGTACGAAATTACAGACTTAGTATTTTGACATTACAAACACTTAATTTTAAACAGTACTGCATTTAACATACCATGTGACTCATTAAAAACTACATCTAGATGTGTTCTTTTATTATTTACTTTTACATTGTGATATTAACTCGTGTATATAAAGTTTGAATTATGACCTACAGTTTCATTCCAATCTTACAGACGTAAATTTGTGAAACAGCAGTTCAATAAAATTTTGAACGCAAATCAACAAACTCAATAAAATGGCCTTTGAACTCTAAACAGAAATTAAAACTAAATATTTACAGCAATGTTATGTATGGGGTATAAAGGAAGTTTTGTAACTGAAAGTGTTTTCCTACACTTTCACATGTGTAGGTATTGATGTTACTCTTTTCTGGAAGTTTACATTTTCTTACACTGAAAATGTATTTCCAATTATTATTGGAGGTATAATTGGAAATACATTTATTAGTATAAGAAAATGTAACATAACTCTCACACTTTAGCTTGAATTCCATACGAACTAAGTGGAAGTGTTAGTGATGAAAAGATCCACACAGAAAGGATCAAGGACCCTTTTCAATGGTCATGGAAAGTAAGGAAATGACAAGAAAGAAGGGCCATGCTCACACAACCAAGTAGTAAAGTCTCATCTCTGAACCAGAATTATGAGAAGGGTCTGCTCAGGCTGGGGTTAAGGAAAGGAGAGTATCCAACTTCACCCTCTTCTCCTTAAGTAAAATAATGAGTACATACATCACCCAGGAAGAATGTACCACTGTCTACTATTCCAGCAACTTGAAACTGAGAATGGTAAGGATTTACGTGATCCACCAGAAGAGATAGAAGGGGTGACTCATACTGTGCAGTCCTGAGAAAAATGTTCCAGACAGTGCAATATGTGAACCACATTGCTCATTTTGGAAAGCAAACTAACCCTGATTTGTTCAATTCAGGGGTTAGCAGGGATGTGCAAAGTCCCTTCACGCTTTACTCATAATAGTTCACAAGTGGTGATGCAGTATTGTATATGATATTTGAAAAAGTACCAAGGTGATCTTATGAAACATCCCATTTCAACAGAGTTTGTTTCTTCCATGAATTTTATTATTAGTCTACTGGTAGCTTGTGCATTTGTGAAAGCATACACGACGAAGCAACACTTGCCACTGAATGGGATCTAAATAAGAATGATAAGAAAGTATTTGAAAAGGAATGAAGTTACCTTTGTCACAATTTAGCTGCAATGTGTAGAATAGCCATGGGAGGTAACCAAAACCCATCCAAGAAGATTGCTTAATCCTCTAAGCAGTGTGATATAGAAGTGTTCAGTACGATCTATGTGCTGACTTGTACAATTTTCTCTAGAAGTCAATAAAATTGAGCTGCCAGGGACATTGATATACAACACACTTCACGACATAAGTCCCAAAGAAGTCTCCACTACTCCAAATAAAAGACCAGAGCAAGCTATCCAAACCAACTGATGAATCCAACTTATCAAAGTGACAGGGGGTAGGTTGTGTGATACAGAGGGATCCCAATCAATAAAAAACTGGTGATGTAAACCTAGAAATGCTTCAGTGCATGCCATATGACATCAGATTGCCCAAAAAGAACATAGAAAAACACGATCCAAATCCAAGTAGTTGTATAAGTGGGAATTGGAGAGAAAGCTCTTTCTATTTCCCTAGCTACTGCATTTTTATATAGGAAGAATCTGTCTAGATACAACAGAATATAGTTGGAATGGTACAGTGACCTGTGAGCATGAAATGCAAACACATCTGGATGTTGTTGCCCTTTTGCTAATAACAGAATAAAGTAAACTTACGTGAAAGACACTATAATGAGCATGACTCCAAAGGTTGAAAAGATGGATGTGCTAATCCATATAGAACCACTTTGGTATTCTAATTAGGAACCTGGAACAGGTGAAAACAAATAACCCAAACTGATTTAAAAAGTAATGACAAAACTAGGGACTCAAAACTTATCTTAGAAAATGAAAAGTAGTTGATTAGGTAGCCCTTTACAAGGTAACAGACAAAGGTACCAAACCTCTATTCAGAAACAATGTGAAAAATTAAGAAACAAATGAGCATGTAAGACTACCTTTCTATGTATAAGGATTTGTATGTCATCCACAGAAGGTGGTCCACCTGATATCTAAGTAATGTTAGTCTTGTAAAGTGGTACTTAGGAGAATCAGGTGGCTTCCTGTCCAAGTTGTAAATGCGAGTATTCATATTAAAAAGTATTTAAAAATATTTTAATCATAAATTAAGAAACAAATAAAATCAAGTCCACTAAAAATAGATCTATACTAATTCAAAAGAAAATGCTGCAGATGTAGTAATAACACTGAAGAAAAACCCACAGTAGTTTTTGTCAATAAAAAGTGAATCTTAAAGATTAAAGGGAAACTTATATACAGATCAGGAATAGACACTGCACTAATATAGGTGGAGGGAGTCACAAGATTAAAATCACTAGGTGTGATATAAAGGGATATAATGACAGAAGCAAGTGAGGTATAATTCATACCAATGCTCAGATAGCAAGGAAGAGAACCTTTCATTGCAATAAAACTAAAGTGTGAGAGGTAGCGAGTTTTGGAAAGTATCAGAAAGGGAAAGACCATGGATCATAACATCTACTAAGAAGAGAACCAAAAAAGACATCACTCAATGGGATACCATACCTGTCCAGTACAAAAAGGTGGTAGAGTAAAAGATATTGTCAAAGAGCAAAAAATATTTCTTCTTGTTGCATAAACTTCCACCACTCAAATATCTTCAAGTTTGGGGATCATCATCTTTTTCATCTCTTTAAATTCTCATTCTCTCCATCTACTCATCTGTCTCTTGCTGACTTAAATTCTTAACTACTTACCACACCTCATCTTTCAGAGGATTTCAAAATCCTGTCAGCTTTATTGGAATAATTTTACATATTTGTTTTCAAGCTAGCAGTCAACATCTAGCAGTAGAGGTTGTGGATGACCTCTAACACAGCAAAAGTACATTATTCATACCATGGGGTGCTTTCCCCTGCCCTAAATTTTGTTTTCCTCCAACTGTCATTCTCCACCCATTGCAATGGCTCTCTGATGGTGTAATGTATATTCATATATTCTCTAAAGGCCTCAGTTCTAACTTAATCAGTGTATTTATATATATATATATTCACACACATACAGATAAATCCCACCAACTGACAAGTGTGCTTCACAGAAAATACTTTCCTTTCTCTAAATCTGCATAAGGGAGGTGGTAGAATGTTAAGCTCACCTCTCTCTGTTCCATGCCTACTGTTGAAATGGGAGTTACCTGAAAGCTTGCTTTAGCAGTTTACACCCAGATTTCATATGTTCTATGAAATAAACAATTTCTGAAAAAGGATTCTTTTGGTGAATTACAGTAATGGACAAGAAAAGTATTCGAATTGTGTTCTTGAATCGTATACATCTCAATGACTCATAATGATTCAATGCACACAGCTTAAGCTTTTCACAAGAGAAAAAAGCAACGTTACCAGATGGGTGCCTGCTCTCAGACTTGGCTAACATTTGCTGTTGTTAATGGTAGTAGTCTGTTGTTAGGTCAACCAATGTGGGATCTTATCCAGATATAATGCTTCCTGTTTGGTCAGAGCACCACTAGAATCCTCACTCCTGTAAATTTTCTATGTGCTAGCCCTTCCTAATTTTGAAATGCCACACTAGAGAGAAGGTAATGCCAGCTAGTGAACATCACTCACTGCCACTTTGGGCCACATTCAATTAATAAATATAAGCTTGACTGACAAATTATAATGATGCTAATAGGGTGAGCATGTTCTGGTCAAATTGGTGGTCCTAACCACCAAGCTTACTGTGATGAAGTGTATGGAAATTTATAAAAGTACACTTTATATAAGGTGGTAGTTTGTGCTAGTAATTACTGATCATAGTATTCACACCTTACTAACAAAATTTTAGATAAAGTAAACATTTTCCAAAAAGAAAAAAAAAAGGATTATTTTCTGTGAAGTGCAGTCTGTCCAAGAAAATTGTTCAAATTGTGCTCTTTAGTCATATGCAACTCATTGCCTCACAGTGATTCGATGCACAGAGCTCAAAATTTTCATAAATTTTATTGATATAAACTGTAATGTTCATGTATTCAAAATGTTAGTAATTACTGAAAAAAAAATTATTGTAAGAACTCCAGTTTCTCAGAACTACATTTTAGAATTACATCACTAAAGACACAAATGAACCATTATGTTCAATCCTAGTAAAAGTTGTGTTATTATTGTGGGAAGAGTAATTTGATTTAAAACTGTATTCTATTATTGAGAAATGATTATTGCACAGTTATTTTTTGACTGGTTGAATCTTGAATACCAAAAATGTGAATATTTTTGTGGATTTTTCTTTGTTGTGCCATTTAATAGATGATGCAGGAGTTTTGGTTACATACATATATAATTACATCCATTACAGTAAGATCTAGATTTTAAAAATGTAAAATTTAATTAAAAAAGGCTTACCTTTAAAACATTGTAAATAAGAATATCCACATTCAGTTGCAGGAGGGAACCAAAGAGTGACAAAATAAAAGAAAAAATGTGTCATCAGAAGCTTTGTTCTGTGACAGGAAAGGTAATATATCAACATATGAGTAGTATAACCAAAAAAAGCTTGAATAGCATACAGAACCACAGCAACAAATACTTTTTAGTCTGAAAGAACTGAGTGCAAACGACAACGCCTATCAGAGACTGAATGAAAAATATAAAAACAGAAGAAAAAGCTTTATCTTTACTCAAATATCTTTTCATTATAGATACCCTTTAACCCTACTGCAACATGTCATAGGTTAAATGCCATGTCATGTCACATTTATTGACTCATATTCAAATTTTTTTTTTAAATACTGTGAGTGTATGTTCATAAACTTGGTATAAAATTTATTATAATTCAAATGTTAATATGATCCTTTAATTAAATTCTTAAGTTAAACTCATATCTTTTTTTATATTCTTAGATATGACTCGTGTACTGAATCATATACAGTGGCAGAACTCACTCTTTACATTTTTGGAAACACTCTCTTACATACACTTCTGTCTATGACATGTGAATAACCAATCAAAAGCTCAAAATATCTCACTAGTGGTTTTCTTAGCCATTTTCAAATATTATACCATATTGTTCTTTCAATACAAATTTTCAAACTGGTTAGTCGAGTCTTTAGTCTGCAAGATATTTCATATTTGTTTAGACTTAATTATCAGTTACTAAGCTTTAGAAATTGGTGGAATTTTATGGTATTAATACAATAATTTATTTTTTCTTGGTTATTTTAAATGTATATATAAAACCTAAAAAAATTATTATTTCACATCCTCCATGTGTGAAAGTTTATAAGGCTTAACAACCTATGGCAAATATGAACAAGTTCAAAGGTAACAACAAGAATAAATAATTGTTTCCTTTACTTCTTTATATACTGTTCTATGATTTAAGAAAAATAAGTTTAAGAACTTATTTGTAAATAGTAAAAATGTATATGCATATATGATGTACTAAACTGAAATGTAACTGTATTTTACAAAATAATAGTCCACTAAAAGACAGCCAAAACAGATCACTTTGTAAACACCAGTTTCATATCCTTGGATATGTTAACATGAGTACAAGCATGCTGCAAAATCGTAACTTCTATAATTTTAACCAGACACTGTTGAAAAGTCAATATATATATATACTGTTTTCATGATATAATTTGTGGTTATTCTCAAAAAACAACAACATAATTTACATTTATTTCTTCATTTTTGATTAAAGTTATGATCTTGGTCAAATTGAGCCAAACCATACACAGATACAGTAGTTAAAATAACAGATACAATATAAATTTTGTTCAAAAAAAGAAAATCATAATTACCTGGAGGTTTTAATGGGTTTTCACAAGAAATCAAAAATGTTCTAATACATAAAAGTATTTTTTACCTTCAAATTAAAATTACTTTGCCTATTTTATAGTGTAAATCCCAAAATATAACAATGTATGAAAAAATCTTAACACTTAATTTAAAAACCTGATATTTTGTATATGAAAGACTTGTAATGTTTACCAGTAACTTGGAAAACTTTGTAATGATGTATATACATTATTAAAAATCATGGTGTAATTACTTTCATGGTTATGAGATAGATGGATTCCACCCAACCCATAATAAAAGAGTTAAGTTAAAATACAAAGGATGTTCAAATGATTCAGCCATTCTCATAACCACTGAAATACCAAAAAGTGGATAGTCAACTACATGGGAAGAATCTGCCAAAATTTTCATCAAAACAGTAATTTAAAGTGTTCACAGGTCAATAAATTGAGAATGAAAACAGACAGGAAAAGAGGCAGTAACAAATGCTGTGAGATTGATTACCTTCTTGACTGGTTACATGTCACATTGTGCAGTTTTCTGTTTGAATCAATACAATTGTGTTGATAAAACCATGAATAGACAGAATGAACCTCCTACAGTTTCAATAAATTGGTAATAGATACTGTTTGCTTAATATGGAGCCCACAAAACAGAAAGATTTTCATCCACTCAAGCTAAAAGAGAAAGCATCCGTGAAAAAGAAAATTGAAAATTAGAAGAGAAAAAAAAGGTGTTTATGCAGTCTTAAATTCTTCATTTGACCAATCTATTATCTAGTGAAACAACATTGAAAAGCAAAATCTCACTGCAGATATAGCATATATGAATGTGATCAATAGAAATGAGACTCCAAGACTTAAAATGCACCATAAGAAACACGTGATGAATGCCCTGAACAGTGTCACTTTGAAAATTGGAATAAACAGTGAATTTATACTGAGATTAAGTTTAGTGAATAATCTAACCAAAAGACACACCAACTTAGTATTAAAACATGAATGGAGAACAGAGCAAGAAGCTAACCTGCCATACACAAGTTGAAGTAAGTGTTTTAATGTTGATTTAATGAGTACGACGTACTAAGCCTTGATTATTTGCCACAAAATGCGTAAAGCTCAAGCCAGCCTAAACAGAAATGGGCATAAACTGATAAACAACTTCTCAATGGTAAAAATGTGCAAAATATTGAGGTGATTGGTGAACATGGATACGATCAATAGAAACTTGAGTACTAGATATACACTTTACCACACAATAACAATGTAAAACAAACTTTTGAACATTCTTCTATTTTTCATTTTTAAAATGGGAGCCTCAGAAAAGAGACTCAGAGAAAACAACTCTATTACACGTTTCCAGTCACCCACGTTGTTCATAAAAGTGCTAAATAAAAACCAGGAATGAATTTCAGCAATGTCTTTCAGTAAGAAATTCAAAACATTCTGATCCAAAATGTGTAGGCAAACTGAAGTAGGTGGAGGTACAAAAAATAATAGGTTTGAATGAAATGATGGAGAAGATGGAAAAAAAAATGGATTGAAGAATCTGTCAAAACCAAGGATAATTAAACAAAAGGACCCACATATGAATAAATGAGCCCAGATGACCATCGCCCTTAAAAAAAAATCCAAATGAGGACTACTTGCTTTACATTTAACAAGACTGGAGTGACAGAAAGGGATGCAAGTAATGAATAAAGATAACTGGGAAGTAGATTAAGTAAAGAAAGCAGAGGGTGTGTGTTTTCTCATAGCAAAGATACACCAGGCTATTTCCTGAGCCCACCGAGGAAAACTGAGCTTCAGATTTTACCATTATAAATCTGTAGACTTTCCACTGTATAGGCATGGGGCAAAAGCAGAGCGATTAACATAGGCTAGAATAGAAATTAGCTATGACTGGTACATCTCTCTTTAACATTAAACTAATTTGGGTGAAATTCTTGCACAAACAAAACAATAAGAGAAGGAAGCTCTTTCAGACTCTTCTGAAATATGGGGTAGGAGGGGTGAAGACAAATGCCTTATAATACAACATAACAAGCTAGTGTAAAAAAAACAACACAGAAGCCACAACGTAAAAATATAAAGCAGTGAGATTTGTAGGCAGAAAATTAGATAAGTGATCCTCATTGATGGAACCAGGTGAACAGAAATGGTTGATAGCCAATAATTGCACTGAAGAAGAAAGTCTCAAAATGACGTAAATTAGAGCACACAGGAATAAAATCTGATAAGACAAAGAAGAAGACCATACAGAAGAACCCCTTCTGCAAAAGTATAATATGGAGGTACAGAACTTGTAAGGAAAGGTAGTTTTAGAACAGCAGTGATTCAAAATGTTTTTTTCCAACAGAGAACAAATTAATTGCAATCCCTCAAATTTTACAAACCACTTCATACTATACTAATGTTCAAGTACTTTTAAGTTACATTATAAAATAATATACTTCAGAACTTATATTTTGAAACAATGTTTTTGCAACTGTCTTGTGGATTAGATGAAATCTCTTTGTAGATCAACAGTTGAAAACCACAGTTGTAGAAGCTAAACAAACTGAAAGGCCATTTACATCAAAAATGTAAATACTGTTAAAACATTAACATCCTGATAACTTCTGAAAGTATCAGCAATAATCTGAATATTAAGGTTGAAGATACAAAAAATCCAAGAACTGAATCATCTAGCACAGAGTTCCCTAACAGATTTCTGCATTAATTAAAGTGATGATATCAGGGTTAACATTGACTTCAGAATTTATTGGCTAAGCAAATGAAAGTAGGAAGTTGACAGCATGACTTTCAAGAAAACCTGATTTATGGTGAGAAAACTGAGTTTATACACTTCCCTGGAACTTGAGAAATAAATCATGAAAGGTGGTAGAATGAAGATTTTTAGATATTAAAGAACTGCTCCAGGTCATAAAAAGTTGGAGCTAGTTATCTGATTCCAAGTTGAACTGACAATTATAATGCAAGTGTAAGCAGCCAACACTAACTAACTGTGAATTTTTACCTATACAGTAGACAGACATGATGTTGTAACTGAAATATTAAGTGTTCAAATTTTCCTGGCATCAAATGATGATAAAACCAAATCAACAAATGTTACATTCTGCTGCCAACAAAAGTAAAAAATAAATAAAAAAGTCACAAATCAATTGTAAAAATCCTAAGAGTAACCTTGTATAAAATAATGTATGTAATACATTGTATCAAGGATATATTAAAAATGAATATGTGTACCAACCTTTTATCATTACTTTCTGCATGGCTGGTGGAACACCTGAGGAAAAACAAGTACTATGATTAAGAATTGAAAAATACAAGATTCTTTTTACAGTGTAATTCACAACAGACTATTAGAAAAGTCATTACAAATATGCTAAATTATCAACATTTAAGAGTACATTTTTTTATTTATTTTTTTAAATTATACACAAACACGTCCATTTTCCACCTACAATGACACTTTTTTCTACTGTACTGGGTATTTCTGAATCTAAAGTTCTAAATAAGTTATTTATATATATATACACACATTTTTTAAAACAAAACCAGATCAATTTAATATTTCTCTTCAAAATACTCTCTTTATTTGTTAAAAAAACTTTCTTTTGTGTTACTTTCTTTTTCTTAAGCATATGCACTCAGAGCACAAATAGAAGCTCTTTATGAGAGAAATATTATATCATGGTTATCAGGCACATTAGTTTCTATATTTTGCAAAAACTAGATTTTAATTACCATTTTAGTCACACATTACAAAAAATTAAATATCATTAAAATTTTTAAAATTCTAATATCAAGCTTCTTTGTCACTTTTGGTTTCCTAGGTTTGCTCAGTCTCACCTTGACTGCATAGTACACAAACATAATTGCTTCCACAGTCAACCACTGGCTATGATTTTTATTGTTGTTTTATATTCCTGAATCTTCTACCAATGGTGATGTAATCAATGTGGTTTATAAAATTATCTCCAAGACTTTTCCATATATGCTTTCTCACGTGTTGCTCAACCTACGTGTTTATAATGGCTTGATCATTTGCAACATATAAATCAATTAATTCAATCATAAGGTTTGCAATGCTTTTTCACTTGAATCAGCAATGCCCTACAAAATTTTTCAATCATGGTCAGTCACAAGTGAAGTTAATTTTTAGGTTGCTAACCTATCAAATTAGTATTTTGAGAGTTCAAATAAGCCATATCGACATTTTCTGATACACATTACTCATAACTGGACATAGGTTTAATTTTTAAAAGGTGTAGTCATTCTTATATCAACATTAGTGCTTCTGAACTATATATTGCCTACATCTATGCATTAATGACAGTATTAAAAAACATCAACTTTACAAAGAAAGGCACATAAATATTTAAAGGAAATTGTTATTTTTATACAAATTTTCCAAGTTTGTTTGTCAAAATGTTTGTCTTTTTATTGTCATTTTTTTATTTCAAGCATCTATACTTTATCAAACCATTATCAAAGAAATTTCTCCTTGCAACCACCACAAACTTCTCACCTTGTGCATATTTTCATCTTGATATTAACATAACAATAAAAAACATATTTCACAGCTATAATTAGGTGCTTATTTATTAAGCAGAATTGTGCTTGATAAAAAAAAAGCCATCAGTCAAACAGATTTTTGGAATTCAACATTTACTTCTAAAACTTGCAACAGGTTTTACTGAGTATATGGAAAACAATTTTACTTACAAATTATTTTTCACTGGAATTACAATAATCTCTTCAATGGCAGTTAGTGTTTCTACAGGGTGGTCGCTAGAAAAGCGGAAAATTTGTCACACAGCTATTTATTTTTACAAAGAATAACTTTAACAAAGTTTTTTAAAGGCATATGTTATATTACACTCATAGACGCTCAAAATGATATTAAAATCATGCATTTTATTCATGATGTAAAGAAATCAAAATAGAAATGAGTAAGCACGCATTTTATTCATGATCTCATCTGACTCTCAAATTTTCCGCTTTTCTAGCGACCACCCTGTGGAAGAGTGAAAACTGACATTCAGTAGGAAATACTTAATCCTGTTATATCAATTTCCTGACATTTCATAAAACAGGAAACAATAAAATACTTCCAGACAGCTCAATCCACAACTACACTCTGATGATGTCATATTAGATTCTTATACCTATACTTTCTTCCATGGCTGTTTTATTCAGTATTTCAATTCACAATCCTCAATTTTCACTCACATTTATATATCACACTCTACAACTTGCTGTGTTTGATTTGATGAGCAATTGCATTAGAAATTCAAAATGTCACCCTAATTCACAGGCACATGTGTTTCATAAAAGTTTCTAATTCAGGTTGACATTGTAGCTGTATACATGGTACATTTTTAATGTACCTTAAAGTACATTAATAGTGATACTTTGCAATAATATAGACTTACTATACAGTGAAAGACCATTCAAAATGTGAATCTCAACTACGTACAAGCTATCAAAACTTTGCATCTTTTGGTAAGGTTTGTACATGGAAAGCAGCTAAAAGAGTCCAAAGTGGCTTGAATAGAGAACTGATTTTACTAGAAGCACAGTGACAAAACTTGACCTCAAAATAGATTATAAGCTAAATGTTGTCAGTAGTGGTGGTGAAATATGTTACTGAAAAAGAGACTTCAGTAATAAAGGGAATGTAAGAAGAAATTCATTAGTGTCACATCAAAACAAAGAGGAACTAGATCTTGCAAGGCCAAGATAATATATCTTGCACACTCCCTTTAATTTTATATATTTTTTGGTTGTAACAAAACACTAAATGTTTAACTACTGAGAAAAATGCAGTAAAAAGAATATTGAAATCAGCAGAAACTACATGGGGAACAAAACAAACAGCACTGACATCTTTTGAAACCAGTTCCTGCATTTTTCAATGAGATTCTCAAAGTTTAAAGTAAAAATGTCATCAAACAGTATTTTACTTTCTATATATTTTTATTTTCATTTCATATTATAAAATGTCATTATTACCATAAACTTTGATCTTAAATTTGATAATATATAAAAAACTATTCAAAAATGCTCAGTTTCCTAATTTAGATTCTCAAGAATGTCTGGCAAACGAGAAAAATTTGGGTCTGCAAAAAAAAAGAAAGGAGGTTTACACATCTTAAATAGTAGTTTGTTTCCCATTGGGTTGAACTACAAAGAACATGCTGATTTACGTAAGAAACTATCTTCAACTGGAATCTTTGACAGTTTATAGAAAATCAAAGTCATTTCAAAATAAATAGCAAGTGATTGTGTGTTTTAATACTTCTAACATTCAACAGTGTATATCTTTACAAAATTTGAAAGTCTTTCAGTTGAAACTATAAGTCCTTCACATTCAAAAAAATATTGTTCAGTGAAGTATTTTTAATAAAATAAATATTTGTCCAAAAATATATTCAGTATTTGTTTTGAATAGTCCATGTACAAAGAAATTTCTATGTTAAAGTTAAAAACACTTCTTATCATCTGAAAAACATCAAATTTCTTTTGTGTATTCCCTAAAAGGATTTCAAATGTTTTTCTCAGTAAAACTTTATAGCTTGTCTGTTATTTTCTCTACCCTATCTCAAAAAGAAATTGGTTAATTTAACCAACCTTGTAACCACCAAATAAAATTAAAATAAATTTAAATTATCCTTTTTCTTTCTGAAATGTCTTCAAATTGTAACATGAAACTACATTAGTTCTGAGTTCATAGATCTATTTATAAATACATTTTATTGTTTCATTGCCCTTTGAACCATGTCTAACTACTATTGAAGAAAATCATACAAGAAAGAACTTAATCTTCACTTGACCCAACTATCCCCTGGAAATTTAAAGTGAGAAACTTTCTTGTGCAATAATATATTTCAATTTATTGAAATTATAGTAAAAGTAAAGAAATAATTTAACAAACTTAAATTTAAACTAAATGATGCTGAAAATGTAGAACAGCCCAGTAATACACTAGAAATTAACATTAGCCAATAAGTTATTTCTGCTAAAGGCATACAACTTACAAATTGCTTTTTTTTTCCTCTTGGCAGTGTGACTGGCACTTTGAGTAATTTTTAAAGCAACAGACAAATATTTAGCATTGGTCAAAAAATAAGCCTGTTTCCTCCTTTGAAAGACAGGTGTAAATATAAATGACATACTTAAAACACAATTATATTTTTAAAGTACTTCACATACATTTATCATAATCATCATGATTGATCCTTATGCCTGGTGTAATTTCAAATTAGTTTTTAGCAAAGTTACATTATTTATGTGTGTTTGTTACAAAACCTGCTCACATAAATAATGATGGTGAAAATATTGTCAACTGCTGAATAATTAAATTCTCTACATGTTTTTCAAGAAAAAGCAAAAACTTTATGAGTTGGGGTCTCTTCTACATGTAAGATCAAGTTACCATAAACATTTCCCCCTCCTAAACCTTATGAAGGTTATAATGCAATAACAGCCTGCTTGTATATAGTTGGTAATGCAGTACATTTTTATATTATTTTAGCAAATTGCAAAACATTTGAGTGTCATATAGTTATTTTAATAAAATTTTTTTAACCTGCAAACTTTAATGGTATATTGCTTCACTGATTTTGTTAGTGTTTTTGAAAATCAATTGAAATATTTATAATCTACCCCATTTCAAAGTTTTTGAGTTCAATACTTACCACTGCCTATCTCAACTTTCATTGGGACACAAGTTCACAAAAGTAATTAGTGTGGTGTTACAAACATAACATACACAAAGTACAAAAAAGTAAATTTATAACTTAGTTAAATGTTAAGAATAGAGTTATAAAAATTGCAAGCTAGAATGTCAAATTAATTACTTTTATTTTAGGCGGAAGAATATAGTTATGCAATTATAAGTTGCAAATATAATACAATGCAAAACATTTAGTTTATTTAACACTAAAATAGCCCAAGAGTTGGCAGTGATGCTTCTGGCTGCTTGCCTTCTTTCTGATCAGCAGTTCAAAATTAGGGACAATGGCAGGTAGTTTTAAATAACACCAATCCTCTACAATGTCTGTTGTATCTTAGCCAGTCTAATAACTTCCGTTATTTGGCTAAAGGCCCCATTGGCACTAAATACGACAGATGTAGTGTGGTTGACATATCATTTTTTACGTTAATCCTTAAGTTCTTAGAATTAGTAACTGTGTAATAAGTCAAAAACAGAGAAATAATTATAATTACCTCACAGCTAAAAGGGCAGGCATGCTTAATGACAAGAATCAGATCTAAGTCCTCAAATCATAAAACAACAAACTTGAATTAGTCAACAATAATTAGAAATCATAATAGCAATATTTCAATTAGTTGGTCACTTGGAATAACCAAAAACAATAATAACATGCAACATTAATTTGATTAAACAATTATTTCACATGACAGTAGCTGATATAATCAAAAATCAAAGACAACTGATTGTATTAATTAAATGTATTAATCACCCAGTTCTATTTCATTTGGAAGCAATTGCACTTTACATACTTATGTATGTTTTATCTATTAATAATGTCTTTGGAAACAATAAAAATACAACAGAAGTTTGATTGTGGAAAACCACTTATGATCGTAGCAGCCACCACAAAGTAATAAAATCATCCTTGGAAAAATTGTAAAGTTATAACTGCAGTACAGGACCATACTATGCATTTTTCCTGCTTCTTTACTTAATCTGTAAAAATGTTTTTAAAGTATTGCATTTTACATTTTCTGTTTGATGCAGTGAGCTATTCAGTTTTAATTTTTCCGAGTGTACAGCAAGTGTGTTTGTAATTGGCTGTTAGCTATGTTATATTATAAAAAACATAACGTATAGTTGAAAATAGTCATTTTTTTTGTAAAACCATATAACAGTTAAGGGTGGTGTGGTCTTGTCCTTTGCACATGTTATAAATACACACATATACCAATGACCATACACATGTGGAATATGGTGCAAATTGCAATTTGCTTATATTACTATTGTCATATAAAAGGCCAGGCTCATACTAGATGTTTCAGATTCAAGCAACCTGAAGAAGAATATAGATTCTTGATGGTATTGTATTTAAACTTTCATGGCTCCTAAAGCTTTTACAATTTTCAAAGTTATGAAGTTTGGTGTTTATCTAAAGTATCTTTGAACAGTTTCATATTCCAGCTTTGATGGGACTCAACTTTAGCTAAACTCTTTAAAACACATAATTTTCTGAGCAAGCCATTTTTTTACATTTAAAATTTAACTAAATAATGAATATGAATGAAATTAATATTATCATGTATGTTATGATTCTGAATTTATTTTTAGACCTTTTTTTTCAAAATAAACCTTTAAAAAATGACTTGACAGGTGTATTATTATGTGACCAACGAACTATGAAAATTCTCTACTTTTGCTCACTGTATCTTCAGTAACATCAAGAAGTATGCCTATATAATAAAATGCTAACATAATCTTTTGACACATTCATTTCAAAGTTTTTACAAATAAATACAACTGCCATGCCCACCTTCAACAGAAACAGTAGGAGCTAATAGATTTCTCACACATAACACATCAGTTCAGTACATATTCACACGATATAATTTCTTGTATTATGATTTGATTTTGTGTTAATTTTTCATTTGTATCTTTTCTCTCTGTAAGATAAATTCAATTTAAGTTTAAAGAGAAGCATACTCTGCAGCTTGATATCCTTGAGTTTAACGTAGCAAGTCAATAAGCCTTAACTCACTACTCCAATTTAAATTCATGAGCTAGAAAATACAAAATATGAAATTCTCCTCACTGATAAAAATAGAAAAGATAGTGTGTGAAGTTATGAGAAATAAATATATAGATAAACAGGTTTTCTATAGCCAGTTAAAAAAGCTTGGAAATTAAAGATATAAAATCTCTTCCCCCCATATTAAAATTGTTCAAATCCATATTTTGCTATTCCGCAAAACATTTACAAACATTCAGTTGCATAAAAATTAACTTAACTGAAATAAATCTATATTTTTAAAAACTTTATCAACTTTGTTTATCAGTGAACAGCAAATCATGATAATGATAACAGACTAGTGTATTTATTATTACAGGTTTCAGTATTTCATTAACTTGTTACTACCCATTTTACACAATACTTGAGAAACCAAGTGCATGAAAATTTTAGTAAAAATGGAATAACATTAAACTTCAGTAAAACAATCTATTTAATAAGAACAAGAATAATGGCAGAATGTGAATCAGAAACATTGTTAAATATCACACTTTTCATTTTTGACTAAACCAACAGTTAACAAAGAGTACTTTGTACAAACAAAATATATCAGAATAAAACTTGCATATTATATATCCTATTGACAAAAATCTGAATGTGTTCATATTAACATATTATAGCTCATGATGTCATTACACAAGGTATTTAAAATAGTTAATTTAAACGTGAGTATATGGAAAATCCACTGAAGTTGACAAATGCTGTAGATGAGAAGCCAAAATAGGGATTTGTAGCCTGAGAAAATAACATTGAGACCACTTTCAGTCTAGTTTGTTTACTATTTACTGTCTCAAGTTGCAAGCCTGAAAATATAATATTTGCATTTTGATACAACTTGTTACTGTGCTTTTTTGATGATCTCTATTCCTCTTTTTTTTAATTACAAATTTAAGTTTTTATAGTATATCTATATAGGTTTTGGTACAAGATAATCAGCCAATTTTGCCATGGGCTTGTGAAATAAAAATTTCAATAATAGTTAAATAATACCAAAATACAAATAATTTCAGCAAAAGATGAAAATAAGTAGAATAAATCACCATTAACAAGAGCAGAGAAATCTACTATAGTAATCGTCCACAGTTAGAAAACTCACTGAAATAGTAGCAGAAAACCATGCAGAGACAAAGTACAACAACAAACCCAAAAAATAGTGATGAATTGTCAACATGACAATTTACAATTAAATGTGCTATAAGCTGAACAAATTGTTTTCCAAAGGCACAAAGTGAAGAACTTACATAAATTATTCAAGGCAAAAAAATGAAGGTACTTGAATTAATTTTAGTATTACTCTATGACGTGATACTGCATTCATCACTATTTGTCAAACTAAAACAAAACATAAGGTTGGAGACACCATTAGAGATAAACAAATTGTTCACTATTAATAAAATGAAGTGTTTCTGACTAGTATAACAGTGGTTAAACGGTTTATTGATTTTTGCAATGCTTGAATGGCTTTGAAGAGTTTATGTTTATAGCAAAGAACTTAGAAAATTTAAGAGAGTGTAAATACTAGCCTTCAAAAATAAAAAAATAGCCCTACAATCTTCATAGGAGTCTGTTTAATAAATGTGTACAAATTTTGGAGCAGTATACTAGCTTTTTTCTGGATCTTTTGGTACTTGAATGACTTTGAAGAGAAACTTGGCCAAAAACAACAAAATAAACGGATAAAATCTCTCCTTCTCTTTCAAGAATCAACATAAAAAACAGCCTTGTGACCTGAACAGGATAACAAGGGCAAGAACAATATCAGTTAACTAGCTGGTACACCATAGTTTATCACAGCACAATAACGTTGTGGAAGCTACCTATTCACAATGTTCAAAATCAAACAACTGCCTATGGTGAATCAGTTAAATAACATGCTGAAGAGAAATGTCTAGACTTTGAGATAAATATATATTTTTAACTTGGCATAAGATATTAAAAATAGCATAAATAAGAAATGTAGAGGTTAGAGAAAAAAAAATTGTAATCAGGTGGACAAGATACAAGTTCAACAAGAATAAAAACAATGTGACCTTAAAAAAAGAAAGGTGGCCAATTGAGGTGAAACTCCAAAAGCAAAATAAAAACCAAGTCTGAACACAAGCAGTGCTGAGGAAGAAATGAGTCTTTGATCATGTGTTAGTGTTAACAGGGATTACTGTTCATGGAAGTTGGGTCACCTTCCTATTGGTAGGATATACCATTATGACTATTATGTCATAGGTTGACACTGTAAGCATAGAAGGATGTAGGGGTAGGGAGTCTGTCCAAGACTTGAAACACACAAACAGCAAATTCCATGACAATCGTGCATAAGATATTAATAGTGTACACAGTAAAAAGCATTTCTGAATTTAAGTTGCTTAACAAATTAAGCAAATTTAAAACTATATAATTGTTTTTGATAAATTGTTTGAGAAACAGAACTAAAAACCTGATAATTCATAACTAAGTGTGCCAGCAGTATTAGGTACCATGTCTTATTGGAATATATATTTTGTAGACCTTTGATAATCCATTTAAAATGCCAAACTGAGGTTTCATGAGTCAGACTGTTCTAAACCTACTCACTGACAACCCCTTCTTTTTAAATATCATTCAGTATACTTAAAACTGTTTTTTACTTACAATAACCATTGTTATGTAAATGTCATGTAAATGTTTTGTAAATGACAACATGTCGTGTTGTGTTTAAATTTTCATTTCTATTATTTATATTTCCATATTTATATTACTGTTTCAAAGTTTAAACCAATCAAAAATATGTTGTTATTCATTTAAAATAACATTTAGAAATTTCTAGAATTAGGTAGATCAAATATATGACTATAAACGGAAATGTATGGTGGCTTAGTGTCTAGACGTTGAGTCTCGTGCAAGAACGGACATGCGCGGATTGCTCTGGAGTTCTGTAGAAGTTACGCGATTGTTCGAGAAGAGGCCTACTAATATATAAACGGACGAAGACGCGAGAAAAAGGGAAGAGTCATTAGTTTTTATTTGAAGAAAAGAATAAGAAGAGTCAGTCATTCGTTTGAGAAAGTTTAAGTGTTTGCTGTGAGTTTATTCAACTTGAATTTGTGACTGAAGCTAGATCTACAGAAATTGTGATTTTGTCTCATCAATCTTTGCGATTCATTCGAATTACTGGTTGTGCTGAGAGTCGTCACGTACGAACTATTTAAGGGAGACTGGGAAAATCGGAAGGCGGCAAGTTTGAGACGTTCATCAAGAAGCACCGTAAAAAGAACTTCGTCATTCTCCATTCAAACTTCAAAAGTTTTTCGTGGGACCAAATTCACACCCTAGATCGGAATTTTGGATTTCTGATCTGAACTTTTGGACTTTCATTCTAGATCATATTATTTGATACAGGCCAGTACCATTTTGTATTGTAATTAATTTTGAAGGTTTAAAATTTAATATCTGTCATTGTTGTTATGTAATTTATATCTGTCATATATATAATAGCTTATTGTAATAAATTATACAAGGTGTTATCTGTGCTTTTCTGTTGCGTTTAGTCTACATAAAACATACAAAAAAAAACATAACACCATTAAGTATGATATCACCATCACATTTACCAGATTTTAGAAAAATAAAAGTTTATGTTTTTCTGAGTTTAGTTAATGCTTTATTTCACCTTTATGGGGGTATAGATTTTCATTGTTCTCCAGAACATAATCAATGGCAGTACCAAACATGATTGTTCAATTTCAACAAAATTGAAAGAACTTGAAATTTTCTAAGAAACAATTCAATGGATGTAAACAATTCTGCAAAAATAAGGTTAGGTACTAAAAACTTTAAGACCCAAGTTAACACTTTTCTTAAAGTGATTTTAAAAGGTTAATCAGAAAAGTTATAAATTAGTTTATTCAGACCATTCAATAAAGTAATAAAGATAACCTATTTTTATTTTAGAATGCTCAGTTTCTTCAGGGGTGTTAATCTAATTTTAATGTACATGGCTACACTTCAAGGAAGACATAAATGTTCCGTGTCAAAAGCCATAAGATAAATGAAAGATACTTATTATTAAGTCTACATCAACAATCCACTGATGTTACATGTTTCACTACTGAATACAATTACATAAGCAATTAGCATGTCTGTGCACAAAAGCATTCACACACAAATGCATTCTTTTCAGATCCCCAAGTAGATGCATAATTGGACAAAATCCTTTGTCCAGAATCCAGTGAAGCATGTACTGTATAGTATTCTCAATTATTCTGCTTCATTAGGGTAAGAAACCTACCTGTCAAGGTGTGTATATGTTGTTTCAATGCTCCAACTGTTTCATCATATGGAAAGCTGACATCAAACTTTTGTTTATTGTACACTACTTTGAAGTCTATCATTTCTTTCATAATTTCAGCTTTGGCACTCGAACAGACAGAAGCCTCTAAAAGATCACCATTGGATGAGCAACCTGAGCCAAAAAATACATTATAGTTACGTACAAAATAATATATAACAGTATAAATGTATTATTGTTAATTACACTAAATGTGGCAAGCATTTAGTAAAATACACGACTGTTGTATATAAAAAATCAGCAATGTTAGAAAAGTATTTGTAGTCAAAATATATCTCAATTGGTGACATCAGTGTAACTTGGACTGAAGTCTCAATGCAAGATGGTGTTCATGTAAAGAAAACTTTTGTTTTCCATCATTCAGTGTGCATATTCTATTTGTGTAACCTATAAAACCATCAAAATGTATACCTATGGCTTTTAAAACATACCTTTATATTTTAATTGATATTTACTTTCCTTACGGCAAAATGTTGCTAAATGAGCAATGTATACTAATATGAATAACTGATAACTCTTAACATCAAATATATAACATCATGTTGCATGGCATTCTGTAAAAGCTCACACCATAAGCAATTCAACCCTACTTGTACACACAAAGTTTAAAAACAAAACAAAGAAAAACACTCAAGTTAGCCATTATCTCTTATAGTCTTTCCTTATACACTATCAATTGCCTTAATAACTGTAAACATCTCAATTGGATCTCCTTTGTTCTCTTATGAAATCCTTTCCATCCTATGTATCAGCCTTGTATCCCTCCTTTGAACCATTTCTAACAAATCAATAACATTACATTGATTGAGTGGATAAAAGGAGTGATTAATCAGAAAACAAAGATCCTTTTGTTCTTACATTGTTATTCTAACTAAAATTGCACTTGTACTTAAATTACAATTACTCTTACCTTTACCCTGTATTAAATGTATTTAGTTGAGAGTACCTATTAATGAGCCAAAAAGAGTAAAAAAAATTGACTGTTAAAATACATTCTCCTTCTGTCTTTCTCCTATAATCTTGCTAGTGACTTCCTTAAATGCTGTTTTTTGTGCTCCTTCTTGAGGAAAAATCCAAAAATAAAATTGTGTGTAGGATGTTAGATAGTTTCCAATTGTCATAACAAAAATTACAATAATTAAACCAGTCAACTGTGGGTGACAAATACTAACACATAATGGACTATCTTTAAAGTAAGATTGAGAGTAATTTACCATTTATGTGCCCAACTCACCAAAATGCTTTTGTAAAGCGACAACAGCAGCCTCAAAGCAAGTCACACCCAAGGTCTTAACAACATTAATGAATGGAAGTAATTTAGTGACAATTTCTTCATAAACCTCTTAGACATTAATCAAAAGAAGCCAAGGTTTTAACAGCGAGCCTTGAGATACCACATCTGTGATATTAATTCAATTTAATTGAACACCATTTATAACATCTCTCTTCTGTTCTGTCATTATCAATCCTCCAACCAAATTAAGCCCCTTACCTATAAATACACATTTTTAACAATCCTTTTATGTGGCACCTTGTCAAATGCAAATGTACTAAATCCACAACTTTATCATCACTTGCAATAACAGTAGCCTCTTCAAAGTCAAAATATTACTAAGGCAAGCTTTTTCCTAGTGACATTATGTTGATTATCAAAACCATTTTAAATACTCTTCAAGGTTTTCAAGAAAATCAGAGGTAAGATAAGCAAGTCTTTTTTTTCACTTTCTCATTTTTGGAATGTCAATAAGCAGTGGATGAGAGCCAGAGTATATAAAAAATTGGTTATATTTTTCCTAATTTTTGAAAAGTGGGTGATAAGAATGTCCCTGGAAATAGGAGGATAGTTAATATTATAACTTTAAGAGGAAAAAAATGGCAAAGCCAGATAAAAGAAGCTTTACAAAGTGAAGTATGAATGTTAGTGAAAGCTAATATAACCTACAAAATCTTTATTGAGAAGTATTACCTAAGGATTCTTATCTTTTTCTGAAAATGTTACTTGTTATCTGGTTTGATTATTCAGATTTTTAAAAACATTTTTTATAAAGTGCCATACAAAATATTAGCTAATAAAATCATACTGGCAGGGATTCAGGGAAAAACTGCTTTAATGAATCATCAGTTGGCTGAATTGAAGAAGGAAAATGTGTTATGGTCAATGGTCAAACTTGGTCCTTGCTATTTATGGAATGCCTCAAGGGTCATTGTGGATGCTTTTTTTCCTTTTTTACATTAACAATTAATACAATTATAAAGTTTGCTGATAACATTTAACTTGGGTACTTCTAGCTTTTGTGATAATGAATTATAGTGTGACTTTGATGAAATGATAAGATGAAGAAATAGTTAGCAAATTACCTTTTATTGCAATGTGCGTTTTTCTTACAGCAAAGTCACGTTGGGTTAAATGCTGAGTCCACTGAAGGGATTTATTGCAACAAGTGCAAGGTAAATTTGGATTCTTTTAAACTGGATCACATGTTCATTATAGATGGAAACTTACTCAAAAGTTATTGAAAAAGAGAATTTTGGGATAGTACTGATAGTCACACAGCCATCAAAGCAATGCACTGTTCCTCTGATAAAGTGAATATGATTTTAGAACATATTGACAAACATGTTGATTACAAGTAAAAAAAATGAGGTAATTATCTTTATACAAAAATTACTTGGAATATTGTTCACATTTAAAATAATTTATAGCCAAGGGCTCAAAGGAAGCTATTTGAATAATATCTTAGATGTAAAAGTTGTCACACGAGACCAATGTAAAATATCTAAATAAATAAAATGACCTCATACAATGGTTGAATGCAAACAGCTTGATTTTGACATATCATTAAATCAGTACTGATGAATTAAATACTTTACATACTTGGATGGAATGTGATGGCTCAAATTAACTTATTCAAAGACCTAAAAGTACTTCAGTTATTAATAGTGAGGAAAGGACTATACACTGAAAACAAAGATTACATTACTGAAGTTTACAGGATTATTCAGGGGATCAAGAAAACAAGATCCTCCAATTTCTTTGTACTATATTTTGTAGATAACAAAATGAGACACTAAAAGTGTAAAATCTGGAAAAGACAGGTTATGCTCAGCAGAATAGAAAGCCAAAAATTTGTAAAAGAAAATAACTTACTTCCTGAAAATTAAAGGTTAGATTTAAATTAATACTTTTTCAATTGTAGGTATGTAAAAACAGTCCTAATGGCATGTTAAGTATTTATTTAAAAAAAAAAGTCAAATTATATCAAATACCAGTTAGGAGTTGAAATATGAAGTCAAAAGAACTTAGGAATTATTTAAAAGCAAATAAAGGTGACATAAAGATAAAATCTAAATGATTTAATTAGGACATAAAGGAGAAAATCAGGAAAAATACAAGTTTAAGATGTTGGCAGATGGGATAGGTGGCTTACAAAACTACAGCAAGGTTATAATTTAGTTAAGAAATCATTAAATCATAAATATTTATACAATAAACACTGACTGATAATGTTAAAATTAATAGCAAAATTTCTGAGGAATGTCATAAGAAAGTGTTAAAATCAAAATTGAGCACTCAGTGTTTGCTGTTGAAGTTTCTTTTGTGACAGCTGACAGTTTGTGTGCAGTTTTTCAAAAAGGCAGTTAGCAATATTTTCTGCCTTAAATATTTTACAGAAAATACTTGAATTAATCTGATTCATGTAGCTCTTAATCTTTTGATGATAAATAATGACTGACACATTCAAAATAAATAAAGTATGATGACCAAAGTTTTTTCCCATTTTTAAGTAAGAACTACATTTAAACAGAGAATATCCAACTTTACTTTTAATTTTTTACCTGATAATTAATAAAAAGCCTGCATTTAGGGTCCCATACTCAATTTATATTTGTTCCTTCTATTATTAGAATTTTATCGACGATCTAACTTTCACCTTTTCAATTTTACCACTGGCATCAACCAAACATACTTCCCATTAAAAAAGGGTTATTTTATCAAAGCCCTTAGAAGTTTTAAACAAAGGTAGGTGGATAAAATAGTAGGTAAATTTTAAAACTATAATTTTCTCCTAGCAGTCAACAAAATTGTCAAGCAAAGTCTTAATAAATTTATTATATTACTTTTAACTAATATAAGTTAAGATTTAAGTACGAGTGTACTATCGATGGGTTAAACGGTACCACTATGTAAGTTTATCATTTAATATGTGGGCAGTGAAACAATATTATTATTATTATAACTACCACTGTTATTATCATACTGGATATTTTATTTTATTAAAAAATATATTGCGATATTATTATACGTATTTTTTCTCTTTTTTCCTTAATTGGGCAATATATTATTATTTAAAAATTAAATAATATTTATATGATAAAATTGTACAACACTCAACTTAAACAGTAATTAAAAGGATAATAATCAGCCTTTTAAAACATATTAAATGTAAAACACTGTTCTATAAACACAAGATCTCTTTAAATTCTATGTATATTATAAAAAACACGTAAATTACCTTCCGTATTATTCACTTCTCCATCACTCGCCATTTTTACTAGCGTTATAAGTTACTATTATTCATAGGGGTCTTTCAAATTTTTCGATTTTACATTGAAAAATAAATACAGACAATGCATATTTTTATGTAGAAAGGAAATAAATATAAAAACGTTGTAGAAACGTCATTGATAATTTTAAACTGTATGTTTTTCTTTATGTATCAATCATCCTCTCGCACTGTGAATTAATTTGTTCTTCAAATGATTTGTTTACAAACAAAGTTGTATTTTTGATGAAGTGTTATGAAATACAAAATTATATAAAAAAAGATTCGGTTATTTTTTCGTGATAGATATCTAAAAACTCAGAATCTGTTTCGTTAGTTTATAAAAAAAAGTTTACATTGAATTGTTACAAAGGATTCAAAGGAAGACAGGTAGGATAATACATAGGTTGAAAATTCTATCAAACGAGGATAAATGAATATTTTTGAATTTTTTTCTCTTGAAAAAGAAGAATTCAAATGGCTCCGACTGATATGTTTAAAATTCTTCAGAGATATTGATAGTGTTAATACATCATATTTTTTTTCATATTTAATGGTGAAGATTCAAAACTAGGGGTCACATATATAATTTTTGATAAGGGATTAACAAGATTTCTTCATCTAAGATAATACAATTTTTTTAAACAAGATTACTAGTCTCTAGAACAGGTTGCCTCTTGATATTGTGGATGCAGTTAATTTAAGGGAATTTAGGGGAGTCTTGATAATTTTTTGAATAATAAAGGCTGGCTTTAAAGCAACTTTTTATTATTTGGTTTCACTTGGTGTACAGAACATTTCAGATAACCAAAAGGTCCCTTGCTATCACTTAGTGTTAAGTAATAATATTAAATTTTTCACAACCACAACGCACTTGTTAAGCGTGGGAAAAACTCAGTGGTCTCCAAGAAGAAAAAAAAATCGCGACGTAATCTAGAGTTATGTGCGTGTTATGAAAATAACAGTAAAATCCATCTATTTGATCTTACCAGATTGTCTAAGAGTTAAAAATGGGTGGTTTTAAATAGCTACTTTCTCTCTAGTATTATTTTGGCTTTTTTGAATTTCGCGTAAACCTACATGAGGGATATCTCCGCTAGCCGTCTCTAATTTAGCAGTGTAAAACGAGAGGAAAGGCAGCCAGTCATCACCACCCACCGCCAACTCTTGGGCTACTCCTTTACCAAAAAATAGTGTGATGGACCGAACATTATAACGCTCCACGGCTGAAAAGGCGAGCATGTTTGATGTGATAAGGATTCGAACCCGTGACCTTCGGATTGTAGTGGCTTCATGAATAATATTTTTAAAACATTTATCAAAAGATTAATTAGAGGATTGACAGTCTATTTTACGGCTGACTTTTATATATCTTTTAAGCTGTAAAAAACTGAACCATACATCATAAAAAATTTAAATTACAAAAATGAAATACTAAGATCACTGGTAATTTCAATCAAATGTCTTAGGATCCTTTACTTTACTGGTTTATCCTAACATATAAACGGCAGGAAGAACAAGGTACTCCTTTAAAAATATGTATTTATTAAAAGGTTAATTTACGACATAATTTAACTTTATGTATATAAGCATATTCCAGCTTCTCTAAATAATGTGATGTCCGTAACTAGCTGGATAAATACGATAATAAAAAATATTATATTTGAAGAAGTCCTTATAGAAACATTTTTCACTTCCAAAGTTTCGGCTTCAAAACCTACTACTGACACAGATGAAATATCGAATAGTAATAATTTAACTGTAGGCAAATACAAAGCGTCATACAGTTATCAAAACCTTGACCCATATAACTGTCAAGTCATATCAGTACAGTGGTGATATGCCATTTGGGCTCATGGTGTCTCCACCAAATTTGTATTGTATATTTTGTTTACTTTTTGAAATATTAAATAAAAATAACTGAAACATAAAACGGTAAAATCAATGTTCAACTACTAAATGAAATGAATATAAACAATGCTGAAAAACTGAAGCATAAACATGATAATTTAATTAATTTTATACTTGAAGTTGCTGGTTATATATAGCTCGAGATGTTTTACGTGGTATTTTACAGCTTACGGATTTTTCTAAAAATTGTTAGTTAGAACCCATTAACTAGAGATTCAAATTGTATGTTGTGTTATAGAGATTGTATCTGATTATCTCTCGGATCTATAATTGATATTATCAAGAAGGAGTTGCTTCACAGAAGGTACATAGAAATAAGCTATATATATATATACTAATTATGTTATTTGTTTTTGTGCTTCAGATCTCAGGACTTCCCGATAAACTTGAGACTTACTAGCCAGCTACACTTGTTATTTGTCAGGAACTTATGAACATTCTTGAACTTGCTAGCAGGCTGCTTTTTATTGTATAACATCTTTGACAACACTTTTTTCATGCCAGTTTTATAGGACTACTATTCTTTACGGTACGTGTCTGTGACAGCATTAACCAGATATCACACTATTTGCTTGTTTCAAAATGATATATTAAAAAGAGTCAAATTCGTTATACTATTGGTTATGAGAGTTGTATCTAGAGCTTTAAATGATTGTTTATTTGTTTTTCAATTAAAGTCTGCACTATGGTTTCATTCATTTACTTTAGAACACCATTTGACAAGATAAATTATTTCCCTCTAACCCTGTTATTATGATAAAAGCTATGAAATTCAATTTAGAAATCACACATTATGACTTAACTCACCAGAAGTATAACCTTACTTTTACTTTTATTTCACAAATTTCCTTGGACATACTTGGTAACCTATATAAGAATTATCAAATTGATGCTTAAAACTTTCTATAAAAATCAAGACCTTGTTATTTAACAATACTTACTTAAAGCAACGAATAAAGATTTAGAAGGTTCGAGTAGCGTGACGTCAATTGGCAAAACTGAACAAAATAATTAAAATTAGAAAATAGAAAAACAAACATACTTCTTCATTTTATAACATTTCTATAAAGATTTTTCATTTTTAAAATGTTTATTTTCAACTTTTATTCTTTTCCATCTGTTTAAAATGGGCATAGCAATTGTCAGAAGTTGAAAATGTCTATAACTTGTGTCGTCTGCATTCATTCAGAATAACTTAAATGGAACGAGGCATAGCCAAGCATGTTAAGCACGACTCGTAATCTGAGGGTCGCAGGTTCGCATCCCCGTCGCGCCAAACATGCTCACCTATTCAGCCGTGAGAGCATTATAATGTGACGGTCATTATTTTATTTATCAATAAAATATTTATCACTATTCGTTGATAAAAGAATAGCCCACGAGTTTACGTTGGGTGGTGATTACTAGCTGCCTTCCCTCTAGTCTTACATTGCTAAATTAGGAACGGCAAGCACAGATAGTAGCTTCGTGCGAAATTAAAAAACAAACAAACATATACTTTAGTACTAAAGGTATTTATTTAAATTTAAGTGTAACACAATTAACTGCACAGAAAAGTATTTAAAGGGTTCTCCTTGCAAAATGATTTTGAAACTTTCTCTATATTGTTTCGTCAGAGGTCTACTCTGTAATAATTTTCACTTTTCATTTCATTCCTTCCTCACCTTTCTATCAAGTGAATAATTCTTTCATCTTTCATTATGCTGCATTTATCGTTATTCACCATGCATAAGAGAGAAAAATATCGAATTTCGTAATAGAAAAGCAAAACATACGAAAACTTCAAAACTTGTCTAGAGCGTCAGCAGCATTTTTATCACAGAAGTGTCCAACAACTAGCGTTATAAACAAATGAAGTTAGTTCTCAACATCACTTCCGTTTAGAAAAGAAGGTAATCTTATATCATCATTGATTGACACATAAAACTGCTCCATAACGCCACACCAAATGAACGATAGTAATAAATATTATAGGGCAGTTTTATTAAACGACTAGCAAACATAGATGTTGCTTTCTAAAAGGGGCCTGGCATGGCCTAGCGCGTTAAGGCGTGCGCTTCGTAATCTGAGGGTCGCGGGTTCGCGCCCGAGCCGCGCCAAACATGCTCGCCCTCTCAGCCGTGGGGGCGTTATAATGTGACGATCAATCCCACTTTTCGTTGGTAAAAGAGTAGCCCAAGAGTTGGCGGTGGGTGGTGATGACTAGCTGCCTTCCCTCTAGTCTTACACTGCTAAATTAGAGACGGCTAGCACAGATAGCTCTCGAGTAGCTTTGTGCGAAATTCCAAAACAAACAAACAAACAGACAAGCTTTCTAAAAAGCTACACTAGAAAAGGTACATGAAGAGAAGACTCACAATTTCGTATTGCAGTAAGTATTATTGTCAAAATGCTGTTCAAATAAACTTCTGAAATATGTTACAATCGTATGCAACAAGCATGATGTAATACTATTTGATAAACTGGTGAAAATACCCTATGGTGAGATGCTCACCTGCAGCAAGATACATTATGGCCCTACAATTTAAGAGCTGACCCAGTTGTCTGAATATGTCTGTTTCATGATACTATGAGGCATGCAAAACAGCATCAATATGATGCACTTAGCCAGCCAAACATAAATGCACTAAACATAATACTTCAAATGCCATATCATCTTTTGTTCTGACCAAGATTTCTTGCCAAATTTGCATTTCCTTGGATCTATTGATATTGTACATCTGCACTTGCAAGACATGGCTTACCATGCTACAGTGTTTGGAATCTGTGAACATTTTCATTCTAATGATAATTAAATTCCTGTGTTCATCCTATGCCAAAGTTGAAATCACACATCTGGCTTACATATGTAGTAATCAACAAGCATTGCACTAAATAAAATGACCTACAATCAGGTTGGCCTGTTATTTTACCACCTTTCTTTATCTGCTTACCACATAAAATGCTGTAGAACTATCAAGTTGCCATGTTCATTATTTGCAAGTGCGGTGAGCTAGGTTTATTTTTTTAATTTCTAAATGTATTTTAAGGTAAAGGGTGATAATAAAATGCTGAAAGAAGGACAACAGCCATTCAGTTGACTTGGTCTTCTCTCCCAAATCTTCAAGAGAAAGTCGACAGAGTATGATAATGGAAAATGCAGTTGAAATTTTTTTGAGGAATTCTGTAATTTTAGAAACTAGTAAAATTTAAAATTTTGGGGTAATGTTCATTCAAACTTTCAAGTCCCAACTATAATAGTCATGTTTCTCCAAATTATAACAGCATCCTCTCTCTACTGTTCTCTGAGAGTATTCCTTAATACCCTCAATATTATATTCTGTTCCTAACAATATGTTTTTGAGTTAAACTTGAAACATTTATTGTCTTGCTGTTTGTTCCCTCCCTTTTATGTAATTATTTTTCTAATAATTCCTTTTAATTCTTCTAAACTATTATCAGTGTTAATTAATCTTTCAATTTTACTTGAGTCAATGACTAGCTAACTTTAAAATAGGGTCTTTAGTTGTCTATCCAGGATGCTTTGGATTATTCTAGTTCCATCACTAATTGCAGTGTTTCCTTCAAGAATGCACACCTACTTTTCTTCAGCCTAATTCCCATATCCTTGTCTCTTATCACATTGGTGAATTGGGCATATGCCAGTAAATCCACTGGACAAGCCTTTATGAATATTCTGCAAGTTCAGTTAAGATATCTTGTAACCCCATGTCTTATTCCAAAATAGTTATCTGGATTCTTCCTTCTGCTTGATCATTCTAAACCTTTCAGACAAAGAAATTATTAAAGCTTAATTTTAGTTATGGCTCTTAGCTTGAAGGTTACCTAATGTAATCAAAGCTGGTCCTTTTAAATGGACAGGAAGATGGATGGCTTGATTTTTAATTATTCCACCCATTCATCCAAGTAATGATTTTGAGCTGACCTTGATAGGACTTTTTTTGATAAATTTTGATCATAGTATTTTGGTTTTATTGGCTTACTGATTATGATCTGAAACTGGATTTGATGTTTTCATGGATGGACCAATCCAGGAAAGCTCTTCAGCAATTAGTAGGATAACAACAGTGGTAACAGGTGAAGCTCAATACATTCTCTACTACATATTTTACAGTAGATTGTGTTTTAAACTAGAACTCTATAGACAATGCAGAAATATATGTAGCTGGTTTAATCTTCGTATTCAGTAATTTGTGTTAAATATGTTTTATGTTGTTACCAATGTTCTTTTCTGCCTCCACGGAGCTCTTTTCTACTTTCTTAACGTATCTATTTTTTTCACTATCTACTTTAGAAACGTCCTTTTGTACATTTCGAATCTTGTCATTACAGTATTTCTATATTTCTTTAATCTTATTTTTATATTGCTCTGTACATCTTCAATAGTTTCACCAGACTTGTCTTCAGTCAGACTTATTTTTGGTTTTAATTATGTATTAAATAGTACGACTCTTTTTCGTACTCTGTTCTCGAATTATTGACCAATACCTTTTTATTTGCTTTCCATTTTCTGTAATTATTTTCATTTCACTTTACTTGATCTTCTATTAACTTTCTACCTCTCTTCCGTAATATTCGGTTCTATTATTCTATGATTTATTTTAATTTTCTTTATTTCCACTTGATTTATTCTTAATTTTTATCTCTGTCTTCTTGATCTTTACATTTTGTGTGTTAATAATTTCATTCTGTTAAGTTATACTTCACCGTTACTCTATCTCGTGGTTGCTGTCATCGCGGTTCTACTTTAAGTATATTTTCACCAAGAAATTTCACTTTCTAACAAAAATGTCGTAATGTTCTGGAATTGGCAGATTCTTCTAATTTATCACCTGAAATTAACTCAATGTTTCGTACATGTAAAGTATAACGAATTAATCCATTTCTTTCTTAATGATTTTACAAACTGGATAATTCTCAGGCGACGCTCACAAATGATGATGACTAAACTACACCAACATAAAAATAAATGTGCTTGTACAAAGTAATTGAATATGCACGATAACTAACACAGATCTAAATAGTTAATTAAAAATGACTCACTCATTTTAACGATTAGAAACAACTCTGTTATCTTCACCACTAACTTCTCAACTATCTTTCGTAGGTTAACTCCACATTTATAATCTATAGTTGAATGCACTACAAAACTTTATGCCAAATATATGAGTTTTTCTACCTAATTTAATGTTAGTCTAATGACCTACTTCTCACTCTCTAGCAAAAATATAAATCCTATTGTTAAAATTACTGTTTATAACAGGGGTGGTCATACTTGCTTAACATAAGAATCACATACGATACACTTCAGATGTTTAACAGCCACAAGACATGAACAAATATTATGCACACGTTTTACTTGTTACATGTATATTTTGTATATAAATATTAAGAAATACATGTACCAAATAATATTTATTCATGCGTGTAGTTTTTATGCTGTTAATTTGTAATAGTTTCATTAATCACAAAGTACATATATATACATATATAACTTCATATATATATATATATACATACATAAACCAAATGTTTTCAAAATTCAGCAATGAATGATGACGAACGAACAAAAAGCCCATCGCGTCCAGGTTTGTCAGGAACTGCTTGATCGTTCACAGATGAAAACTTCTTGTCAAAGATCATAACAGGTAATGAATCATGGGTTTATGGTTATGACATTGAAACGAAGGTCCAATCATCCCAGTGGATGGGTGAAACATTCCTCAGACCAAAAAAAGTTCGCCAAGTTCGATCCAAGATCAAGGTGATGCTGACAGTTTTCTTCGATGCTAAGGGTGTTGTTCACCACGAGTACCTCCCCGAAGGCTCCATAGTAAACCAGACTTACTACATTGAAGTTCTGAAACAACCAAGGGACGCCATCCGTCGCAAAAGGCCAAAAATGTGGAAAAGTGGCGACTGGTTTTTCCATCACGACAACGCTCCAGCCCATGCAGCCCTCAGAACTCGTGAGTTTTTGACCAAACACTCGATCACCGTTCTTCCCCACCCCCTACTCTCCTGACCTTGCTCCTTGCGATTTTTTCTTGTTCCCCAAACTCAAAAGACTCTTGAAAGGAAGAAGATTTGAGACGATTCCCGAGATTAAGGCAAATGCGACGAAGGAGTTGGAGGACATTACAAAAGAAGGCGTACCAGGACTGTTTCAACAAGTGGAAACACCGTTGGGATAAGTGTGTGCTTTGGGAAGGAAAGTACTTTGAAGGGGTCCCAGAACTGTAACTTCTAAATAAAGTACATTTTGTTTTATGACGTCAGTCCGCGTATTTTTTGAACAGAACTCGTATATTTCTTTAAAAAGTTATTTCATTCTGAAAGCTTATCCTTCCCCTGAAGTGCCAAGTTAAGAGTTTGTAGATGATTCAATATATCATTAAGGATCATTAGAACTTGCATTCATCCATCATTTCCCAGTTGAGGATAAAATCGTTCTTTTCTTGAAGAATAATAGGCTCCAACAGCTCCATTCATTGCTGGTAGACAGCCACTTCACAAAGAGACATCACAGGGCGTATTTTCAGCCTCCAGTTCTTCAATAAAATGTTTGAACTGTTGGTGGGTTTTCCAATTTAAGCATATGAAATTGACCATTTCAAGAACAAATTTCATAACATTAACAGCAATCAGATAGTAATTAAAGAGATAAGGCTATATCAGGATAGCTGTGATATATTGCATTTACAATAATAAAAGTGAAAAGCACAGGTAAGTAGTGGCAAAATGTGAGATCGAGGTTAGCGTGGAGGACTATGCTGTCCAGAAGTGTAAGGGACACATCTTATAAACATAATATACACTTCAGTACCTAAAAATTTGTATAAATGTTACTTGGTCACAGCAATATTTTTAGCACTCATTTCCTAAAGGATATTTTAAAACAAAAAATCATTGTAAATAGCCTTCTAGAACTTTACATGCACTTTTGATCAATATTTCTGTCCAGTGAGAGTTTTACCGATCTTATATTTTCAATACTGACTAAATGCTTAATCATTTTGCCTTCTTTGTTTTAAACTAACCAGTTGTAGGCTTGTTCTAGATAGTGTTACAACTTAAATGTCGAGTACCAGAAATTACAGAGAATGTGCCCGATGAAAGTGACTTCGAGCATACACGCTACTACACCATAACATGAAAGATCTAACAGAACTAGTAACTTTATATGATCTTGAAGCAACTGGTAATCAGCCTCTTTATTGTCCATTCAGTGAAAAACTACAAACATAAAACCCGAGATCTGAAAGATGTCAGAGAGCAGGAAAAATCTTACAAGTGCCAAAAGTTGTTTTGTAAAAAATCTCAATTGCACCTGATCTGTTTCATTTCTTGCTGAATTATTGTACTTCCCTGACAAATGAAACCATTCCTTGGTACTAAAGTGTTTGAGGAGATCATTCTAGCTCTTGGAGAACTGACCGATATCCAACATCTAAGAACTTTTGATTATGATTAAGCAACATAAAGTGGAATCAGCACTTTCCATCACTGTGAGAGTCTCAATCTTATAAGTTGAGATGCTGCCAGTGGCCCACATTCAAACAAAAGTTTTCTGGTCAGAAACATCAGAGCTAGTCTTCTTAACTCTGATTGAGATTAAAGTATTATTCGTGTTAAAGCAAATATTGGTTCTGAAGCTCATGCCAAGGACAGTCAGTAATGTAGATAGGGGCATGGAACTTTATAACTGGGAAGAATATCAACCAATTAAATGCAGAGAATCCTATTGCAGCCAGAGTTGAAAAGTGTGACCATATCAAGGATAAGTTGGCAAAGACACAGGAAACCCTTTTAATGGTCCAAGAGATTATTTGACAGTCCACCATCGTGCAATTCATATCAACCATGGCAGTAAAAAACTTGCTATATAGCTTTCTCAAGGTAACCCACTTTACTCTCTTTCAAAAGCACCGTCTATAGATGATTAAATTTTATAGAAGAGGAAAAAATTGAACAAATATCTAACAGCAGGGCACAAATAATTGTATAGGACATTATGTAATGTAGAAGAAAAACCCAAATTATATTGGAGCTTAATTAATATACAGGAAGTACAACAGGAGGCTTACATTTTAAGTGTCGTATGTACGTCGATATGGTCTGTGATTTACTCATCCATGCATCTATAGAAGATAACTCTTCGTGTTTGACACCAGAAAACAAAGGATTCCATAAAAACTTTATTTCTGTTTTGTTGATGCGCCATGCTATAATCATTCAAATTTAACTAACCTGCATAATGAATACTCAGTTTAACCTCACTTTTGCTGGCCTCAAATGCTTTACAAAAAGGAGCATATGTTGGTCCTTATATCTACAATGTCACACATCTTTATCATCTTTTGCAGTATAGACAATAAAAATAATAATAATTAGAGTACAATACATCAACGGAAAGACAGTAACACTGTATTTGGAATTCGTATTCCAACCTTCGATTCGGTGTTTGAACACAAATACCACGATGTTAAGGTTTCATTACACATATAAGCATTTTTCTGCTTATTTATTTCGTGTATCATCGATAAAATTGTAAATAATTATTTGTTTTTGTTCAATTTTGGATGTGTATGTGAATACTTCGTATTTCAGACCAATAATAGTTTATCTTTATCGAATGGTATAATTTATGTTAGAGTTTACTTTCGTTTTTGTGTGTAAAAAGTTATCTTAGGTTATTTTTCGTTTCGTCTTAAATGAGGTATTTTGTTATTATGACTTCAGTTTTAGTATTGGTCATTGTTTAAAAGTTTATGTCCTATTATTCATCTTCATTGTCATAGGGATTTTGTTTTATGATTCAATGATATTTTGTTGTGGCATTTTATTTTGATCTATTATGGTTGTTTTACTCATGGAAATTCGGGCAGCTCTTTCACAATTCATTTTCTGGTGAGCCTCCAGTTCCCTGCTGTCCTTATTTCATGAATCTAGAGTGAAAGTTCTATATCAGAAGACATAATGCTGAAAATGTTCTAGTGGCTCACCTGAACATCTTAATTTGATACCACACTATTTTGTAAGGCTTTTCATTTACTGTTACCTTGAGGAATGGAGGTCAGAAAAAAGACTAGACTCTGTTGATATATTCAGTGTTACACTTGAGTTCTCCCTTGGTTGCCTAGAAAGAGCTGCTTAATCAGTGGTTGTTGGGAATTTCATGGCTACTGGAGGCCTAAGAGTCAACCACTGATTAACTTAGACTGTTACTAATGCCATTAAAAAGAAAATGGCAGTGAGATAAGGCACGAGTATTCAACAACAATAAATCTGATAAGCTGACAGGAAAACTATGAAGGTTAAACCTTTAATGTTAAGTGAGAAATGTTAGGTCAAGTGAATTTTGAAAAACAAAAAGTAAAATTGCGTTTTCTCTCCGACATAGTGCAAATTTCATTGTCACTTTTATCCTTTCAGAAAAATTCATTACAAGACGAATATTTTAATATCGGAACTGAAACATTTTATCGCTATCATCAACGAAAATAATAGATGCACTTTATTTCTCAATAATATTTCGCATGCCAGTATTCACAATTAACCTTGTATCACAAAGTCTTAAAATTGAAATCAAATTCATTGTTCTCATCCGTATATTGCTCAACAGCTACATTCTGAGTTATTGATCCAATCATTATATACAACACTCGTGAATGACGTTATTTAATATTCATACACATGCAGATCTGTGGCTTCTAACACACTACTTCAACCTCGTGTGGAAATTACGTTGGTAGCTGCAACAGATTTCCTCTCATACATAAATTTGCAGAAACTTCTCAAGGGTAAGAATCAATAATACATGTTTCATGAAAACACAAGAGTATCTTCGAATATTATTGAACTTTTGAGACTCTCGTCTTAAAGTATATAAAGTATATATGTACGTGCAAAATAACTTAATTAGAACTATGTCTTTCTGTCTCTTTTAAATAAACGCTGAAACCGAAAAATGCCTCCTTGAGAATGTCTAGAAGCCAGGGAGTGATTATGTTTTCCCCTAGTGTGGTCCAAGAAAGCTGCGTTTTCAGCATCGTTGGCTTTCACTGTGGAGATGGGTACTCTACAGTCAACATGCAAAGGATGCTTTTTGGAAGTACTGCTATCTTTTTGCTTCTGATGGTGCTGCTGAAATAATACTGTGAATGAATTTTACAACATTTTCTATGAGGCTCAAACTCTATGTAGTGAGCTTTAAGTTGACATAATAATGCCAAGGCAGACTAAAAGACAGATGTACCGTGCTAACCCACAAACCAATAGCCCTAAGGAGTACTTTCGTATTGTTGTATTTGTACCATTTGTTGATCACTTTTTTCACAAATATGTGACCGTCTATCCAGTCACAAAACTTTCCTTAGAAACTTCTTGAGTCTTCTACCATCAGGATCTACCACAGAACGGTCAGAACCTACAGCACAACAATGTGACCAAATTAAAGAGTTGGTCAATATATACAAGGCGAAGATTGACAGCACTTCACCAGCTGTGCAATGTGCAGTGCAGAAATGTTCCCAGTCATTTTTAGACTGTTGAAAGTATTTGCCACGCTGCCTGCGTCAACGAGCTCAGTGGAGCGTTTGTTTTAAACTTTCAGAAGACTCAAAACGTATTTGAGAAATATCACCACTGATGATCGATTGAATGTCCTGGCCTCATTACACATTCACCGTAATATTAAAGTTTAACCAAACTATGTTGAAGATATCCTGATAAGAACGAACAGGCGTTTGAGCCTTTCATAGATATTCGATTGTATTTCTCTAGTTCTGACAAAACTTGCTGTATTAAAAGAGTGTTCAATCAGAAATTTGCATTTGACCATTTGTTATGTGTGAAACTATCTGCCATGCAATCACGGATCTTTATGAAACTTCACAGGTGGCAACTGAACTTGTCTAAAAAGTTTGGGTCCATGGGGGGGGTAACCCCTACCCCTCCATTGCTACGCTCTTGTTTGTGTATTAAAATATATTTGTGTTAAGAAGACAATTGTGTGCATCAATCTTTTTGACAAATATCATAAATTTAATACATATCGACGTTTAATTAACCTAAAAATTCAAACTGAAATTTCAGGGTGTTTGAAATCGTAATATATAACATACGTAATGCAATAAACCGGAGACTTGTCCGAGATCAATTATAATACGTAATACAGCCAACTTGTATTGCCTTTTACAAGTTATGCTTCAACAACTATGATATGTAATTTTCTGCCACATACAAACCATTCAGCTCCCAGGATTTTATTTTCAGAGAAATCACAAAATACTTTCTTAGCTAAATTAAGAAATTTCAGCTATAATCCTTAAAGGCCTGAGTGAATATTCCTGCTAATACATATTTTAATAAAGACTCAAATATAGTACTGGTCATTGTAAAATGGCTAAAAAAGTTTTTCATGATGACTTGAACAACCTCTATATAGTTTTAAATACATATTCGAGTTTCACTGCGATTATTAAGACTAGATCTCTTTGCAAGCATATCATGTCCACCAACGGTGTGCACACTTTCTTGTTTTGAAATACGCAGTGGAGTTAGCTTCTGTTTGCAAACTTGTTTACATCATTTCGAAATGCACTTATCGCTATATAAAACAACGATAACAAAAATGTAGCATCTTCCAATGAGGCCTGGCATGGCCGAGCGCGTTAAGGCGTGCGCTCGTAATCCGAGGGTCGCGGGTTCGCGCCCGCGTCGCGCTAAACATACTCGCCTACCCAGCCATGGGGTGTATAATGTGACGGTGAATCCCACTATTCGCTGGTAAAAGAGTAGCCCAAGAGTTGGCGGTGGGTGGTGATGACTAGCTGCCTTCCCTCTAGTCTTACACTGCTAAATTAGGGACGGCTAGCACAGATAGCTCTCGAGTAGCTTTGTGCAAAATTCCAAAACAAAATATTCCAGTTAATAAATGTTTTAACAATATAGCTTACAACAGCATTACGTTTCTCACATTCAAGAAATTGATGGTAAATATTTAGATAGTCTCTTCACTCCGATATTGTGTTTGTGTTTTCTAATAACAAAGCCACATCAGCCTATCTGCTGTGTTTACTGAGGAGAGTTGAGTCCCTACTTTAAGCGTCATAAATCTATAGACTTACCGCTGTCTCAGCATGGGAACACTTTGACATATAATTTGTAGGAAAACAGAACATTTCTTTTGAAAATTACTGTTAAATGAACTGAGAATGCTTGTTTGTTTTGGAATTTCGCACAAAGCTACTCGAGGGCTATCTGTGTTAGCCGTCCCTAATTTAACAGTGTAAGACTAGAGGGAAGGCAGCTAGTCATCACCACCCACCGCCAACTCTTGGGCTACTCTTTTATCAACGAATAGTGGGATTGATCGTCACATTATACACCCCCACTGCTGGGAGGGCGAGCATGTTTAGCGCGACGCGGGCGCGAAACCGCGCCCCTCGGATTACGAGTGCACGCCTTAACGCGCTCGGCCATGCCAGGCCTAACTGAGAATGCTCAATACAAGAATCATAAACTGAAGCAAACTTTCATGCACCATTATATAAGTGGATAAGCAAACAAGCAAGTCTGCTGGTATGCGTAAGATCCTTAAAGACAATTGATGTGAAACATAAATGCAACAAAACCCACTATTCTAGCAGTCTGTGCACATGTTCCTTCACTAACACCAATCTGGTCTGAAACAAAAATGATTTGAATTTTACAGTCTGATAAAGATGGAAATTCCTTTAAATGTTCTTACCAAGTAGTAATGAAACAAAGTAATTATACAGGTGGTCGGACAAACGTGACTACAGTTGTTTTAGTTAGAACGTAGTTAAATTTCTAATTATTATTCCGAAACATTTTCTTAGAAGCATATTCAGTTTTTTAGCAAATATACTGTCTTATCGCATATACTTTTCAGATTATATGGATAAATAGTTTGATCTCTACAATTAAAGCCCCCCAGTGGCTCAGCGGTATGTCTGTGGATTTATACGCTAAAATCCGGGTTTCGATACCCGTGGTGGGCAGGACACAGATAGCCCATTGTACAGCTTTGTGCTTAATTCTAAACAACAACAACAACAATTAAGTTTAATCTCTATATCATCATTTTGGAAAATTACATACAAAATGCAGTTGTTTAGTTCTGTTTACGATTATTGAAAATACTATATCGCTTAGCATTTCAACCAAAATGCCATTAAAATAGGCCCCGCATGGCCAAGCGTGTTAAGGCGTGCGACTCGTAATCTGAGGGGTGCGGGTTCGCGCCAAACATGCTCGCCTTCCCAGCCGTGGGGGCGTTATAATGTTACGGTCAATCCCACTATTCGTTGGTAAAAGAGTAGCCCAAAAGTTGGCGGTGGGTGGTAATGACTAGCTGCCTTCCCTCTAGTCTTACACTGCTAAATTAGGGACGGCTAGGTGCAGTGAGCTAACAACCTACTCACTTAAAAACCTGTTGAAAAATCCGCAAACGATTGCGGTCCTTTGTTCCTTGAAGGAATCGAGTGGCAGATGATGATTATGATGATGACCATTAAAATATTATGCAAGATCTTGGTTATGTTATGCTTATCTTACTAACTTTGAAAAATACATTATTTGGTTTTGAAGGCACATAAGGACATTTTTAGTTTACCTACCATACAGTATAGAAGGTTATTTTCTTTTATGAGTGTTTGCTAGATTCTGTTGTTGTGTTTGAAATGTGTTGTCTTCACTAATTTAATGAGTACCTTACGTAAATTTAAAATGCTTCTTGTTTTTTTTTGCTCTTTCAAATATATTTACTTTTATGTTTAAGACTATATAAGTGTTTTAAAGATTACTTTTTGTGCATAAGTGTAACAATAGTGTTAGAGAAAGAGCAAATTGTAGACTCATTTGTTCTTGGTTTTAATCAAGTTTTGAAAACTATGTGTGACTTTTTTTTCATTGAGATTCAATCTCTTTCCTCGTCCTTTATTCCTTTTGTCGTTCAGCAGTTGTACTAAATGGTAAAGTTTTGTAATAATTTGAATCCAGTTAAAAAAAGATAAAACAACAAAACATTAGTAAATATTCCAAAATTAGTTTTGTGAGGAAAAATTAAACGATTTTTATTTATTTCAATACTTATTTACTCTTTAAAATGTATTACAAATATTGTTTGTTGAGTTAGATTATATTAAAGAGAATATGACTGAAATTGAGTCGGTACTAATTGATATAAAGGGAAGAATGTAGAATTTAACGAGACATTGTATAATGAGATAAGAATAGTAACTACAAAAGATTTTGTTACAATGTCAGACTTTAATTTCAGGGGTATTGATTAGAAAAAAAATGAGTCTGACAGTAAGGGGAACGTTTTTGGAAATTGTTCAGAATACTTTTATACACCAACTAATGATGAAACCTACAAGACAGGAAGCTATACTAGATTCATGATTAGTATCTGATGAATATGATAGATAAAGCTGTGGTTGGTGAGCATTTGGTGCAATCATCGCATTATTAGGTTTGATATTTTACAGCATGTAAAACTGAAGAAGAATTAGTATGTTATTCCAAGTTTTTGGAGAGCCAATTTTGATGAAATAAGACATGATCTGGCGTCTGTGTATAGAACTAAAGTGTCAGGAACAGAAGTGGGAAGCATTTAGGAAAGATTGATATACAAAACATACATATTCCCTCAGTGATGTCGAGAAACCCACTTGTTGAGAATTTTATATGCAAAAACGGCTCGTTTTGGGTTCAGAAAGAAAAAGGTTACGTAGCTAAAAAACCTGATATGGTTTAAGAAATCATATTTGGATAAGCATGATAAATTTTAAAAAATTAAACTTACAGGAAATAAAATGGTCTTAGATGGATTATAGGAAATCAAGATAATTGGTTACAATGGAAGTTAAAAGGAAAAGAAACATATATATGAGGGAGTTTTAGCAAGTAGAGCTAAACCAAACAATAATTTTTTAGATACATGAGGGTTAAAAAATGTTAAATTGGGGATTGAGACTCTTAAAAATGATAGTGAGTAGCTGATATCGGTCGATTACAAATGATAAATTTATTAAATTATGTATTCTCTTTACTTTATACGAAGAAAAAACATTAATGTAAAATATATCGTTTTATTATCTGAAGTTGTCTGAGAAAAGTTGGGAAACCTCAAAATTTATAAACTTCCTGGACCAGACATCTTTTATCCTAGATTTTTAAAGGAGCTTAAAGATTTTATTTGTGAACCACTAGCTAATACTTTTATATGTCACTGACTAGTGGAATGGTATTACAAGATTGGAAGATGGATAATATTAGTCCAATATGTAAAGCAGGTGAAAAATATTATCTAGGCAAACAAAAGCTAGTTAATCTTATATTAGCAATTGGAAAGGTTTTGGAGAGTGTGATTAAAGATGCATTGCAGAGTCACTTACAGCAGTTTGATATGGTGTCGAAGCGTCAGCATGGTTATCCTAAGGAAAAGTTTTGTTTAACAAATCTTCTGACATTTTTTGAGTATGTTATTTCAATAGTTGACAAAGGAAATACTGTGGATTTTGTTTACATTGCTTTTCAGAAAACGTTTCATGAAGTGCTTCACAAAAAAAACTTGTTCCAGAAATTAAATTTGTGGGTGTGGGGGAAATGTTATTAAGTTGTATAGAAAATTGCCTGAAGAGTAGAAAACAGAGAGTAGGAATAAATGGAAATAGATCTGACCTGATCGCAATAAAAAGCGATGCATCTCCAGGTTCTATGATGGGTCCTCTGCTGTTTGTGATTTATATAGAAAATATTGGCTTCAGAATGACTAACAAAATTTTGAATTTTACAGAGGACATTATATTTTTGAGTGATTAACTACATCGAAGACACTGCAGAAATACAGGGAGATTTAAATCATTTGATGCATTGAGCAAATACGAGGCAATGATGTTTAACTATTCAAAATGTAATGTGATGCATGCCAATTTTCACAAATCAAATTATTGTTACAATTTAAATGAAAATACATTAAATACTGTGACAGAAGAAAAATATCTTTGTGTTGTGATTGAAAAACCACTTAAGTCATTTGAACAGAGTATTGTAGCTAGCAATAGGGCTAATGGTATTTTGGGAAGCATCTATGAAAATACTGAATAGGGTACAAGGGATATTATTATTTCACTGTATAGATAACTTGTAATAATTGATTCAGAGTAACGTGTACAGTTATGGATTTCGTTTCTTAAGAAGGACATTGAATTATTGAAGAAGGTTCAGAGAATAGCTACTAGAACAAAACCTAGGATAATGAGATTGCTCGATGAAGAGTGACCAAAATATCTAAACTTGTTTGAAGAGGAGAAGGATCAGAGGGATTCGATTAAAATGTTTAATATCATCAAAAGTATTGATGATACAGATCTACCAAAATCTTGTGTTTAGCAGAGAAAACAATGGAACAAGGGAGCATAATTTCACATTTTGGCAGCACAGAAGTTGTTTGCGGTTTAGATAGTGTTACTTTTCAAACAGGATGGCTGGTTTTTGTAATGAGCTGTCTTCACTGGTGATGAAGGCAGAAAGGTTAACTGAATTTAAGAAGAGATAGGATGAGAAGTAAGGGGTTGTAACAATTAGGAACTGAAAGAACATCCTTGAATAATCTTCTTTTTATCCCATAAAGATTTTATTAAATTCATTATTGTGTAGAGTATGAGTACGTGCCACCGGCGACTACATTAAGTTTTCAGGCCTATAATACTAAACATTGAGTTTCAATACCAGTAATGTCCACATATCAAATAGACACATATTTTTAGGCCTGGCATGGCCGAGCACGTTAAGGCGTACGCTCGTAATCCGAGGGTCGCGGGTTCGCGCCCGCGTCGCGCTAAACATGCTCGCCCTCCCAGCCGTGAGGGTGTATAATGTGACGGTCAATCCCACTATTCGTTGGTAAAAGAGTAGCCCAAGAGTTGGCGGTGGGTGGTGATGACTAGCTGCCTTCCCTCTAGTCTTACACTGCTAAATTAGGGACGGCTAGCACAGATAGCCCTCGAGTAGCTTTGTGCGAAATTTTAAAAACAAACAAACAAACAAAGCTAATTATGTAGCTATGCACTTCACAACAAAAACGCGTAGATGATTTTACTAAACAATTATTTAAGATATTGCCCCATTCATGTAAATATATATTGCTTTTATTGTGTAAGATTTTAAAGGAAATCGGCAATTTATTCTGACATAAGTCTAGAAAGTTATTACAGAATACAGAAAATTCCGAAACCTGAATCAAAAAGAAAATTCTTCATAGAGAATCATATGTCATGAAACGTGAGAAAACTATTTTTTCTCGATGACCAGTGTTTATAGCCTTGGTTTTAATATCTGCTGCCCCCCAGTGGCTCAGCGGTATGTCTGCGGACTTACACGCTAAAATCCGGGTTTTGATACCCGTGGTGGGCAGAGCACAGATAGCCCATTGTGTAGCTTTGTGCTTAATTCAAAACAGCAACAACAATTTAATATCTGCTACTCGAACGAACCCAACATCTTTTAGTACTGTGTTTTTGGATAGTCAACAGGGAAAGTCATTCCATAAACCTGCGATTTAAAATTATTTTGATAGATGTCGATGACAGAAGTTTGGGACAACTTCGAAAACGAAAGACGACCTAATTTTAGTGAAAATATGACATAATGAAATATATACGGATTTTACTATTAGTGGTACCATACTGGGCACTGTACTATTTATTAAGGAAATGACATTTTAAATTTGAGAATCGCTAGGGTAATCATGTTTTAATCCACCGTGCGTCTGTTTCGTCCCGCGCCAGCTCAGCGGTAAGTCTACCGATTTACAAAGATTAAATTCCCCTCGGTGGACTCAGCGGACAGTCCATTGTTGCTTTGCTATATGAAAGCACACTAACGAGTCTGTAATTGCATTACTGTGTCGTTAGTTTAATAAAATACTGAAATTGATGATTTCTTATATATGTTTCCAATATCTCTTTTTTTGGAAATATCAACTTTATCATGCTTGTTTCGTGTTTATGTTTCTGCATTAATTAGTTGTTTGTTTTTCTTTTTAATTTTGAGCAAAGCTACACGAGTGCTATCTGCGCTAGCCGTCCCTAATTAAGCAGTGTAAGACTAGAGGGAAGACAGCTTGTCATTGCCACCCACCGTCAACTCTTGTGCTACTTTTTACCAACGAATAGTGGGATTAACTGTAACATTATAACACTCTCACGGCTCCAAGGGAAGCGTGTTTGGTGCGATGGGGATTCGAACCCGTGACCTTCGTATTATGAGTCGAAGGCCTTAACCAACCTGGTCGTGCCGGGCAGTAATCAATTGACAAATCTCCTATTCAGTAAGTATATCGAATCGACTGGATTAATTTAGAATTAGTTCCAACTGTTTATCTGAATAATTCCCACATTTAAACTGTCGAAACCACTTTCACAATATTTCAAGCACGTTTCATTGCTTTTAGTTTACATCAATATGCCGGCACTTGTTCGATGTTTACTATAGCAAATACGAATTACATATATGGCCCAGCATAGCCAAGTGTTTTAAGGTGTGCGACTCGTAATGTGAGGGTAGCGGGTTTGCATCCCATTCGCGCCAAACATGCTCGCCCTTTCAGCCGTGGGAGCGTTATAATGTTACGGTCAATCGTTGGTAGAAGAGTAGCCCAAGAGTTGACGGTGGGTGGCGATGACTAGCTGCCTTCCCTCCAGTCTTACACTTCTAAATTAGGGACGGCTAACACAGATAGCCCTCGAGTAGCTTTGTGCGAAATTCAAAAACAAACAAACAATTACATATATATGTGTAAAAACTGCTGGTATAGGTTGAGGTTGTTTTTTTTTTGTAGAGGAGCGAACTCTACCCCCCAAAAAATCTCAACCCATGCTAGCCGTGTTTATATATATATATTTTTCTCTGCAAGTGGGGTTTCTCGTCATCCTGAAATACGAATTACGTCAAATTTTTTGAAAACATTTAGTTTATATTATGTGATGTTACTGTGTGACGTAATTGTTTATATGTACACATTATTATGATTTTTTTAAAAAAAAAAATTTTATTCCTAATAAATATATATATATATATATTTATACACACACATTATTATTCAGCCAACTGTTTCACTCCGAAATCGAAAGAGTGTACTGCCTGGGTCAGTGAATTAAATGTTTATGTAACTTTCTAGTAGTGTTGTAAATGTAACTAAATTATCTGGTAGAGTACACTCTTTGGATTTCATATAGTATCAAGATGCTGTTTGTAATATTTCAGTTGTTACTGTTGGTTGTTTTCTAACCTATTTTGATTGGATTTTCCTAGTCAATTATATTGTATAGGGTAATTTATATAATCTGTTTGAAAGTTTAACTTGTATCAACGTAATGTAGTTAATAATAACATCATATCGTGACCACCTAAAATGTGAGTGTAAATACTAAGTCGTAAATAAATAATTCGAAAAATTAATTAAAAGATAGATTAATAAGAGAAGATTTCTGTTTGGTGAATACCTGATGTATTTCATTCATAATATATTTTACTAAATGATATTGTAAAGATTTTTTTTTCTGTCTTAAAAATAATTTGTTAGGTCTGCAATAAATCTATAATTAGTCTCTTTAAAACTATTAGCACTGGAGAAGCAAGACTTAACTGGCTTGTAATTATCTTGAAAATGTTTGTCACTTTTCTTTAAAAATAGTTATAACAAGTACAAACATCATAACATAAGTCTGTCAATGTGTTCAGTAACTTTATGTGAAAATGATGCATCATGTTGTGTGCCAAATGGGTAGAAGATATTTTCTAACATTACAAAATTAGAGGCTGGTGTTGTAATATGTGTGTAAAGTATGCAAAAATATTGTCCATCTAATATATTTAGGTGAATCATGTTGTGTGTAAAACGTGTAGAAAATGTTTTTATAACATTACACAGTTAAAGGCTGGTGTCGTAATGTGTATTGAAAGTATGTAAAAATACTTTCAGTTTGATATATTTAGGTGGATCATATTTGTTAGACATGTAGAAAATGTTTTTTTAACATTACACAGTTCAAGGCTGGTGTCGTAATGTGTATTGAAAGTATGTAAAAATACTGTCAGTTTGATATATTTAGGTGGATCATATTTGTTAGACATGTAGAAAATGTTTTTTCAACATTACACAGTTCAAGGCTGGTGTTGTGATATGTATTTAAAGTATGCAGCAAAAAATACTGTTAGTCTGATATATCTAGGTGCTACAATAATCAGCTTCCAGTTTTCTGTAATCTTCCAACTATTTAAAGACTTACACAATTTCACGTAAGGGGTTTATTTAAGCAGTCTTTAATTTTTCTTCAAATTCATGGATAAAATACCATTCTAGGAGCTGTATCATTATTTAAAATTATTTAGTTTGTTTGTTTTTTCATCAATTTCAGAGTTAAAAATTAAGTTCATGCACATCTTCATTTCACATCAATAATTTCTCAGAATTTGGTGTACTGTTCACATCTTCTCTAGTGAAAATGTAAGAAAATTTAACAACTAGTCTATCCCACAATATTTGATAGTAACCTTTCCTTCAGTTCTTATTTTAACATTATAGTTGTGTATGTATTTAATGAATTTTTTTACTCTCTGTTTTAGCATTCTCTGTTACACTTTTATGATACTTTATAATTTTTGTAATATTTTTTAATCAACTTTTAGTTTCTGAAATCCTCTAATACTTCTATCCTGGTAGCAAACTTAATTAAAATTTGTAATGTTTATATTCTAATGACCCAACCTGGTCTCTTACGTGCAGTGAACAGGATCGCTTTTTCAAAAGTCATTCTTAACCTGATGATGACTTTAGGATGTTGAACTGTTGTCGTTTTGTTAAACATATTTTTGAACTTGTCAGCTGTCTCTGGAATACTTTTACATTAAGTGGGTTTCTCCTCATTATGAATGATCACATGTATCCAGTTACAGCTGTATTTATACTGAAAATTAATAATATATCTAAAACAGCATTATCTTTTGGAAGTCCCCTAACCATATGATAAAGAAAACCATCTTTAACAGTTTCCAAGAGTCATGTACCTATATTGTTCAACACTAGTCTCTTGGGATACAGACAGTGTCTCACCAGATTTTGGAAAAAGGACAATGTCTCTCTCACATATTTTTTTATATAGTCTACTTTGTTATTACTTTTTTAAGGCATCTTGAAAGTTTGTTTACAATTTTAGATTTGTTTGTTTCAAAGTGAAAACTTAATTATGTCAGGAAAATTACTTCAAAAATGTATTTGTTTTCAAGTGAGAATTTAATTAGGTAGGTAACTTGATAATTATAGTTTCTATTTTTCAAGATGAGAAGTTACTTATTTTTTGCAAAAAAATTGCACTTTTTTGTGTGAAATTGGCATTTCATTAGAAAGAAATGGTTCTGTTTTAATGAAGCAGTTGTCAAACACATTTTTCAGTTGAATACAAGACTAAAAATTTCAAAAAATGATTGGAAAATACAAGACATACAAAAAACACAATTTTGTCTGAACATAAAAATATGATGATTCAATTCATGTAAAGAAAAACTTTCAGCAATTGGCCTACAATTAAAACATCATTCAAAAAAATCTTCAATATTTATGAAAAATTAGAGAAATTTTGGTGTTTGGCTTTATCTGATTACTGAGTTTATGTCTTATAGTTATAATTTTTCATGAAATATGCAACTTATGCTTTATCAAAGTAACAACAAAGTACCTGCTGTAATGTGTCAAACACCTTGATTCACTCCAGCACTATGGAATGTTCATGCAGTCGCACTGGCTAGAGAAGATTGCACAAAGAACTTCTTTGAAGCTTGAAATAATGGATTCAGAGCATTTGTTGGCCACATGCATCCATTATTTTGGAAGTCTGTAGAGAGTTTGAGAAAAGGATAAAAGTTGTGGTCAACCATCAAAGAAACATGTAATGTAGTTCTGTAATTTTTTGCTCCAGTGAGATGTTCTAGATCCCTGGTCTCCCAGTCAGTATTCCAAAAAAATCCTTCTTCTCCATATTAATACAGTAACTTGTTAACTGCTGGATTCTAGATGTCATTACATTGATTTCATCAATCAGATTAAGTGCTGTTAAAGATATCTCAGTTAAAAAGCCTTTTACTCCTGTCTTGTATAACATTTAATGACAACTAGTAGCTTCTTGATCTAGCTATGCTGTCTCTGTAACTTAAAATGCTAAAAAAATAGGTTTCAGTATTTGTGGTAGGCACAGCATAGATAGCTCATTGTGAAGCTGTTCACTTAACTACAAATAAAGCCCATCAATGGAGCTAAAACTAAATATTTAAGGACAAAAAGGGGTTTGTCGGTTGGTTTATCTAGACTCTTCCATTTATTGAGCCGAACTAAACTTAAACTCAGTCAACTTTTATCTTTTAAATATTTTTCAAGCCTTTCCTTTAAACTTCCTTAAATGTATTGCATTCAACAAATCTGAAAGGTAGTACATTCCAAAGGCCAACAAGCCTGTTAGAAGAGTAAAACTGTCTTAGCTGAAAATAACTCCTACTGTGACAAAATATATTTTTATGTTTCCTAATCTAACATTCTCACCATTAAGTATGAAAAAAGAGGATGCAACAACACTACCTATTAACATTTCTGAACACCTCAATAAACTCTCCTCTAATGTTTCTGTTTTCAAGATAAAATTTCAAATCTTAACCTGCCCTCTTACTGCAACCTATCCTTTCCAGGTACCATCCTAATGACTGTTCTCTGAACTATTTACAACAGTTCCTAATGTAAGGAGCTTAATATAATACTCCAAACGTGGCCTAACTAATGACCTATTCAATGAAATTATAACATTTTTTAGACCTGTATTCAATATTTCTGCAGATATAACCTAAAATTCTGTTTCCTCTATCATTACCAGTAGCATAATACTTGGATAGCTTAAAAGATTGATCAACTAAAACACCAAAATATTTTTTTCTATAACACTTAAGGTTATTCCCACAACAGTCATATTCATAATTCAAATTATGATATACCACATGTATTACTCTGCATTTATCATAATTAAAAATCATCTGTTGTTTTTTTGCTCCACACAACAAATGTAAATCATTTTTTAAAGTTGCAATGGCATCCTCCCAGCTAGCAACACTCAAAACCTAAATATTAACAGCAAGTTTAAATTTATTTATAATTCCTTCATCTGTGTCACTGATTTAAATCAGAAAGAGCAAAGATCCAAACACTGAACCTTGAAGCATTCCACTTGTGAAAACATTCTAACTTTGACTGAATTATGTTTATAACAACCCTTTCCTTTCTTCCGTCACGTCAGTTTTCTATCCATTGACCCAATTTATTATAATAAAATAACTGTTTGAAATACTTTCTATATAATTTCATGCAGTCATGAACTAAATGTGTGCCAAGATTTTGCCAAGTTTTTTCATTAATCACCAATTGTGTTGGATCACCAATTCGTGATGAATTAGACTTGAGTTATTTTTTAATGTGGATGATTGGATATTGTGACTATACATTTCTTTTTCAGGTTGTTTGTTGCTTGTGTCATTCTAAACTGTGTTTACAGTTTAATTAAACTTTCCATTAGGAACAGCTGTATGAATAAGAGTTGCTACACAGCTTGAAAGTGGTGGTTGCATGAGTTTCGATGTTGTTATATATGGTGTGTAACATATGGCCAGTTTTAAAACTTATTTCTGATACAAGTACTTCCCTCCTCTTACAAGATTATCTATTTTCATTCATTGTTGCCCTCCATATGCAACTTTTTCTTTACTCATGCCACAAGTCTTCCCCTACATTGGAATCAATTTATTCTGTGTGTTTCATGCAAATCATTATGCTTTACTTCTCCACCAAGAGTGGACTAAACTCATGATGCATGTGACTCCCTCTGTGTGCCTTTACTGAACTTTCACTTTTTTTTTGTACTTGGATGTTTTTCTAATGGATCTTGATTACAGTTTGTGATAATAGTTATTTTTAAAACTGATTATACAGTTTTAACATACCCAGTTTTGTATTGTTACATTAATTGTTTCTCGTTTTAATTGCTTTTATTTATACATTTTCTGTTGTAAACTACTGAAGCATGAAACCTGAAGTCCACAACACAACTTTAAGTATTTCAGTTTAGAAAGGTTTATTACAGGCAACTTATTGGGATATTTGTCAAATTTTATTTGCAGGGAGATTGAATATTATGTGGGTCAGCCTCTATTGCTTTGCTTTTTTCAGAACGTCTTGAACATGTGAAGGGTGATGAGGATTTAGATCACCTGTTTCCACCTATTGAATTTGTCATGCTTTCCTGTACCTTTCTTGAGGATCTAGTTCAGCATTTCATGCATTTTTTGGACTTTATTTCTTAGGTATGTGAGGTTTTATCCTTCCCCTTATTTTTTATGATTAACACCCTTTCTTACTGCATGAATATTCTTCCCAACCCTAATTGTTTTTCTTTTCCTATTATCCTTTGACATTAGGGTTCATGTTGAACAAGTTGCTTCATGAGCTTTGGATCAATCTGCTTTCTCTTCTCATTGGACAGATTTTCCTCATATCAGCCAATAGCTTTTGGGTTATGTTTTTCCTGTTTGGAAGGTGGGCCCTGTATTCCTTGTTAGTTTCACCATTGCCCAATTTTTTGCTTATGTCTTAATTTTGCAACTCTTTTATGGTGTTAATTTTCTGTCAGAGTCTCTTCACATAAATCATTAGGGATTTTCTGGTGACATTCTCTCCCTCCTTAATGCTACACTGGCTTGCTTGTTTTTCAACTCAGGCTTTGCAAACATGGTTTCTCTGTTGTTAAGACCTTCTAGGTTGGGATACCGTTTTATCTAGAGCTAGTTTACTTTCCTCTTATTTTTGGGATTTATGCATTGCTCCATTTTTATCATGTTTTATCTTCAGTATGGTTTTGGAGTGTTTGGAATCTTAGGTAGCATCTGTCAAAAGCTGTCTATTTTTTCCCATCTGGTGATCTGTTTATCTCAGTTGGAGCCAAGTGAGGCACAAATTCCAGTTTCCCAGCTTTCTCCTTTTTATCCTTTACCTATCCCTCTTCCTTGAAGTGCCTTGATATGTTTTTCTTGGCAAAGCATGATATGTTACCAGGAGTTCCAGTGACTACATGGTAGGTTCTGGTCTGGTGGGGGCTTAACTTGTTCCTTTTCCTAACTGATGTTTAGGTTCTTCAAGGTCGGCTGGAAGTATTCAAGATTCTTTTTCTTTCTTGCCTTTCCTTCCTTGTCCCCTGTTCCTGTTTCCTTCCCTGCAGGATTCTGTTGTTTGTCAGAATTTATCAGAGGCATTTTCAATCAACATGCTATCAAACATTTGTCAGGGTATAACTTTTATCTGCTTGTTGTTCCCATGAGATTGAGTTACTGGAGGCCTGTCATCAATTTGTCCCACCTCAGTTACTTCATTCACCTCCCATGTTTCACCATGAAATCCTATCTTACCTTCTGGTGAGCATTCTCCAGGTCTATGGATAACCAAGATGAATGCCACCAATGCATACCTGCATGTTCCTGTCTCATTGTGGTTTCTTTTATATTTTTCGTTAGTCCATTGTTGGGTAGGTACTAATTTTGTACCCTACTCTTCAAGCTGTTAGGTTTTGGGGCTTTTGCTCCTCATCTTCATGCAACAGGACTACTGGCTTTTGGCACATTCTGAGTTGTACACCCCTGTGTGTTACCTCTAGTAGCCTTTGTGTGATCATTGGTACCTTGTCCACAATTCTTCTGTTACACTTCTTCCTTGTCCAGTTTACAGATGCATTTCCTCAAGGTTGGAGTGAGTGGGTAGACCACCAGAAGGCTTTTGTTTGTTGGTCTGTGATTGGGCAGTCATCACATATCAATGTCTTTGAGCTTCTAGCGATCTGTCAGGCTTTGGATCACTTCCTCTCTCTCTCTCTAACAAAACATCGTCTGGTGATGATTCATTCCACACAATTCCAAGGCCTGTATCAATCACTGAGGTGGCATCTGGCCTGAGATTTCTCTGTTATGTCTTCTTACATTGGATCACCTGTGTTAGGCTTACACACACCACATTAGTGTACTTTCAGTTTTGCAGCTAATCATCTTTCCTACCTGAAAAGTTTTATCCTATGGAGTGGTCTTTATTTGATTAACATTTAATTCAGGATGTATAATGAATCTACAAACTTTCCCTCATGCGTAACATCTCTTTGTTGCACAAACTTAGAGGTGTTGAAGTGTTAAGAAATGACATTTATGTTACAGTCCTCTAGACAGTGGCAGAGAATGGACAATTGATGATATATAGTTTTCTGTACGTGCTCTTTGATGTGTGAGCTCAAACAATGTATTGTAGAACCAACACAGCCAAAGTCACACTTTGAACGTGTAAATTTTTATACAACATAAGAGTGGTGCATAATTGGAATCCTGTATTTACATTTAAAATAATTACTTAAATGAAAATAGTGGTTTAAACATAATTCTAAATTTAATAAAGGGTAAATGTATTTATTCAAAAGGGATTTTGAATGGATTTTCTTTAATTGTGTTGAATGGTTACCATTAAATTGTATAATAAATTAAAATATTTCTTTATTTTCAGTATGCTTATTAGTTTTTGGGAATGTACAAACCTTTTAAGTATTTCTTAATAGCACTATCAAATAATTGTATAGGAAAACCTTTTTTTATTTTGTATTTTTTCATTAAAAGAAAAAGAATGAAGTGTGTTATTAACTTAATTAATTAAATTATAAATTAGGTTATATTTATATTCAACAAGGTAAAAAATTGTCTAAATGAAAATATTAACCTGTGAAAGTTAGCTGTTAAGTCAGCACTTTGTGTCAAAACTTCTACCTATGTTCTATGTTAACAGTTTTATTGTCAAAAAAGGCAAACTTTTAACTGTGTTTGTCAACTAAATATTTAATATTTTTATGTTAATTATTCAAATAATTTTGAAATTCTAAAGTATTATATTTATTTTTTTAAAACTAAAATATTTCATCCACATATCTTCTATACCATAAAGGTTTAAACTTTACTAGACAATTTTTCAACCATTTTTCTTCATAATAACGTATAAATAAATTAGTCAAACATAGCACAACATTTGAAACAATAGATACCCTAAAAATATATATGTAAAAATGGCTAGTTTGGGTCAAGAAAATTTTTTACATAGAAGAGCGAACAATATTTTGACCTTTTTCAGTCATTGTCAGGCTCATAAAGAAAGAAAGAGGTAACTGACTGATAGCTGACCACATGTTTGAAAGGGGTCATGTAACTGAGTGTAGGAATGTAGAGGGCATGCTTAGATGTTGGATTTATAAAGGTGTTCCTTTTCTCCCCTCTTCCAGTGTGCCCCCTGCTAGTTCAGCTGTAAGTCTTCGAATTTACAGTGCTAAAATCAGGGGTTCGATTCCCTGAGGTGGGCTCAGCAGATAGTCTGTTGTGACTTTGCTAAAAGAAAAACACAAACACATCTTCCAGTGCATTTTCTAAGTCTCATTAAGTATGAGCCTGTGATTGTGTGCTGGTGCTTGTGATGATTACATATGTAGAGGCTGTAATACTGTCCTTGTGGTGGAGAGGTATAGCATCATGATTACATTAGAGGATTGCACATGTGTAGAGATGAGATTTTGTTCAAGGCTTGTGGCATGCACAGGAAAGTCTGTGGTAGTTGCATGTGAGGTAGTAACTCTTAGCAGTGTAGAGAAGTGAGTATCTACTTGAAATACACTTTCAAGTAAGGAAAATATTTACTTTGCTTGTCTTAACCCTTTAAAGTGAGCTATTCATGGAGAACATGTTGCACAAAATTCATAAATGTGATGAAACTGGCTAAAGTGAAGTCATAATGAATTTGTTGCAAAGGTAGTTTAAATAATCACATGTTTTGCAATCTTTAAAGACTGGTGCAAAACTGAGATAGGTCTTGTTGATTTAAGACATTATGGGATATATTTTTAAATGATCATTTCCAGTTTTAAACATTTTGTGAGTTTGTATTAATTATATAGATGAGTCTCAAATACTGGAGAATGAAGGTTGTTAGATGAGTTCTTAATTGATTAATAACTTTATTAGGCACGAGTCTTCTACTTCAAAAAGGACTGTTTATCATGCTAAACCAATGCTATGTAACTTTGTAGCAGTTTTTGAGATATGACACTGGTTTGTCATTTTATAGCAACTTATAACCTCTTTTTTTCCAAAACTCGCACTTCATGATGTTTTTACATTTGTTGTAGTCTTTCTATATTCAGTGAGTTCTCAAGATGTGTTTGGTTTATTTTGATGATGTACATGTTAATGTATAATTTAGTTGTTCAATTCAGAACAGTGATTAACTTCCCATACTGTAACTGTAAAATTATTAATTTTAGTATACTGATTTCAGGATACATATTAAGCAACAGGAAATTTGATTTATGGTATATGTAATTTTAATTGTTATTTCATTTACAGTTTGGAGTTATTTTAAAGAGGGAAGACAACCAGTAGCTATTTAAAATGACTTCTTGTGTCAGGAAATATTTCACAAGATTTTTACCTTGTAAAAAACACATATTATTGTTGTCTTCTGTACCAGTTTTTAATCATGTACATTTGTCACTGAAGAAGAGTATATGGGTTACTCATACGGCAGTACTGAAATGTAATGTTCAAAACTTTCACCAGCCAAGCTTTTGTGATAGAAATATAAAAGACTCTTGTTTTGAATTTCAACAAAAAAGGTTTTTTGGAAGGATATCTGATGCTCAGAGATTTAACAACAAAACAGTTTTGATATATGTCTCAGCACTGGTTGTCCTTGTAGGAGGTCTCAGTTATGCTGCTGTTCCATTATACAGGATATATTGTCAAGTAAGAGAACATTTTGAACAAATTTTATTGATAAAAACATGTTTACATTTTAAATTTAATATAAACATATACATGAATGTGATAAAGGTTTAGTTGCTGTTGTAAAAGTATTTTGTCAAAATGTGAAGATTTAACATCAGCCTGTATCAAAATTGCACATGCTGTAATTTTTAAAAACCATAAAACAAGCTTGTCTTTAAGCTATTTATTTTATATTGCATCATTTGTGTGACAATAATCAATTTAATTTTAATTAAGATTAATTGATTTTTTTAAATTACATTAATTGATGCTAATGGTTCAACTACATGTAATTCATTATGCAAAAACTCTCTACCAGTAGGCGTGGGATTTCATCTGTTCACTTCCACCATACTGTCACTTTTTTATAGTATTTGTGTTGTGATATTTAGTTGGTACTCTCTTCAAATGTTTTTGTTCTTTCTTCCATATCTTTATATCAGTTTCTTTCAACTATTTATTATACTATGGTGATGTTTGTAAGTTATTCTGTAATGGATTTATTTAATATTTCTCCCCAGTTATGTGACTTATGAAATTATTACAAAAACTAATGAATTACAAATTGTAATTTACCATTTTGAAGGTTATGCTTTCTATTAACTCATTTACACAAGCTTCAGGTGATGGAATGGCATTCAGGAATTATTGGATTTACTTTGATGGCAGATTGATTGTCCAATAAGATGACCTGTATCATTGAATCAAGTTTGGGGTCCTACACATTTTGAAATACTGTCCACAGGCATCTATTGCAGAACCTGCTAGGCCTACCTCAGTATTTTTTAAACATATTTGCAGTATCATATTCTCCTCCTCCTACAGACATATTTTCACGATGAGAATTTTTTTTTCTCTTTTGGGAGTGGGTACTTGCAAACCTTGTCCTACTCAGTCTTTGGCTCTTTTTGCCTAAGTTTATCATCAAGCAGAATTTCTTCTTTATTATATGTTCTTCCAGTCTCTGGTTTATCATGCTCTCTCCTTGGTATTGTTACCTGATAATTCTTTTGGTTTTATTCCCTATCTTGTGTTCAGCTTCATCTTACCTATTGACTCTTCTACAGGAAATGTTTACCTTACATTTACATATTCTAATTATTTTTTTAAGGCATTCCACTTACATTTAGGAATTTTTTGTGGGATACCACCTCGTCCTTCCCTCCATGTAGAGGCATTTGCCAACTTTAATTACCTCCCCTTTACACGTAACTTCTTTGCTTATAGTGTCTTCTTGAGTGGGACACTGTCTTGAATCATTTGTTTGCCATATGTTTCTAATAGGAATTTGCCGTATGTTTCTGATAGGAATTTGCAGTCAGCTCTTTTTCTCTATCTGTTTGTTTGTGGAGCTGTTTCTGTAAGTCTGATTTGCACAAATTTTCAATATCACAACGGGAAGTTCCTTAACAAACTTTCATTGCAATTGGGTTTTTTATTTAAAAAAAGTTTATTTTGTGCATTTGTCAATTTTTTAAAAAGAAATAACTCAATAATAGCTTTATATCATATCCAAATGAACAATGTTATGAAATAGACCATCACCAAAATATAAAAATAATAGACCTTATTTTATAACATTTTTTTTAATTACTTCCTTAATGGAAAAATGATACTTCTTTTTACTAATGTATATTTATTATTATCAAAAAAACAAACTTTGAAATAAAACTTCTAAACTTCTGAAATGTAAGATAAATGCAGAATTTAAAAGCAGGTAATCCTACTGGAGAATCATTGTGATATTTAATAAGAAAAGCTATTTTTTCTTCTGGAGAATCTTAAGTGTGTGATATGAATATAATTGTTTTCTTACTGAAGGAAGAGGTCTATGCAAATAAAATATTAAAGAGTAAATTAATAACTTAACCATTTTCTGAATTTCCAAGGCAACAGGTAAAGGAGGTCAGGCAGTGCTCAATAATAAAGAAGACAAAGTAGAAACAATGAAGCCTAATGTAGGAAGAATTGTTACAGTGCACTTTAATGCTGATACAGCTGCAAGTCTGCAATGGAACTTTAAGCCACAACAAAGAAGCATAAAGGTTAGAGTTTTCATTCACATTAATTCTCTTTAAAAAGTATTTTTATTTTTAGGTAAAGAAAAACAATTTTTTTTTTCATTTTTCTGTGTTGTTTACCAGAAATTCTCTAGCCATCATGAAAAAATTTTGTGAAGGACAAGTCTGAATTTTTTGAAGAATTGTTTTGTTGAGTAATTTTTTGACACTGGTATTGTAAAGTACATTAGTAGTATTGCATACAAGAGTTCATACACACAATTACACATTAAGTATTTAAACTTTAATTTTTGATGCACTGTGTACATTCACTAAAATTGATAGAATTTTAGTAAAGATTACGAGTTTTTTTCTACAGAAAAAAATAATATTTTTAATGAATTATTTTTACTAAAATTTGTTTGTAAAAATATCATGTCTGTCTCATTACTAATTTCAGTGCAAAGTAGTTTCCTGTTACAATTAAAAAATCTATTTTTAGTTCCAAAATCTACCCTAACTACATGGAATCTATAATTTTGACCAATTTTCTAACCATCACAAAAAATTAGAAAATAAATATAAATTAAACTTTTTTCATGTAAGAATGACTGTATGTTATAACACAAAGGTATACATTTTTAGTCTAAATAGCTGAAGTGTGAAAATGCTTTATATTTATTATTTTTTTTATACTTACCTTCTAGTTGTGCCTTGGTTAGGTAATATTACATGACTTGCACTGATGTGGTGCACATATACCCATATTACCATGTCCAGTGTCATAAAACTGACCTTTAGATTTTACAAAAAGACCATTTCTTTGTTGTGTTTATGGACTAGTATTTTGTAACATGTAGAGTTACATTTCCATCATTATACATTATATATTTACATAGACTATTTAGAAATAAGTTATGAAACTAATATTTCTTAAAACTTAAAATAGTAAATAAAGAAGTTAAGTATATATTTATCTTTTCTAGGTACAACTTTTGAACTCAGTTGCTAAGTCTTTTAAAATCTTCCATGTGGAGAATATGAAATGAAATACTCTTTTTATATACATAAAGATGAATAACCATAAAAATAATAAATTACAATATCAATACTGCAGAATTCCACTATAATTTACCAACCTTATCAACTAAGTATATTTAGGTGTAAAAAAATTTGAAACTTTGAGTGGACTAAAGACAGAACTTAGCTCCTTGAAATCTTGGTTTGAAAGAATGTGGTAGCCTTTTCAAAAATTTAAATGAATGAGTAAAACACTAGAGGGACATTTTAAGCTGCTGATTGATTATTCACATGTAATATATCGTAGTATGTGTATATAAGGCACCATTTCCAAAGATGGAAAAGGGTGAACAGGGCCACTCTGTTTGATTCAGTACATATGTTATATCTCAGCAGAATAAAAAAAATATATAAGCTTTTTATTTTATATTCTAGCTTGTCAATTTTGGTAATTTTAGTTTTCAGTTTGTGCAAAACTGCAGACTTAGTATTTTGACATTACAATAATCTAATTTTAACCAGTGCTACATTCAATATACAATGTGACTTACAAAGGTTGATATTTAGGTGTTTTCTTTTAACTTTTACTTTTATATTAAAAATTATTTGATATATAATATTGAAATTTGAATTATAATCTACGGTTTGATGACAAATATATTAATATAAATTATTTATCATTTCAGTAGGCTTTTGAATGCAAGTCAACAAATTTGATAACATGTCCTTTGATCATTAACTCATTGCAAAAAAGGTTAAATCTGAATTTCCTACTTTAATTGAAGAAAATAGACCAAACAAAATGTATAAAATAAGTTATCTTTTTAAATTACAATACAATTAAAAGAAAAATGCACACAGGTGACAAACACCATGTTTGAGAAATTGTGACTAAAAAATCTTAGTCAGACTGAGAGAGTTGACACAACAAAGAAAAAATAATAGTATCTGTAGTTTTTGTGACTACCCATAGCATGTTTAGACTTTATATTAAGTCAGGAAGAACATAGCCTTCAGATGTCACTAACTCTGCTACTCTTTTGATGTTCCCATAAAATATTCAATTCTACTACAACCTTATATATGAATTTAAATAGCATCAAAGGGGAATAATTTGTGACAGTAGGTGACATGAACATCAACATACCATAATTAGTTGTCTGTTGTGAACTTGAATTTAGGACTGCAAGTACATGTTTCTAAAGGATTTCAGGTGAACTTTTCACATTCATTTGCTTATACCATGAGGAACGGAAGCATATGATGTGTTTTTCATACAAGTTATTTCTTTCCCTTTTCCTTAGGTTTGAACTCAAACGTATTTTGTGTACCAATTATACAATCTCAGTAACTTGCCTTTTTTTTTCCCCTGTAAAGTGTTTACACTGTAGAACATGTGAATGAGTCTAACAAGTTTAACTGTGGTTGTGGTTGGGATGTACCCATTTGGCATTTGCTTAAAGATAATCACTTTTATCTAAAATTACAAAACTCTTCCTTTTGTTATTTGTTTTAGAAATGACAATATTGTAATTTTTTTTTTATAAAGGTTTAGATTCTTCTGAATTGAAATTCAAGAAGCATTTATAATCGCTATTGTAATTATTAAAAGCAATCACATCTATGTTAGTGATCTGAATTTTTATGTTACCCAAAGATGGTTCCAAACACTAAATTTTAAACCATGAGCCAAAACCTTTTTTTTTTTATCATTTAACTCGCACATTAAACAACTAAATACAACTTTATCAGGATTTCATATAAAACAGATTTTACATAACTGTCACTTCAACTTGTTAAACTTATCCATTTGTTTTCTTTTAAACTTCACCAGAATTTTATTGTTTTGTAATTTAGTAAAATGTATTAATTTTAAAATCTTATTTTCCAGTAACTGAAATATCTGATTTGAATAATTAATTTTTTTGTCTAATTTCAAAATTAAGTAATTCAATTTGCATTTGCAATGCAAAATTGAGGAACAGAAACCTTAAAGTTGAGGAAATGAGGAGACAATTTTAAATGTTTACTTTTGTTGAGAAAATGTAAATTTAGTCTTTTAACATTTCTGAAAAAAAGTTCTTATTTATTTACCATATTCAAGTTCAATGATGTCTGAAAGTGGCTTACTTTGAAGGGTTTTAAATATAATATGAATTTTACAATGAAATAAACTTTAATCTACATTAACTAACTGTTATTTAATTACACTACTAGTGTGAAGTTCTATCACCATAAAAGTTTAATAAACAGAAAGTAAAACACACAATAAGTTCGGTTGAACTAACAAACAAATGTTAAATCTTCCTATTTATAATGAGACATACAAGTTATTTTGATGGTCAGAGTGTACTCTAATCTGAGAACACTAATCTTGGAACTCAATTTATAAATGTACTTTCTTTTATCTTGAAGCTGTTTTCATTATTGGCCATGGTTAAGGTTTTAAATGAATTGCAATAGTAGATGACAACACCACTTTTGCCAAAGTTGATTTTAGGTGTTTTTAGGTTAGCATTTCCTTATATACATGTTAGTGTTTTTTGTTGTTTTTTTTGGTAAAGCCAGTATAACCATTCTGATAAAGGGGACAAATAAATTTGTAAGTCGATAATCATAAAACTGGAATTTGATTTTTAAATATATAGAAAAATCCAAAGAGACAATTATGTATGAGGACTTACTTGTACCTGTGGGTAAATCCTACAAATAATGTTTTTCATTTTTACTTATTTGGAATATTTAAAGTATTCTATTAATGGCATATTTATAAAATCTTTATGTAAATCCTTATATGTGTTAGGAATCTCATCAGCAAAGTGGAATAATAGTTCTGCTAATTTATTTTTAAAATATTTGGAATAAAACTTGAAAGGCTAGAATATAAGCCTAGGAATATTTTTTTATTACTCATTAAAGTTTCTTGAAATGGAAGTTTATGATAGTATTGATGTTTTACAGTAAACTTGTTGTTACTATGACTATTGTTCAAATATTATTGGAACTTGAAAGCTTGATCTGAATTTTTGAAGCTGTAAAGTGCCTTACCTGCAATAGTAGAGAGGTTGAAAGTGTTGTGGAAATTTTTCAACTGTTATTTTTTTGTAACAATGTAAAAGTAGAATGGCAAGGTACTGTGCCAGTCTTGAATCCACAGCAACATTATTGAACTAATTATGAAGTTTTCCACTAAAAAAAAAGACCCTTTAACTCTTTCGGTATGAGCTTCATTTCTGGGACTGACTTTGTAATTATTTTGTGTTTCTTATAGTTTTCATTGCCATAGCTTTTAATTTGTTAAGTGTATGCTTACTGAATTCAGTAGATTATCAGTAAATGTTATAAGGCTTTTGTTTGAGGTAACACATTTTCCCTATCAAGTCTTAAGGTTTGTTAAGCAATGTTTTTTTTTTTGCACCTTTCTCTTTTTGCATGTTGCTAATCCAACATGCAAAGTAATTTTAATATTGAAAATACTTTTATGCATCAGAAAATTCTCAAATTTCACATTTCCAGGTAGTTATCAAATGTTTCATAAGAAAATCTTTATCTCTTATTTTCAATAAAAAATCTTTGAGTGGATTTGATCAATTTGACCAATTTAATAGCCACCACAAAAAATTAGGAAATAAATCTAACTTATGTCTGGAATGGCTACAGCTAATAACATGAAAACATAAATATTTAGAGTGAATAGCTTTAATTTCTTAACATTTTACTTTCATTCATATTTATAATATTGACCATTCATTTGTGTCTGGCTATGAAGTTACAATGGTTTAGTGCAGATGCATTCATGTTACAGTATCCAAGAATATAAAACTAACCTTTAAAAAGTGACTTGTTTTGATTACATTTAGGTGGACTTCTATTTTGTAAAATACAGTTACATTTCAATTTTTTTGCATTACTTATGTATATAGATTGTTACTTTACAAACAAATTCTTAAGCTTATTTTTCTTACAACATAGAGCAGTAGATAAAAAAATAAACTATTTTATTTTATATTTACAATCTTTATACTCTTTTGCTACTTGATGTTGGTTGCTAAGCCTTATAAAATTTACATTATATATAGGATTTTCAGTTGTGACTTACTAATGTACCTTTATACTAATATTATAATTCATTATTTTCATTTTAACAAAGTATGTTATTTGTTAATAAAATTGTCAGGATGTATACTGGGTATTTTTAAATATATAATTTTTATCAAATGCTAATTAAAAACTACCTTAAATTCAAAGTATTTTATCTTTTGTACCAGTTCAGTACTTTCTAGCTTAGCAGAACAAACATGGATGTGCATAATTTATGGACTTAGATATATCAGTAATACTGAATTGATAGTGTTATTTTGATGTTCATTATAAGGTCGTGCCAAACTGTGGACTTATGTTAATGTTGAAATTAATGTTGAGAGTCTACAAATTATTTTCAGGTTTTTCCTGGAGAAACTGTGCTTGCATTTTACACAGCAAAAAATCCTACAGATGTCCCAGTTGATGGAATAGCTACATATAATGTAATCCCTTTTGAAGCTGGACAGTATTTCAACAAGATACAGGTTAGAAATGGATATATTCAAATAAAGAAGTATCTTTTAGATGTAATATCAATAAATTTATTTTGAAAACTAAAGTTTTTGTAAAACTTTGTTTATATTAGGTTGTTTGAAAAATAATGGCAGATCTTAAATTTTAACTTTAATGATAAATAAAAAAATTCAAAAGCAACTTTATTAATCATAATAGGAAAGTAGTGAACCTACACACTTTTGCTAATGAGAAACATTATTACTTATGCCATAGTGATAAAACTCTGAAGTTCTGGAACTCAAAAATTCTTCAGAACCATTCTCTGCTACTGCTCTGTTGTTGAATCTTTTGTTCTGTAAAAAACATTGTCCAAATGATTGAAAAAGTGATAGTTGGTGGGTGACAGGTCTGGGGATTAAGGAGGATGAGGCAGTGTTTCATAGTACAATTTTTTGAGCTTCTGGAGCATCATTTGAGCAATGTGTGGCCGAGCATTATCATGAAGCAAGATTGATCCTCTTCGATTGACAAGTGCTGGCATTTTGTCATGCAACTTTCTCTGTATTTCTTTCAATTCTTGGCCCTGGTTGAGTAAGCTGTAATAGATAATACTAGCTGCAGACCACCATTCAGTGATTATAACTTTCTGTTGTTGCAACTTTAGCTTTGGGAGGTGTTTTGGAACCTTGTCACAGCTGAGCCATTGTGCATATCACTTTCTATCATCGTAAAGGATCCTCTTTTCTTTGATTAAGAAATGGGTCATTTCTGTTGTACAAAATCAGCATAGAGCACAATTCAAAGTGACAATTTTTCTGATTTTCACTGAAGTCATGTGGAACCTACTTGTCAAGATTTTTCATTTTTGCAGTTTACATGAGATGGTCTGAAATTGTGAAAGTGCCAACATCTGATTTTTGTGCCATTTCTTGAACAGTTTGGCATGAGTTGCTTTCCACTAATATTCTTGGTTGTTTTCGAGAGCAGAAGGATGTCCTCTGCTCTCCTTATCTTCAAGACTTGCATCTTTACAAAACATTTGGAACCAGTGCTTTACTGCATTTTTGAAAGTGGTTCCTTCACCCCATACTTGATTGTATTGTGAGCTGTTTGTGATGTATTATTATGACAGGAGCCTAGCTATGCAAAATATTCATTCTCAGCCATTTGCATTTGAGATAATGGATGACTGAACAATCTTTGCTAGCCTCTCTACTATCTTCAATGTGGGATTCTAACATTTTTCAATGCAGAGAGGCGAGTAGTGTTTCTAAAGTTAACATTTTACTTGCTTGTAAAAGGTAATACAAACAGATATATCTCTGCACTGCCTCCCACTTCTGGTGTATTTAATTTGCCTTGTTAAGGATTATTTTATGTTCTTGTATGAGTGCTCATGGAGCTTATTTTGCCCCTTCTTTTGGTTGAGGGCTAGTGTAATGATGATTGCATCATCATAAGCTGGGACAAAATAATTTGAGAAACAGTGCATAGCATTTTTGTTCAAGGCTCATGACATATACAGGAAATACAAGGTAGTTCATTGAAGTAATTAGCTCTTTGCAATTATTCCCACCTATTAGGAATACATTTTTAAATATAAGGTGAAGCTGATACACTGATGATTCCTGCAGACCATGGTGGCTCACTCATGCTGTGTTTATTTTTGCTCACACATATTTATTATGTTTGAAGAAACAGTGAAGAATTATTGTAACAGTTAGGATCATAAACTTTCTTAATTCTGTGTCAGATTTTGCTATATGCGATGTATTCATGTGCACGTACACTTCCATACCTGCTGAAGTAACAATCAAGAAGCAGATGAGGTGTTCAGTCACTAAATACAGATATATAGATAACTTGAAACTTTGCAATATAGGAAAGGGAGATGCCTCCAAGGCAGAGATAAGGCATGGAAATAATTTTTAAAATGCTCAGCTGCAGAAAAGCCTACTATGTAGCTTTTACTTAAAAACAACATTTGTGAAGTGTTAAGGATATCAATGAGCACTCTGATGTGTGCTTTACTGTTTCTAATGTAAGGTTTCAATGGAATGTTTCAGATTTCTTTTGTAATTTATGTCACTTGTATGAAAATGTAATGTCATTACTACTTGTAGCTTCAGTTTATATGCAGTTACAGTACTTAAGTGTATTTGTTTTGAAACAGGACAGTCTGGGTTAAAATAAAATATTGTAATTTCATTTCTTATTTTCATTGCAGTGTTTTTGTTTTGAAGAACAGAGGCTAAATCCTCATGAACAGGTATGTCCTACAGCTTAAACGGTCATTACACTTTCAGTAATCTGAAATAATACAGACACACATAAAAAATAGTGTAATTTTTTTTAACATTAAACTACTTGTAGGGAAGTCAAGAAAACCAAACTGTATCAGTTACAAAGGTGTTGCTCTGAGACCTTTATTACACACTACTTTTGTAAATGCTGTCACTATTAGTTGTGATTTATATAATAGTGAATAATGTAATATAGCAGAACTGTAACTTAATTAAACACTGAAATAAAAGCTTACAGCAGGTCCCATGTTTACAGCATGTATCTAGATTTTTGTGAAAAACCAAAAAATGTTACAAGAATAAATTTTTCATTAGAGCATTAATGAATATCTCTAGCTTCTTTGTCTCATTAACCAAGAGAGATTACATTAGTTTAAGTATTGGTCTATTGCACCATTGTTAATTTTATATAATTACTTGAATTTTAGTTTAGGTTCACTGACACAGTGGCATTTCCATTGGGGAGATGAACTGAATTTTATATTTTCATCAACAATTAATAGTTTTGAGGCTGAAAAGCCAAAATTGAAAGGTGTGATTGTGCAAGAAGACTGTTGTACATTATTGTTCTTGGTGGACTACAGTGAATTGAAAAGGAAAAGATATTTGTTTACAAAAAAGTCTTTGAAGTAAGTTCCATGTAATTTCATGGAACAAGGAAATTATAAGATTATGTAAATGTACAATATGATTCCTCATAACATAATTCGTTAAGAGATTGAAAGTATGCTCTGCAGATTGCACAGACTATACTAATGCAGAAAGGGAGGTATTTCAGGTATGTCCTAACTCCTGCACATTGAAATTGAGGGCATTTATACACCATGGATTTTAACTAATGCTGTCAACAAAACAGTGGAGGAAGTGCATCTAAAGATATATTACTGTGGGTCAAGCAATTGAACTATGACATATTCTCTCATTCTTTGGCCCTTTTGGAGTACTTTATTTTAAGTTCAGTATGTGACCAAATTATGCTTTTTTGACTTGTGTAATTGAAAATGTTTGAACATATTAGTGTAACATCATTGGTGACATTACATGGTGTTTTCACAGAAAACATTGTTCAAAGACAAGGGACTTGTTGATCCATTTCATATACTACCTTAACTCAATAATGAAATATTGAAACCCAGTTTTTATTTAAATATTTTTAAGTCTTTCTTTAAACCCCTTAAATTAACTGCACCTGTAATATCTGAAGTCAACCCATTACACAAGCCAACCAATTTGTCTTAAGTGAAGATGACTCATAATCTGCTAAAATTGGTTTTCTTACCATTTTCACTATTTAATATGAAACAAAGATGAAGCTTCAACACTGTTAATTTCTTTAAGAATCTTGAACACCTCAATTGCTCTCTAGCTATTTCTTTTTCAAGAGAAAATTTTGAAGATTTAAACCTGTTCTTGTTTGACAATATTTTCAAACCAGATATTATCTTAGTTACCCTTATCTGACCTCCTTCCAACAATTGAATGTTCTTTCACAAGCAACAACCCAAGACTGAACACACAGTACTCCATGTGGTCTAAACAATGATTTTTGTAACTATAATAGCATCTTTATGAGTTAATATTAATGAGACTGATTCTTGAACCAAATTAATTATTTTTGCAACACTGAATCTTTGGGTTAAGTAGAGAAAATACAAGAAATTTGATACGTGCAAGAACTGGCTAAATTAAGAAACTCTTAAAGTAAACCAAGTAGTCAATATACTTTTCTCTTGACCTTAACTTGGACATGACTTTCATTTTATCAAGAATAATCCTAAATGTATCACTTCACATTCTCTCAGGAAGGATGTGTTGCCTTCACTTTTATTAGTCTGATCCAAATTAGCTTTGTATCTGCATGTTTGAGAGAAAGCTACAGGCAGTGTCTCAGTGTTGTTCTCATTTTGTCTACTTTCTTATGGGTTATATTTCCAGCAACTGTTATTCCATTATTATTACATCTATATTTGTAACATACAGAGCACCTTGCAACCTGCAGAGATATGAATTAACAAATTATGTTAATAACATAAAGCAGGTAGCAGTAGAAAGCCTAAATGTAAGAGTGTGGGCTTTTCATTAGAGATTATGTAACAAATTAACCAGGCTTTTCATTAGAGATTATGTAACAAATTAACCAGGAGCATAACATAGCTTGTGATGAAATGTTTTTTTGTTTTTGCATTGGTTCCAACGAAATTATATTTTCCTTATTTTGACACTGTTTTTCAAACCTGGTATGCCACTGGATTCAGCATTCTGGATGACTATTGGATTTACCTAGCAATGTTGCTCTACTTGACCCAGAGATAAATGGTTTATGGAAACAATATAATCATATATAAAATTTACAAAATAACTTCCTCTGTTTATTAGATTTCGCTGTGGAATGTTGATATTTTTTCATAATCTCCTTTATTAAAATTTATGAAATGCCTTAATATATTTTTATTTATAAAATATTTTTAATCCTCAGGTAGATATGCCAGTATTTTTCTACATTGATCCTGAATTTACTGAGGACCCAAAAATGGAGTATGTAAATGATCTTACATTGTCATATACTTTCTTTGAAGCAAAAGAAGGTTTAGAGCTCCCTCTTCCAGGTACAAAGTGAATCCTTGTAGTATGTCATCTTAAAATTCTTCTGAATACTTTGGTTTTCTTGAGTTAACATCACAAATATTTTTTCTATGTGTGTGAATCATGAAGGATAATAAATTTAATTTTGATTACTAAAAAGAGCTAATAGTGACTTGAGAACTAGGAACACAATTTAATAAGTCTAATAAAAAATATCTTGAAATTGAAGTTTATGTAAATATTGTTTTTCAAATATATGCTGAAATAAGGAAAAGTGAGATGCATACTTAATTATTATTTTAGTGTTTTATTTTGTATCACACTACTGCAAGTACAGGTTTAAATAGGTAAATTTCCCTTTATTTTCAAGTATTTTTGCTACCTTGATTTCTTTTTGTTGATACACATGAAATGATTTTCTGATCAATATTTCTGTAACTTTCAATCATGATTAGTAGCTTATACAAATAACTAAATCTTATCATAATGCGCTTTTTTATTACAAGATACTCATCACATTTTAGTTAATATCCTGTGTTCAGAACTGTGAATTTTCTGCCACATTCAAGGAAGTTCCAGGTAAGACTATCTCTATAAGTAAGTTACATTTCAGTCCAGGGTCTTGTGACAGATGGTGGTGTATTATTCACTTGACTGTGGTCTTCCCCATTACTGCTTGAATTAACTATTTTAGTTTTTAAGGAGGGAACTACAGGTTTTTGCTAATTTCTAATAAGATTGATCCATCAGTCAGGTTCATGTAGCAGACTTCTCATTTTTTTTTTCTTTGTCGCATGTTGTTTTCATATCCTTATTTTTCTGATATAGTGGGTTGCTGAAGATAGAATCAGTGTACGTATATGTAGCTCCAGAATTTTTTTTTCTTTTGAAATGTTCTGGAATTAACTTCACAAGGGGATGTTAAAAATAGTGTTTTTATTCTACAGGATACATAAAAGATTTGGAATGTAGTAACTACAATATTATATTGAAGCATCTGAATACTGTAGTGCTGTTTATATCATCTTATGTTTTTAGAAACCATGGATATGGGAGAATATATAGCTGTCTGAAAATTAATATCTGCTTATTTGCAGTATTTTTTTTTAATGAGGTGTTCAGGATATACATTGCCAAGGAGGGGTTGTATTGATGTTTTTTCTTCTTTCTACTAAATATCATTATTATAAATCCTGTAACTATATATAATTTTTAAACACACTGTATAACAGGTATCAAGAATAAAAAACAAAAATGACATTTTTTGGCACAGTTAAAAATAAATTATATTAATTGTTTGAACTGATAATATCAAAGTATCTGAGTATAGTTAGTTTGGTGTATGTTAAACTTCAGCCATTAATGAGACACCTGCATTGATACAGTCCACTCCAGAGTCGAAAAAATACTGGTTGAAGAGATATTTCTACAAAACATCTGTCATATGGCATGACCACTTTATCTTCTTGATAACACACATTTCAGGTGTTACATCTCTCTCTTATACTCATGATCTTATTTGAGTTCTTTTTAATTTGATTTAGTAAAAGTGGTTTCTCCATTTGTAGGGTCAGGTTATTGTCATTCATTGTTCCAATTGAGATAGGCTTGTAACATTCCTTCTGTTTATAGGTCCATTACGTTAGTTGTGTGTGTAACGTGCTAGAGAAAATAGCTATTGCGTGCCTTGCTTTGTTCTTTGAATCAAACAGTCTCCTCCTCAACAGTAAATGTTTTGTTGTTGTTTTTGCAGGCAGCAGTCCACTTAATTCTACTTAAAAAGCAAATCAGAAGTACTTTTATTTTGGGAAGAATTATAAAACCAAATAAAAGTTTAGAATTTTATGGGACTTCCATTAATGGGGTTGCATGGCCATTGCCCTATTTTTGTTCAAAACTTTTAAAGGAAAGACATCTTCACAGAAGTACCTCATGGCTATGCTTTGAGTGTCAGATTTTTCAGCACAAAGATAATTGATTATCATGAGTGAAGCATAAGGCAACTTTGTCTATCTGTGCTAATCTATGGATTTAAAAAAATTAGTTTTTTTTTTCCAAGTTAAGGCATATGGTTCACCTACTGCACTGTATCTGAAACATCATTCCTCAAGATTCACAAATCCCTACTATATTCTAATAGAGCAAGGGAGACCTTACCACTCTCATTTTTTGGTTGCTGGGGTAGTGTACAAAGGTGTATTCATTTCAGGTGATGTTTGTACTCTTTTATTTCACTGAAGGAGAATAGGGCAAACCTGGTTACCCTCCCTCCTAGGATACTTGGGTTAAGATAGTATCCAGCATTTCTTCCAACACCAGTTCCATGGTTGTCTAGAATTATTTTGGGTGTTGGATGGGGAGCTCCAGCCTTCGGCAGGAGTCTTAATTTCAGTTCAGAGAAGACACTTTGCTATCTGGTTATTTCCTTCTTTTTGGTCATTTTCTTACTTTTTACCGTTATTAAAGAGGATTCTCATAATTCCAGGGGCAAAAGGTGTTACTTTGGATCTCAGGTTTTGGAATCAGGATTTTAGTTCATAATCCCATGTCAAATGATGTCTGTTTCTTCTGAATGAGTGAGATGTGACCTAGCTCCATAATTTTGGGTTTAGTTTGTTGCATTCCGAGATTTTTCAGGATGGAGAGAATACCTGTCCTATTTGATATTGCTTGCCTTTCCTTCGTAATTTTGGGAGCTCATGTGCAACATTCTATAACTTTTAGGTTTGGTGACTGGGCCCAAAATACTGAGTTCAGTTTATTACATTTTGTGCTGCTTTAGGTTGGAGTGAAGGTTTGTTGACTTAGATTTTGCTTGCCTTCTCTTCTCAATTTGAATGACTTTACGTGCAACATCCTGTAACTTTCAGGTTGGTTGCTTTCATATCATATTGCAGTCCTTGTATCTTAGCTACTACATCTTGGATGGAGTTTTGAATCCATAGCCCTCTCATTCAAATAACTCTTGTATATGATTTGAGCCTGGATAAACCTTGAGATAATGAAGAACATTGACTCTGTTTCCAGTTGACCTTTACCACCAAGATTTAGATTACACTTTATCTAAGTGAAGAGCATACCCATTCCAAAATTAGTCCAAACCCCCACTAATGTACTTTCATACTATTATATTTCAATATTGCACACCTGTTTCTCTATGCAGATATTTTCTGTGTAATGAATATTCCTTTCTTGAACTACATCAGTTTGATAATGTCCAATATTAATTATTTTTAGCTATGGCAATGGCCTTAGGTTCTTCAAGTACAACATTTAGCTCCTATTTCTGTTATCTTTTGACCAATTTAATATATAATTAGTTTTGGAGTCAGAAGCTCAAATCCTTCTGACTGGTTTATTTGACCATGCCTAACAATTAATTTACTCTGATCCTGCCTGAAACAATTTCAGTTGAGTAATAAAATTGAATTGGGTATACACATGTTCCATGCTTAGTATTACTGATGCACAAAAATATAGCTATTTAAAAGGTGAGAGTATCATAAATTTAATATATTTATTTTTGGTTAAAAGAATTTCAAGTGCCATAGCTATTTAGGATTTCCTTTTTTTCATTATTTATTACTTACTGTCAGACTAGTGTTGTTTTAAGTAAAAGCAACTTTTGAGTTGAAGATATTAGCTCACCATTCATTAAAATGTATGAACTTAATTTCAGTATAGCTTAAGTAACTGTGTATTGAAGTTACAGATATTTATAAAGAAAACTGTTACTGTTTGAATCTGAATATCAAAAAATTCTGGCAAATGATTTCTAATTGGATAAAAAGTTTCTTTGTTCCTGGTTAAATGTTATTGTAATTTTTGTTTGCACACTTTTGTGTCAAAAAGCTTTAAAGATAGTGGAATTAAGGGAAGTTAAATAATCTCTTCAAGAGGAACTTGTAACTACTAGCCTTTGATGGCAGAGATACACACATAATTTTTAAACTCCAACTTTTTTATCAACAAGCATGTTGTTTCACATTAAAGATTCTACATCTCACAGAAGTTGTCAATTTAGAAGTGGGGCAAACATTGCTAGGAAATAACAGTAAAGTCTGTGTTTATTCCAGAAAAATTATGATTTTGGTGTTTAGGGTAAACAAACATCACGTACCTCACTCTCCTACTGTACACGTACAAATTTTTTTTTAAATTGCCAAGTTCTGATTTTTGAATGTACTAAATTTAACGAACCTCATGCTAAATACAGCCATAGAACAATTTCACGGGATAGTTGTTTATGTGGGACTGCTCTGTGATTGTCATGTGAAACAGAGGAGTCTTCAATTTCTTTTTTACTTGTGAGCTACAGAGAGAGAATTGTAATTTTCAAACCTTCTTTTGAGATACTGAAAGAGATCAGACTTGCACTTAAGTGTACTATCTTTACTTCTCACATTCTTCTGTTTGCTAACTTTAGGTTTTTTTCTCATTTTGCCTTTATTTAAATTTTTTTTATTTACTTAGCACTTTAATAGTTATCCATTAAATTAAATTTTCACATTAAGTACTTTATAAATAATCAGCTCTTAAACTTCAGTTTTCCCCAGTCAATAAAGACTTGTTATAGTTTTGCAGTGTGCTTTATCATTTTTATTCCACTATTAATAAACCATTCCACATACCAGGTGTCTGAATTCTTAGTTATGACATAGATCAGGTAACTGGGTGGTAGGCTTATTCTTCATTTAGCAACAAAAGTAACCATATAAACTGAAACAGTTAAGTTGTTCCAGTTATGAGAAAGCAGAGAGATATCTGATAACCAGAAACTTGAACATTATGTTAGTACATACAAAATGGGCTAGCTCTATGCTAACTGTAGGTATGAGATAATAATAAGCTCAAGATTATGCCAAGTAACAAAATTTTTACTTTTTCTTGTTCCTGGGCAGAAAGTGATATTTCCCAATTACTTATTTATTTTTTATTATTATTATTTATAACATAAAATTGTATATTCAACGTCTAAGCCCGCCCTCTACATCCAGATACTCATTACACAACCCCTTTCAAACATGTGGTCAGCTTCTGGTCAGTTATCTTTTTCTTTCTTTGTGAACCTAACGATGACCAAAGAAGGTCAAAACATTGTTCACTCCTTTACATAAAAAATTTAAATAAAAACGAGCCATTTTTACATACATATTTTTCTACATCACTGATTATTACATACTGTATTTAAAAACAATAATGTTTGTATAACTAAGAAAAAATACACAGAGAATAAAGTTCATTTAATGATATATTTAAACTATCATTAATATTTAATCTTCATGTCAAAACAACTGCATTGTGCATTTAGATAAAATATCAAAGCAGGAACACGTAGCCAATCGAAGGAAGAACATGCGTTACCTAATCTTATTGTATTGTAACAGTCACTCATCACATTTAGTCTTGTACACTAATGTAAGAAGAAATAAACTGTAGATAGGGGTTTTTGTTGAGTTTTGAATATTAATGCCACCAAAAATTTTCATGTCATTGGATTCCTAAGTAAAATTATTATATTTTAACTAGAATTTGAATCACATATTAAATAATTAGTAAAAAGAAAAAAATATTAATCATACCTGTAAATTATTTTTTGCACTGTCTTATTAAAACAACGTGAATAAAGTGTTGTTTTACCTGATAAACTGAGATACTATGTGAGACACAGATAAAATGCAGTCCTAATAAAATTCTTCAAAACCATGCATGTGATTTGATATTATCTTATTATAATGGAGTAGTGGCATGGCTGTCTATATATCTATGTATGTGGCTGAAATGTTGAATACAATAGTGCCATCTGCTGTTATTGAAAAACAAGATCTCAATGTCAGAAAGGACAATTTAGGATTATGAAATATTGTGCCACCTACTGAATGGCACCACAAACAGAAATATATAAAAAATGTTCAGACTTTGGGTATTTATAACTCAAACAGTTAGAAAATAACCATGGTATGTGCAGCAAATATTTCTTTATAACATAACACTGTTTTAAACAAAAGTACGCTCCTTGGAACAAGACGTTCACTGGGACAATGAGGGTTTGATTATATCTTTATTGACATAATTTTTAAACGTAGTACTAAAACACTGAAGTTCTTAAAAACTATTATTTTAGTTATAGGGTTGCACTTTTAATGATAAAAACATTACAACTGATATCAGTAAAATTCATAAAAATTTTGAACTCTGTACATTGAATTAACAATGTATATTCAATGAACTGGATATGATGAAAAAGCACAAACTGAATTTTCCAATGTCAAACTTCCCTGAGAAGAAAAAAAACGTTTTCGGAAATGTTGTTAACCACAATTGTTATGATGAGACAAAAATATTAGAATTACTAATTGCCAGCACAAACAGCTGCCTGATGCGACATCTCTGCTAATACTGAGAAAGTAAAAAAAACGAAAAACTTAACAACTAAATGTTCTGAATTGAGTATGAACTTTCATATTTACCTATTACAGTAAAGAAAAGATGTTTTCACATCAGCAACATGCCTTTTTACGATGTGAAACTGTTGTCATTGTCGTGCATTATCTGCCTGCAGTTTTTGGACACACTGTTAATTGTAATTAGTAGATATATGTATATGTACGTATATATTTCAAACTGTGAATTACATAATGTGGACCACATACTTTGGCACATGGCTTTGTTTTTTTCAAATTCACTGATTAAAATGTATTTATTAAAATTTGTTTGTGTGTTTTCGAAGAGAGAAAGCTTCATCAACCACCAGCATGAAGAGAGTTATTGTTTGATATATCAGTAACCCTTATTGGTTATGAAACAACTCACAGGCATCCTGTTTTTGGTGTTAACATTCACCCTCTTGTCTCCACAAAATAACAGAAGTAGCTGATTTTTGACTAGAGGGTGTACAGTTGTCTTAAACTGTGGAAACTCAGCATGTAACAGTAGTGTAGATGTTTTTCATATAATAATTTAGTATTTAGTTTATGGAAAAATTTATGTATTTGAAACTGTAACTAGGCATTTACACATTTCTATAGCTGGTAAGTATTGTCCTTTGGAACTTCCTGGTGTTAAGTATGTGGTATTTCTTTAATATTATAACAAACTGGGTAAACTTATGCTTTAAAAAAACACAATTATCTCAGCAAATTCAAAAAGCAACAAAGTATACCAATCCATCTTAATCCTTCACAGAACCTAATGGGGCAAGGCATTAAGTGTGGTTATTACTACCAGATTTATTTTTGAGAAAAGTTTTCAACTAACTTATTCAGAAGATCACAAGTTTCAAATGTATTTAATTACTTTCATTAAAAGGTATGTTTGCCATCAGTGTTGGTGGTATTTTTGACCCTTCAGCTTAAGCTTGAAGCAATTTTACACTTTATTCTGTTAAATGCAATTGACAGTTATAAAGCATTTTTTGAGTCACGTATAAATAGCTAAGAATATTATTATTTCATGATGAAACCTTGTATTTAGTCACATGTAGATTGTATATTTACATTGTATTTTAGTATCTAACAGTGTATTTACTTAATTTATATTTTTATTTCTTTGGATATATATACAATTCCTATCTGTTATCCAGACATCAAAGCTATATGACACATTTAACACAGTGTCTAAATGTATTACTTGTGCACAATTTATCTATTCAGTCAACTTGCCCATCTATGTGGCCTTTGAAAACAGATTTAAAGCCTCTGACCATATTTTTCTAATTCCATTGAAGTGTTGTAATTCGCAAATGTTGAAGGCTCTGGGAGTAATAATGTTGTGGTGAGACGAGATCCCTTGACTTTATGTAAGAACAGACATTTTGGATACAATTACATCCAAGTGACCACAAAATGACATCTTTCAGTACATAAAACCATGTTGGCATGCAGCAATACTGCAGTATTAAAAATCCAAAAATAATTATATAAATTATTAATAATGAAAAATTACTTAATGACTATTTTGTATCTTTACTGCTATTCTCTTAAACTAAATATTTACATAACGCTAATAGTTAGACATATTTAAATTAATAGATTCCAAGAGTTATCAGAAGTAATTGTAGTATCTTCTGGTGTCCAACAAATTATTAACAGGTAATAGCCGTGATTATACATGTAAAGAAACCTCAGGACTTTTATGTCGAATGTATGAAGTTTTCATAATTTGTTGTTTATGTGCAATCAAAGATGTGTTATCAAGAGAACTGACAATAGCATATCTGCCTACGTAATAAAGGAAATGAAAGTTGTTGTTCTTGTAGGTCCAAAACAAAATCTACTGGGTTGTGACAGAGAGAAATAAGATCTACATTTATCAGATTTCAACAGATAATACTGGAGATGAAGACTGGTATGTTTAAAAAGGGCAAAACATACAAATTAGTGCAATTCACAAAAATCTTTTAATCACCACATGTCCAACTTTTAGTGATGTCGAGAAACCCACTTGTTGAGAACTTTTATATGCAAAAAACGGCTCTTCTGGGCCCAGAAAACACTTCAAATAGAAGAGCGAACAACGTTTCGACCTTCTTCGGTCATCGTCAGGTTCACAAAGAAAGGGTTACTGGTCGGAAGCTGACCACATGTTTGGGAGGGGTTGTATAATTGAGTGTTGCAATGTAGAGGGCGCGGTTTGAATATATAATTTTGTCTATAATATTAATATAGGTATAATGGTGTTCCTTTATATTGGTTTATTTTGGGTTTAAGTTGTTGTATAAGTAAGGCTTCTTTAATTTTTCGTTTGTTTATGTTTGTTTCTTTATTTAGTATTTTAGTGTTTTCTATGGTTATGTTGTGTCCATTTGACTTGCAGTGTTCGAAAACGTGTGAAGGTGACTTTTTATGTTCTTTGAATCTGGTTTCCATTTTTCTACTTGTTTCTCCTATATAGAAGTCGTGGCAGTTATCACATTGTATTTTATAAATAATGTTGGTGTGGTGTTTGTCAGTGTAGTTCTTACATAGTATAGACCTTAGTTTTGTGCCTGGTTTTTGAATAAATTTAGTGTTAACTGGAATGTTATATTTTGTTACTAGTTTTTGCCAAATGTTGGTTATTTGTTTGCTGATGTCAGGAATATATGGTATACAGCAGTATATGGTTTCGTGATTTTTTGATTCGTGAGATATATTTACTTTTGTTGGTTGATTTTGCTTTTTGTCTAGGTGTGTGCGTATAATGTTTTCTACGGTTTGTGGAGGAAACTTATTAATGTTGATGAAGTGTTGTTTTATTTTATCTAATTCATCGTTAATTTTATCTGGTGAGCATAGTTTTATGGCTGTGTTTATCTGGTTTCTTAGTATGTTGAGTTTTTGTTTTGTTTCATGTGCTGAGTCCCAAGGAATGTATAGTCCAGTATGGACCCATGCAAAAAGCAAAATCAACCAACAAAAGTAAATATATCTCACGAATCAAAAAATCACGAAACCATATACTGCTGTATACCATATATTCCTGACATCAGCAAACAAATAACCAACATTTGGCAAAAACTAGTAACAAAATATAACATTCCAGTTAACACTAAATTTATTCAAAAACCAGGCACAAAACTAAGGTCTATACTATGTAAGAACTACACTGACAAACACCACACCAACATTATTTATAAAATACAATGTGATAACTGCCACGACTTCTATATAGGAGAAACAAGTAGAAAAATGGAAACCAGATTCAAAGAACATAAAAAGTCACCTTCACACGTTTTCGAACACTGCAAGTCAAATGGACACAACATAACCATAGAAAACACTAAAATACTAAATAAAGAAACAAACATAAACAAACGAAAAATTAAAGAAGCCTTACTTATACAACAACTTAAACCCAAAATAAACCAATATAAAGGAACACCATTATACCTATATTAATATTATAGACAAAATTATATATTCAAACCGCGCCCTCTACATTGCAACACTCAATTATACAACCCCTCCCAAACATGTGGTCAGCTTCCGACCAGTAACCCTTTCTTTGTGAACCTGACGATGACCGAAGAAGTTCGAAACGTTGTTCGCTCTTCTATTTGAAGTGTTTTCTGGGCCCAGAAGAGCCGTTTTTTGCATATAAATGTCCAACTTTTGTTTAGTGTTTGTTATCCATCAAATAAGGATAAAACAGTATCTTTCCTGGTGTGTTTTCTTATTGCAAAGCCACATTTGGTAATCTGCTGTGTTCCCCAAGGGGAATCAAACCCCTGATTATAGCACTGTAAAACTGAAGACTTACTGCTGTTCCAAAAAGGGACATAACTTTCCTGAGGTCAAACTTTATTGTATTCACTTAGGGATGAAACTCAAATGTGTAGGGATTCTTCCTTTTGAAAATTTGTACTCCTTCACCAAATTTATGTTAAACAATAGCAAGATTAATACAATGTGGACTTTATTATTCCAATATTTCATAAAAGTTTTCATCTAATTATTGAAACTTAAGAACAAAAACCTCAAAATTTCGTATCTTAATTGTGTGCTCATAACTAATATAATATTAAACTGTTCTGCTAATGACATGTTCTAAATGTTCTGTTGCTAACACATGTATGTTCTAAGTATAAAAACAATATTCTGCAACTTACACATGTATATTCCACATACAGAAACAATGTTCAAGTACTAACGCTGTATGTTCCAAGTACAAAATCAATGGTGACATAAGTTCAATATATTTTGTTTTTGATGAAAGTCCAAGGTGAATATGTAAAAATCAAGGATAATTTGATCTCTTGGCAGCTACAGTCTATGGACCATGAAAACCAGCCATGACAAAATTGGAACTAATTTTGTACTTTAAACCTGCTTTTATTTCTGCTTGATTTATAATTTGCTGGGCAAGGTTGTCCAAATGACTTCTAAACTGTAAAATGAACAAAAAACTCATTATTTTTGGTTTTCATAGAAAAAAAGACTATTCTGCTGATGTCTTAAACTTTCAGAAAAAAATTCAGTTTCTATGTAACTACTAATTCTTGAAATAAAGAGAGTTTAATACTTTAGTTAAATTGTAGTACATATATATATTCTAATGTTTTTATAGCATTTTTCTTTCACAAAATCCTATATGCAGTTACATGATTACATATCCAATGTTATTTTACATCTACATACAAATAAAACACATATTACAATTAGCCACATTTCACAAACACATATTGTAACTGAATCAACACGACATTTGGTAATTATATTCAACGTAGTTTCTTTGTGTGTTACTTTTACAATATTACCATGCGTATAACACATACTCTCAATCACTTGCATGTTTTTGGATTCTTAACAATCTATTTAAACCATAGATAATATAAGACAGCAAAAATATGGATGAACAGTTAAATTAAAACAAATAAAATATAAAATGTGACTTGAAATTTCCAGGTTTCCAAAAGGAAAAACAGCAGACTGTTATTGATCTCAGCTTGGCTTTTAATGAGCAATCGCTACATTGTTAAGATTACGGTCATTTTTACACTGTTGGTAATCTTAAAAGTGGAATTAACTGTTACAAAATAACTGGCTACACCTATCATGTATAAACATAAGAATATCAACATTTCACCCAGATGTGCCTGTATGAAAAGATGTAGCATCAAAAATTAAATGTTTTTTTGGTTTTCAAATTCATACATTTATACTGTAAGTGCTGAAATCTGAAAATGCATAGTAGAACCAACCATATTTTGACAGCCTACACCATACAAGTACACAAAAATTAGCATAAAAAGTATATGTGTGGTGATTCAAGGATAATAATTTCTTATGTCACCCGACCTTCACAAATTCAAGTGGTTCATAGAACTAATATGTGGAAGAACAAGTACATTGATTTTTTTCACATGTGAAATGAAAGGCACTGACTGATCACACTAATTAAAGATGACTACAAGGCACTGTATGCCTTGTAAATGTAAAACAAATAATGAAAGTTATCTCTATTTAACAAAGAAAACAAAAAAGATATTGAACTTGTAGGCGATAACAGCAAACACTAAGAGAAAAAAATAAACAGAATTTCAAAGTGAGTTCTGGTTCCCTCACAGATCAGAAAAAACTTCTTCCCTCAAAAGTTGGAATAAATCTGATGTGAATGTGCTAAAATTTCATTCACAATACTCAGACTCTCTGTTACTGACCAGTACAAAAAAGACATTAGAATGCCAAAATATGTGGTGTCTGTCACATTCACAAGGTAAGGTTAGTCACATTTTAACCATCCCATTGAAAAGCTGACAAGTTCTTTGACCAGACGAGCTACAAAAAGTAACATCTAAGGCTGAATCTGACATGTAACCTTAAACAGATTAAAAATGTTTCAGAATTAAACAAATTAAAATAAAAAATTTACAGAGATAAAATATATACAACCATAGAGTAAGACAATTGGTATTTGTTTATTACTTCTTTTCTCCCTCCTTTCAGGCATGTCCTAAAGCCAACTTTAATAAAAAAAAGATTACACTGCAAAAAGTTAACCGACAATGGGATGAAATTACATTAAAATTGCAACGATCAATTAAACTGATGTAATTTCACAGAATGGCACAGTATGTAGCACAATAAACAGTCACAATTACAGAGGCAAGAAAGACCCTGCATTAACTTGAAAAATGGAAAGTATGGGATAGACCTACCCAATAACTTGACATTAAGTAGACTAAACATTCCTTCTAAAAAAAAAAAAACCATGTAAGAGATGTGGAAATACCAGCAACAGTAGGACGAGAAGCTGGAATACCCTAAAGTCAGGAACCTAGGTGAAATATACATTTCATTTCCACTGATATTCAGCTGTGAATGAAGAATGAATGGAATGAGCTAAATGAAATGCCACCCGATGTGAAAAACTGAATCTCCTTGCCAGGGACTGATCAAAAGCAAGATGTGAGGTGCATGAATCAGAACTGGCAACCGGGGTTGATTAAAAAGGTTGGGAAATAAAAGAGGAGATATGGGAGGAAACAATTGAAACTGGAGTAACTGAAGAAACCATGGCTGTGTGGACACAGAAACATTCAGAAGGACTTTGGATGAAGTGATAAAGATGAAGGAAACTACCTAATGAAATAATGAGATATGAAGATAAAAATAAGGGAATTTGTTCGACCAATCCTGGCTGAAGGCACCTAAAGCAAAAGCTCAATAATGGGGAATCAGAGACCAAAACAAAGATGATTAAGGGTGATGGCAAATCCATTGATACAAGGAATAACCAACATGATTTCAAAATTACCAAAAAAAAAACAAGGTGATGAAAGAACCACTCCTATGTGTAACCTACTTGTGTTGGGAAAAGACAATTCATCTCAAAGCTGAAAGCATCTATTACATGACCCACCACCAAACAAATTTGATGTCAGTGGGCCAAAAGAAAAGATCCAATGTTAGAAAATATGGGAATTTTGACTGGGCACCACCTTGATAAATTAATTATCTGAATGGAACATGACAAAAATAATCCCTGAAAGTGGTCCAAAGTCTGAAGAACAGTAAGGAGTTCAAGGATGTTGATAAAAAAAATGAACAGCCCCACAGATCTATGGCTCAAAGCCTCCTAGTGATTGACCCATGTACACCATTCCAGATTGGGTGCATCTGTAAACAGATGTAAATCTGGCTATGGAGGAGAATGTTAATACATGAACTTTGTCCAACCATAACTGGAGATTGTCCACAGTGTAAGAAGGAAGGGTGATAGAAGCATCTAAGGGATTCCAAACAAGGATCTACTAGTTGTGGAGAACCCACTGAATGAAACGTATATGAACCTGGTCAAGGGATCCGAGAAGAATCACAGAACACCTCATCCCCAAAGATGATAATAATTCATGAGCAGAAAGTGAAGGAACAGCTGCAGTATTTTGAACGGCAAGTTCCATAGAACAGAGCCAGAGAAGAGAAAGTTGTGTCTCAATTTGATGGGTGAGATGTTGAAGAAAACACCCATATGACCGAGGTACTGGGTAAAATGAAGACAGACATCTCCATATTGATCAACCAACCCATCTGAGCAGCTTAAAAAAGGAGCTGACAAGTATGACAGGCTGACTCCTGTTCATAATAAGCACAAAGCCAGTTGTTCATGTAAAGGTTAAAGAGCAAAAGCAAGACATGCAAATGTAGAGTGAATATTTGCACCACCTGACAAAAATGTACAGCTCCATAGACAGAAGATAAGGATAAGAACACTTCAATATGACAATATGCAGATAAGCATCGGAGACATGTATCATGGTTATCCAAAAACCTGGAGAAAAAAGCCTACCAAAGTGTAAAGTAGGATTTCATAGATTTAGATGGGACAAAAGGAGAAGTAGGTTCGACAGCCTGTTGTATGAGAAGGTCTTGCATCACCTTGTACAGGTACTGACATGACACAGAATTCTGAGGAGAAAAGAAAACAGGAACATGGGACATGAAAAAAAGGGTAAGATGAGATATGATAAATCCCGCTAACAAAACTTGGTGAACCCAAACAACAGAGATGAAAGGATTCCACTGATGAACAATAGCTGTCAAATGAGCTTCCAACAGACCCAAGCACACTGGGACTGTTGTTAGCATACCATGCATCATCATGAAAACCAACAGTGGCATTGGAGAAAGAAGGAAAAGGATAGGGTCAAGAGACAAGAAATGATGCTTTATGAAAGACAAACAGTTCATCTTGAACCAAAGCTACCCTTGGCTCCAAATACTCTTGGATTGTGTAAAACAAAACATCTAAAAAATGTAGCCATCCAAATGTCCTGTAGATAAGTAGTTGGGAGACGTGTCTGGGACAACACAGCATCACAACCCAAAAGATCCCAACAATAAAAAAAGCATGTTTACAGGATTGAAGTTGAAAATGACAAGTGGGTCAACATGGAATTGAGGAGGAAGAGCATGACTCAGGGTTCCTGTGAAGTGCCTGAGATTAAGAAGAGGTACCACATGAGTCATCAGAATAAGATGAAGACAGGATTACTAGGCATTGTTAAGATAAACAAGATATTTCAGTCCAACTCCCCCAAACATGCAAAACTGAGCCCAACAACTGTTAATCCAGATATGGACAGTCCACCTTACGATAAGAGCCTGTGGGGGATGAGGCATATTAATGCTGTTCACTGGAAGGTGAAATGCTCAGTATGATCTTGAATATCAGGAGACATGGGTCATAATAAATAAAGTTAGTAGGCAGAATCATATAATAGGGAAAGACATGGGTCATAATAAATAGGAGCAATAGACAAAATATCACACACTTAAGAAATGAGATCCAAGAAAGCTGATCAGGGCCTAACAGAATCCTTGGGTAGGGTTTGGAAAGGCACAGGAAACTCTAAAAGAAAAACAAATGATCAAAATCCTTGTTAGCCTAGCCTAGCCAAGCTTGAAAAGCTCAGGAGGAAGAGGGGTAACAGTGGGAGACAAAAGTTGTCCCATATGATGATCATTCTTTCTGTGAATAAAGGCCAATACATCCCCCAATGAGTCATCTGCAGCTGTAGCCTGAAATATAGTATCAGACAAATGAAATGTATTTGAAGTGGTAATGTTTACTTCAGAATTTATATTTGATACTAAACAAACAAGCAAAATTTGTCACAGGAAAATGGGTAATTTATCTACTATCAAGAATAAAGTGTGAAGAAAAAAACTGAAATTAAATTAAGTTAAACTACTTCTAAAAGTAACAAATAAAAAAGAATCCCTGAACTCAAGCATTGCCAAACAAGAAATGATGGTTTGGTAGAAGCTTGTAGAGGAAGTTATGTGCATTATGTCAGAGTAGTGCTTTCCAATTGGTATAGAGATGAAGTGCATGAGATACAGGTTGGAATCTTTGATTCCAGTAAATAAGTAGGGTAAACTTATGATATGTGTCACAAAAATAAATCAGAAAAAGAAGGCAGAAAAAATAGAAAAAGCTAATTTTATAAGTGGAGGGAAGTGTTGTATTGAAATATTTTAAATGCCTTATTCTCCAGCATACAAATACCTAACTAATATATTATTCATACAATTGACACTGACCCCAAGCTGATGTATGAAACTTCAAGGGAGCATATTAAAACACTCCCTGTAATATTTTCTTCAAAATTACATGAATCTCTTTAAATAGCTGTAAAAAGTTTACTATATCAAGTGCAAAAAAAAAAAAAAAAATTATCACTCAAAACCATCAAGAGAACCACAAAAGCAAGTCAATAAAACGTAATTTGTGAAATTAAATCACAAATTAGTTTTGTACCAGTTAGGTACACAGATCCATATTACAATGACAGACTGTTCATAGTATTTGTTATTTCTTGCATGCACGTCCATTACAGATATTTTTGTATATTCATTTACATGATAAATTAGCGAAACAAAAAACCTGGATACTGATATTTGCTTTTAATACAATAAATACACTTTTTTAAATAGTGCAATTAAAATTATTGCCAAATAACAAGTGTTTCAAAAGTTGTGGAGAGTAAAATTACTGTGTAAAAGCTGAAAAACAGAAAAATATTATTACTTTGTACATTCCCTTTATTGTAATTAAAATGAGCATAACAAAAAGTTTACTGGTTAATATTATGGGATGATCTGATAAAATACTACAAAACTGTTTTATAAAGAGCAGTCAGAGAAATCTTACATTATCACTTGATTCCAAAATGTACTTCAATAAAAACAAATGAATGTAAATACAAAAAGGCACTCAACTGAATATCACAGTAGTTTAAATAAATTACCACATATAAATAACCATACCTGCATATCCCCATAGAAAACTGGACACCCATAAAGATCTGCACAGTCAATCACTCTGTCTATACCAAAACTATAAGAATTCACCATAGATGCTGAAATATTAGCACAAGAATAAATACATTACAAAACATACTATCACTGTAAGTACATTGGTTTAATTGCATTGCAAGTTTTGAAACATGGTTTTTGCCATTCTGTTACATGGGAAAAGTGTGTATACACATGCATGCTTGTTAAAAATATTTCTACAGCCAAAGCACTTTTTGTTCTTAAAATTATTTATGAATCTTAATTATTTTGTGGTTACAAGGCAATAGAGAAGAAAACAATACCTTTTTTTAATCTTATGGGAAAAAGTTACTACTTTATTAATGCATGGTCAAATGGTAATTTATGTACTTTTGTTTTAGGAGCGACCCTATTTTGAAGATAACATTTCAGTTATTCTAATAAAGTATTATCTCACTTCATGCATAACTTGTGTCTAGAAGTATAAGCAAGTATTTCCTTTTCATATATATATGTGTATGTGAAAAAAATAAACTTTTTCAAACACAACTATTTAAAAATACAAAAATTACAACAATAAAGTCCTAAGATAAAAAAAAAAAGAAGTATATTATAATTATATAAATGGTAGTTTTGTACATAGAAGAACTGGAACTATAACTAATTTTAAATACATCAATACTAGTCAATTTAGTTCATTAAACAGATTAATATTTCTTTCTGGATTTAAACAGACTAACAGATAACACCTGTATATTTGATCCATCTGGAATACTTTAAAGATCAGCAAAGAGGACAAAAATTGCATATATTGTCTTAGAAAACAAAACAAAAAGAATTAATTTACTTGAAAAAATTAGTTATAAAATAAAGTTAGCTGCAATCCTAAACATCTCATCAAATGAGCTAAAAGAAATAATAACCAGCAAGTTGAAACCTTAACACAGGGCAAACAAAACAATCCTCCAAAGAACTGCATACTTTTACTGTATGTATATGGAGTAAAATCTGGTAAGTCCTTAAAAGTATGGGTAAAATATGACATTTATATCAGTACTGATACCTCAGAAGTAGAAGTTACCATGTTGAAGAAAACAAAAAGATGTGTTTTACAGCCTGTCATGTAATAAAAAATCATACAAAAGTTATATGATGTACATTAAAACACCAAAGTACACACAGTTATGAAAAACTAAATGCACTGAATCACGAGTCCTGTCACTCAAAACCAAATTAACAACAAAGACATTACAAGAATGTAATAAAAATAATAACATTCATATTTCCAATGTACTTTGGATATCACAATATTCAAAAACTTTGATCTGATATAACACATTAATACCACATTTACTTAGTGACTGTTCTTTACAAACCTTATTCATTATGGTACAGTTTATATTCAGCCCTGCTTATTGAATTCTTTGTATTTCTAATTTTCATATTTCATGTACATTTATTTACAGATTAGAATGCTGATTATGTTAATATTAATTAATTTCTCTTAAAACACTGGTTTTAAAATTGTTGTTAAAATGTTCTAGGATTTCCTCCAGTGCTTGTGTAATATACAATATATGTACTCAACAATCACTTGACCACAGGTATTATTTCTTCTTATTCCTTATGTCACTTATCTGGTTTTTGTGACACTTTATTTTTATTTATGCATACTACTAATAATGCTAAATCTGATGATTTTAACTGCAGTGTCAACCAACAAACTGCTACACCGAGTTTTTAAAAAAATGAAAAATTTCTGGATTCATTCTGTGTTACAGTGTTAAATAAATAACCAACTGTAAGCCTTAAACATCAAATCTAAAACATTTTACCTATTGAAGTTTTAAGTTTTTATTAATCTAATATCTTATGTTATATCTTATAATCATTGTCTATTGACCAGTGACCATATGCTTTAACTACAGATGCATTAGGTTTTTTTTATCAAGACAACATAATGAATTGTTTCAGTCTTTATTAATCTTTCATTTTTGTGATTATTGTCACATACTAGAATTGAAAAACAAAAGAATATGGATCAAATTAATATTTAAGAACTACTCAGAAAGAGACTTGTACCCTAAATATAGTAAGCAAATTGTGATGTTATGTAACAGGCAAGTTTCCACAACTTATTCAAGAAGAATTTCCATCTGAAAATGAATACAACTAAAATAAGAAAGTAGGGTTAAGTTTCATCAACAGTCAATTACAAAAAAGAAAGACTTAGGTAAGTATAATATGTAGTTTTCCTGTATATTCTTTATTTATTGTTATAAAAATTACTGTAATGTGAAAATTAGAAACTTCAGTTAAATCCAGTTTGAATGTAAAATAAAGATAAGAATAATATTTTTTTCACAAGGTACACTCAAATAACCCATGCCTTATCTAATTTGATAAAGTAATGCAAGCAACACATTCACTAAATGATTGACAACTTGTGTGGTAGGATAAGACAAAGTTCAAAGGGCAATAAAACAATAAGATGCAAGTAGCAACAGATGTATACTGTTATAAGTTTTAAGCTACTTAGAATAAAAATGCAATATCATGTTACAATCTAAAGCCATTTTAGAAAGAAAAACAAGGGAAATTGTTATTTATTTCATATTTTGTTATGGTGGTTACAAGATCAGTTAAATCAATCAATCTCGCATAGAATTAGGGGAGGGAAAAATGCAGAAATGTACTGGAAAAACTGCTGGAAATTTATTTAGGTTGTTTTTTTTAAAGATATTATGCAAACAAAATCTGACAATTTTGAGATGATGAAAAGTATTTTTGATTTAAATATGAAAATCACTTTGAACTTAAAGCAGCCAGTTCTATTATTCACAGAAATTTTGAGTGAAAATACTTCATTGAAAAATTCTCTCTCTCTCTTTTTTTTCTCAGAATCCCTTTAATGCTTACTGAAAGCTTGCAGAACTTAATAAAGGTACATATTAGAAGATATAATATGAAAATTATAAAGGCCAGTTTGGGGTCATGAACATGGTCAATTCAACCAATCCTGCAGCAAGCGTGTTAAGTGAGTGCTGTGAAACAATTGTCCTTGTATCCTATATGGATTATGAAAACAATATGGAATTACATGTGTTCTTTGGAGATAACAGTCTAAGAATGGAGCTTTTACAAAGGACACTGTGCTGCACTCAATATCATGGTGCAGAAATATCTGATACAACATGATCACATGTGGCTACATGAATTTCAGCAATGTAGTGAGGCTTTAAAGTTGTTTCATTACAATGTATTCAACTTCTGTATTAGACAGAATTTCCTTGCAGTGCTTTTCACTGCGAGTCCATGGGACTATGATATGAATTCCATTACCATAAAATTGCCTTTTGAGTGCATTAAAACAGCAACAGTCAAATCCCATTATTCAATTACAGCTGCTGAAGAGTTAGTGGTGAATGCTGTTAACTAACTGGCTTTCTTTTAGTCTATCTATTCAGTCCTTGTGTAGCATTAAGTGAATATCCAAAACAAAAACACAAAACCTTATGTTTACTGTACAGCACAGAACATTACACCTAAGTTCAATGTCCTTGAAAAACCTTTTTTTTGTTTAAGAGGAAATATTTGAAACAAAGGAAAAATATTCTCAAAATATTAATGAGAAAGTGGAAAAAGATATACACAACACTTTTGTCAGGTTTTGATGCATACGGATGTATAGGCTTGATTCCTTACAGAAACTATCTGTGACTTGTTGGCAATAAATGGATTACAGACTCCACTTGTTCCAAAGTAATGTATTTAAAACAAGCCAAATGTATGTATAAAAACTTGTTACACTATTGTTTTTCATACTTATATCCAGAACTTTTAAATAATTGTGTCTTTTTCATCAAAATTCACACAAGCAGGTTCAATTACTTTACAACATCCACTGACAAGATATATTATTCTCGTCTACTCTGTTATCACAATATAACCAGTGATAAATTCACTTATGCTACACCATGGGTTACCACAGTTGTATCCAGAGTCTTAAATAATTCTCCTTTATGTCAAAGGTCCATACAGGCTGGTTCAGTTATTTTAGAACCCAACTGCCAAGATAAGTTATTCTTCTCTACGTTGTTATTCAAATACAACCTCCAATTATTACACTTAAGAAAGTTGTCACTATACACACTTTATGGTTAAACTTGCTATTACCCAACCTAACTTGACTTTTACTTTCACTAACCAACAGCAAGAAAATTTCAAAAGGTTCAAATAATAGGAAACCACAACATAACAATCACCATGTGAATTACACAATGCATGATTTGTACAAAAGTATGCAAACAAACATGAAAAAAATTACTGCCTCTAAAAAAAAAATATGTAAATTTAACACTCTTACCTCACAACTATGTAAATAACAACTCTTGTTTTAAATGTAAAATGAACAGTCCAACAATAAGGTCTTCACAAAAAATATTTACAATTTGTTGAATGCATGAGCATAACACTGGATTTTGATTTTTATATTTTTGTGGCAACAAATGGCTTTCAGTCCCATCAATGATGTCCTGATTCACAACCTTTTTCACAAAAGAAAGCAAGCACTAAATTCAGCTCTTACCTCCTAAATACTCTTCCTTTTCTTAAATTCCTGTACAACTGTGGACCCTTATCACTCTAGATGGTAATTTGTTCCATAGAGTTACTTTCTTACTAAACTTAACTTCAGATGTGTCAGATATTTCAAAATACGAAATCTATAATATCTTGTTTTCAGAATTCTGAACAAAGCTATACAATGTTTCAACTGTTAATAATTCTTAATACCTTAATAATACTACCCTTGATCATTACTTTTCCAAAATAGAACAAATTATGTGATTTATAGCAACTCAATGTCTTTCCTAAAACAAAGGAATGAAAACTAAACACAATACACTAAGTGCAGCCTGATAAATGTTACTTTCATAAATGCTTGTTTTACGAACCTCGAGTTTCTCTCTGTGCCTCATATGTATATATATTTCCTTATTTGTTTGTAGTTAACCACAAAACAACACGATGGTTTATCTGTGTTGTGTCAACTCTGGGTATCAAAATCCAATTTTTTACATCATAAAATTCACTGAGAGGGAGGGGGTGCAGTTGTGAAAATTGTCACCAAAGGTCAAATACTATTTTACAAGGCTTAACACTCAACAATAAGAACAAAAGTAAACTGTTAAAAAACAACTTAGATTACCCAAGCTTTAGTAAATACCTTTAATAAAAATAGTTCTCTTTTGGGTGCTTAAAAATACAATAACTTTTCTTCCCAAATGATGAAATGAGTTTTACTTACAGTTCATTGCCACAAAGCAAACTTTGTCAACAAAACAGTCAGGCATCAGATAGGGAAGGGATTCCTCTACTACAACTTTGCTGAAAGATTAACAATTTTATCAACAAATACATCTAAAAAATTGAGAAAATATAAAATATTTTATTTGTATCAACTGGCCATTATTTGTACTTCTTTATAAATTTTCAGTTTTTAACATGGATGAAATATATTTCTAATTTAACCCTCATTTGAATTGTATTAAATAGTTTTGATGAAAATTACTGGTATTGCTATTAGTAGCATGTCAACATTTATTTATTCAAAAATATTTTTCTTTAAAGTTCAATGAAGATTCTGAAGAGAATAAAAACCATAAAATTAAATCAAACCTTTTATAATTTCACAATACATCTCTCCACAATTTGAAAAAAATATTGCAAAAGGTGTATTATTTTGAGGTTAAAAAAAGTTTCAGCAGCAAACCAAACACTAGTGAAAATTTTGAGGCACAAAAGGTATGTTTAAAAGTGTTATTTTTACACACCTCTGCTGCAATATCCATTATGCACATCCATCTGTAGTGATTTTTATCATATTAGGCTTTCTAGCTTCTGAAGTTCCAAGATTTTTTAATTTAACACTAAAATTAAGTGATTAACTTGATTAACTAATAACCCTATATGATTACATCAATTTATGTCACATAAAATAACAGGTTAATCAAAATAATTTTATATTACTACTGTTTTTCTTCCACCTTTCCAAGAAACTGAAATACTGTCATTAAATTTCTCAATTATTTTCAACTAATTCAAGTTGTTCAGTTTCATGAAAATAATAAACTAATCAAAATTATGACTTTAAATCAATATTTTCAATTATTTGAACTATCTAAGTCTCGTAAACAAGAATGGATTGAAAAACTCAGCAACTAACTGATTAGCAAGCTCCATTATTTGTCCAGCTCTATTTAACATTATAACATTTATTTTCTTGTGTTTAAAACAGCAGTACTTAGAAGATAAAAATGACCTCTTTGATTTTGGCCTCAGTTATTCTTGGGAACATCTGTCTTAAATAATGAAAACCTTTGTCTTCTTTGTTCATTGCTTTCACAAAATTCTTCATAAGTCCCAATTTTTATGTGAAGAGGAGGCAAAAAAAATCTTTGCTGGATTGATAAGCAGTTTATGCACCACATTTTTCTGTCCTGGAACTAACTTTTTACAGAGCGGCCAGCTCTGTCTAGAATAATGTGACTCTTTGGTGCAACTGTCCCATTCACAGATAAAACAACGGTACTTTGTGTAGCTGAACTGCAGTTCCAGTAACAGAGCAATGACTTTCAGATCTCCACAGATATTCCAGTTTTACTTGCTGTACTGGATGTGCTTCAGCAGTATTTCCATGTTCTCATAGATTTCTTTCATGTGTGCTGCATAGACAACAGGTATTGAAGGGTAAACATTGTCATTGTGTAACAGAACAGCTTTGAGGCTTAACATTGATAAATCAATAAAGAAATGCCAATCTTGTAGGTCATGGTCACAACCCAAAGCAGAGAACAATCCTTCAATGTCAACATAGAAACAGAGACTGTCAACTTGTGCAAAGAATTTGGTTGTATCATCTTGGCAGCTTCGAAAAACAGAAATGTTCATATCTGGTGACAGTGAACATCATTCCTGCAGTCTCAAACCCAGCAATTTGGCTTTTGCTTTTGACAGACCCAAATCTCTGACCAGATTATTTAATTCTGACTGTGTTATGAGATGTGGATTGCCTGAGGAGCACAGTTCAAAATCCAGATCAATGTCACTGCCAATTCTTTGCATTGCAGTTTCTTCATCTGGTACGTCTAAGGTCCATTCCTCTGGTGGTTTCGGAATTGGAAGACTGTTATCATGTGGCAAAAGTCTCATTGCTGAGGGCAGATTAGGGTATTCAACTGACTTCTTGTTTTTGGCAGAGAAACCACACACATTGTCAAACAGTAGTAACAGTCCATCATATGGTCTTTCTGTTCTCACCATATCATAGGGACAGCAAATAGCATTGTCTTTCAAGTGCCTCTGAGCCAAGCCCTTAGCTTAGACAGACAGCACATGTTGCACAACAAATTTGAGGTGCCCATTCTTGGTCTTAACCACCAATTTTACAGCCATAGTACAAATGATATGCTTTCTTCACAGCAGTCATTGAGTGTCTCTGATGAGCAAGCGTTTTCTCACCACAAATACAGCAGAATGTATTGCAGCTGTTACTACATTGATGAAAACATACTGACCGGCACCAACTGTCCTGTAAAACATCTACAACATCTAACTTACTTGTTACATTGCTACTGAGGCAATGCTATATTCTGAAACAACATGCACAAACTATAAGGTCTATATTAATCCAATGAGCAGCATCTGTGTATGCAAGCTACTTTTATAGCTGGCTTTGACCTGCCCAGGCAGCATACTTAGACACAACAGCTTCCAACCTGGCCTGATTTCATGCCTGGACATGCCCAGACTGCACAAAACATTGTTCATAGGTCTCTTACAGAAACAAAAAGTTGTGGACACAAATATAAGAAAAAGCATGACAAAATATGAAATGGTTCATGATGGGCAAATCTGGATGGCCAAAAATCTATAAGGAACACCCAACAGAGTACAAGAAGCAAAAACTTTGTTGTGCAGAGTCATCAAGCATGTGGAAGAAAAGCAGAATATACACTAAAGCAACAATACTTTTCTTTCTTTGTACAGAACACAGTATTGGTACCACATCCGTATACAAACACAGTCAATAAAACATTATACATATTAGTAGTAACACATAACAGGTCCTCTTGCCCTTGCATCACAGAAAGCATGGAGGATATCCCACTTTAAAAACAGTGACCACTAACTATACAAAAAAACTTAATCATTTTCATGTCAAGCCTGATGAAACACAGTTGCTAAATAAATTTGTTTCTGTTTCAGTGTTCTCTTTTTAAGAGTGACTTTATTTTATTGCTTCAATATTTCAGCACTTTATTGGTTCCAATGCTTCTAAAAAAATGTATAAACTGTTTCAGACAATTGTAATCCCAAAATATACATGGATGGGTCTTATTTCATGTCACCAGATTTGAGGTATTCTTCTAGATGTTTCATCCAGCTAACCATACTACTAGTATTAATAATACTCAGAAAACTGACATTATCGTAACATAAAACATCATCCAGAAGTACAAACAAAATGACAATGTACAGTCCAGACAACACTATCAATGGGTTTATGATTCACTGTTGATGCAACGATCCTAATATGCTGGCTGTGGAAAGAACTATTACATTCAGAAGATAATTCTACTAAGAGGACCAGAAACTTCCATCTCAGATGTCTGGGTGAAATTGATCACATACGGCTACAAGTCAAATACAGATCTTAAAAAATATATAAAAAAGACATGAGATGCATTACAACTTGCAGCTGTAATGTGTTCTAGCCCTGAATATTTGTAGAGAACACATGTTACAGCTCTCATCATCTGTGTATACCAAGGCTGATTTAGTGGTATGATAGATTAACAAATTGCTATCAAGCTTAATCTTTTAAAAATAACATACATATGCTTCTGTAATAATACATGTAATAATACAAAATGTTACACAAAATTTGGTATGAATAGCACTTTTCAGTAGATAACTATTTTTCTGTTTAGGATAACCTAATCCGCTAAATCACCTTTTCATTTTGCTCATATGGACCATTTTTCAGAAATATGTGCCAGAAGGCCAAACTGTGCAAAAGTTGAACTAAGGTAAAAAAATTCCAAATGCTTGTCATTCCTTAATGTATTTTGTTGGTCTTCTAATTAGCGAGTTTGTTTGTTTTTTAATTATGCACGAACAAATGATATAACTATAGAAAAAATTTCAAAATTTTCCAATTTGAACCCCCACTCACCTTTATAACCTTGGAAATTACTTTAAATGTCAAAAGTAAGTTTGTCGTTCATTCTTATCCTCTTTAAAGTTTATTTAAAATGAATGACTGACTGCTTTTAGTAATAAATGTCACAAAAATATTCTGTAAATTATGCAGCTGGCCTACTAGTAAAGAAGATCACAATGCTTGACTGATTTTTAAAATACATTAACAGACGTGTAATATTTTGCTAATGTAGGTAGCCTTGCAACTTCCATACCGTGACATAGTCTTCAGTCCTTGGTGTACTTCAAATTCATTTTAACTTATCATACATATATAATATTGTAATATTTCCATAGTGAGCTTTATTGCCTTAATAATTTTCTTTTTAATTTTGTTTAAAAAATATATATACATAAATAAAATCATAAAATATTCAAGCCATAAGCCAAAACACAAACATATATTTTTTTAAAATATGCTGCACATTTAAAAAAAAAAAAAAAAAAAAGGATCCTAGAGTGCAAGCTACAACATAAAATTATAAAATGTATCCTAAGTTTTGGAGGTGACTAAAAAGTAGAACCCACATTGCAGTGGGGATACATTGTCTATCAATCTTAACCTCCAATTCCGTAGTCTCACATTAGAAAATTAGAAATTAGGAGAGAGAGAGAGACGTGAGTGCTCACGCCCACAATGTCCCACATCTATATCACCCTTCACTGCCTGCAGACAGTTGTGGAAAGGTGACTGCTTTCCAAAGTTAAAATAAGAAAAAGATAAACATAAAAAATGAAAAAAAAATTAAGGAAAATAACATACTACCATATAAAAGAAATTAAATGAAAATATAGGAGATAATAATTAAAAACATGTTTTATTCTTTATACCGGTCATGTTGATTACTAATAAGATAAAAGTTTCTCTTAAGATCACTTGTAACAATACTGATGGAAATATATGAATAACTTATAAGTAAACATAATTTCTAAAAGCTTTGGGCCATATATACTCCAAACCAACTGCCTTACAATTTCTCTACAGCAGTAAATAAAAACAATACCTACACAAGCATCTTAGGAAATGTAACATCAGACATAGTATACAGAAAATATATATATATATTTTTTTTTAAAGTACATTGAATTTGATGCACCATTCGAACATAAGAAAAGATTGAAATTTATTCAACATTTTTCATGCCATCATACTGGTGATTTACTGAAATTTAAGGCAAGAAATAATGGCATAAGAATGATCCTTTACAATAAAATCTTCAGGTCCTGACCAATTCTCCTCCTCATACTGTCCTGTGTGTGCAGCTATTTTGTTACATTGATAGTAATGATGAAATAATTTGTATTCTCAAGACACCTGGTATGGATATTAAAACTAATTCAAATAAAGTACAGAACAATGGTTTGACCTTCTTAAGTCATTTTTAACAAAGCGTTTGCTATACATTTGTTAGTTAAGCTTAGGGAATTCTAACCATTTTTTTTTATTGAATTCATTTTATAGTGAGAAGGTATAAGTTTTAAATCGGTCATAATGACAGAAGTGGCCAAAACAATTATAACTTAAGTTTTAAATAAGCTATACATAGGTTTAAAAATCCTGTTAACATTTGTGGCAGGAAATATGATCATGACAAACGAATTTATTCTTTTCGACTAATGACTTTTATCAAGAAAATTAAACAAATATGGTATTGCAAGACATGCAGAGGATAACCTACCCTTTCTATTGATTTTAAACATGTCCATCAGTCTAGTAAAGCTGATGAGCAAACAGTCTTGAAATCAGAGAAAAAGAAAGCGGTTTTGACAAATTTATTGACACGTCAACAAATCAAGAAGTTCAAACTGTAGATTCCTGCTTGTAATTATAATAGTTTGGTTGAAAAGAGAAGCAGCCTTTATCTGAGAATAGACATCCCTGAAGTGGAGAAATTAGAACTCAGACACATCACACAACAGAAATAAATGAAGATTGGAAACTTTTGTACATTTCTTTTTAAAATTAAGAAGCTAAAATTCAAATAAGAAACTGTGAATTATAAAATATATTTTTCTGCACATACATTGATAAAAGAGTTAAACACATTTTTAACATAAAGCAGTGAAGGTTTTCACATCAAGACTATGTAAGCTGGACATCCTCGAAGATCACAATGAGAAAATATAAAACCAATATTTCAAGTACTTGGACAGTTTGAATAACTGAAAACACAAACTTTAACCAGAAACTTTAACTTAGATAAGCTGATTATTTTCATGAAATTAATTTTATGATTTCAATTAAACAACTACCTTACCTGATAAGAATCAATGTAACTGATGCATTCAGAAAATCAGTTACAACAATCAACAGTTAATCACCCAACTGTAATGCAGGATTTCTATACTGGTAATAAAAGAGCTTGTGCTGAGCTCCTCTAGTGTGCTAGTATATAATTTTTATAATGGTCTAGAAGTTCTTTTGAGGGAACTTTTTTAATCCTTTTTTTTTAACATTTACCTATTTGGCATATGATTAGATAATGATTCATTTTCACTGTTAACAATGCTTAGTTATAGGTACAAGATGGTAGGCATTTAAGTGCACTGCAGATCTACCAACTAATGTAGGTTTAGTACAAATTATCATGTTAATTTTCAAATACAAAGTTACTTTAGTGTTTTTTTTTTAGTTACAGCATTACAGTGTGTTCAGTTAAAAGCTTTGTAAAGAAGTTATAACTCTCCTATACTGAAAACATATTTCCAATAGATACATGACTCCTATCACATGAATAGTTATTTTCAATTAGTGCTACTCTCTGTGTAATATTTTTGCACGTCACAAGCCTTGAAACTCCTACACATCTGAAACTGACTGATTCCATTGCATCTTGTGTATAAATCATCATATGACAACTCTCAACCAATAATAATGCAACATACTGTCTTGGTGCATGTGATTCCCTGTATTCAATTCCATTGAACTATCACTTCATGTTTTGGCATAAAATGGAAGCACCAGTTTTCAGTGGGAGGAATGATGAGTAGATGCAAGTACCTATCAGATATATATTTTCAATATAGGGAAGTTATAACTTTTCAAATTGTACATTATCTTTTCTCACATAAACAGCTAGAATCCCACACTGAACAGGTTGAAAGTCTGGTGTGAAGGAAAGAAAGAAGCATCCTTCAAACGAGTTCTAAGCACACATGCTAAAAGATTTTCAGATTCAAAGATTGCATGTGGAAGCCTGTACCACATCTTTGCCCACTGTGGAGAGATGTTTCACATGAGTAGAAAGATAGAAGAGCACACTCAAGTGAGAAAAAACTATAGAAGCATATGAATCTAAATCATACAATATTTATTAATCTTAGTCCCAGGAAACATAAAAATGGGTAAGCATAAAAGGATACGCCACAAGGTGTATAGTTGCTAGGACTTACACAACAAGTCAACTAAATCCAAATCACATTCCACTGGGAACTGACATCCAAATAATGAGTACAATGAGGATCATACCATCAATAAATCAACTACAATCCAAAAACTCAGCCACGACATCTAAATAGGGGTAGGAAGGAGGAACAAATCACATTCACCTCAAGTTCATGAGATAAAAGAGAATCTTGTACCTCCCCAAACCAATAAACAGGGTGTATGATAACAATGTAAGAATCTGATTGATCCCTGACATCTGGTATCAAAAAGATGCCTGTGTAATGTAAACCACCTCACTCAATTTTAAAATGATGGGAACCACTTCAAGCATATTAACAGCCTTGGAATAATAAGATCATTGGGCAACAGTGGAAGGATAAGAACTATGGTAATTCATAAGTACTACCTCCATTGTGACCCACAACACAGATAGAGTAGCAGGAGTAAACATGAATGAGAGAATAAGGTAAGTGTGAAGACTTATGTTGACTGGATCAAATTTAAGTTTAAAACCCAACCAATGGAAACTGACACCCATGTAAAAGGATGAGAAATCTCAATCAAAGGGTGAACTGCCATTTTTACAGCTCACTCCAATGTTACACAGTAGTGAATATCTCATCATCTACTTTCAACTGAATGGATTTATCACCATTTATGAATACCTATGGTGTATGTGTGCAATTTGTTTTTTATTAATACATTCAGTTAATACCTTGGAAGTCTACAACCCCATGCAAATTGGTAACAACTCTCAAATTCCTCTAGAAGGAAAGAAGGAAGAAAGACCAGAAGGACAACTACACCTGAAGCACTACAACAGATGACCACAAAACCCTCTTCTGAAAAGCAGACCATACCAATTTACTGAAGGAAAAACATGGTAGGGATGAGCAGATATCCCTTTTTGCTTTATCCATGTAATCTTTTGTCATGTGGCTCAGAAGTGGAGATTGAGATATTTAATTATTTGGATCATAAATTATGTTTGGTATTAGGCTTATTAACACACATTAATAATAAAAATCTTTGAAGGTAACTCTGTAAAAAAAAAATGTTTGGTGAAATTCATGCAAACTGTACTGTAAATAAAATAGTCAAGAGCAACAAAATGGGAAACTACAGAACTATTGTTTTGATGCAACACATTGTTGAAACACCACTTGAAAGAGTTACTGCTTAGGTATTTGGTTCTATATCATGAAGCAACAATGAAAATAAAAATATTTTGGTGGTGATGGAGTATTTCATCAAATGACCAAAAACATAAGCTGTTCTTGCTTCTTTTTGTGAACTTATTTCAAGATCTGGAGTGCCAGTGATACTTCACTAATATCAAAGAGGGAATTTTGAATCAGCTTTGTTCATGGAGATGTGGAAAATCCTTGAAATGAAATAGATCAGGACTGTATCCTTTAATCTTTTTACTTACGGAGTGGTGGAAAGATACAAATGCACAATTAGCCATTTATATAAATAAACATAAAAATATCTTTCACTTCCACCTATGAGTAATCAAACATCAATATGTGAAGCTACAAGCAATACATACACTTCACCAATATGACAGAGAACCTAAGGTGTCTCAAAAAAATATATTAGCAAATTGTAAGTTAGAGCATTTCAAAAGAATGCAGAGAATTTTTTTTAATTTTCATTGATTACTCTTTAAAGATTAAAGAATATAAAAATAATGCTTCTGAATATCGATGAAAAACTTAAAGAATATTTTATGTTACATTTCATACATTTATAGAGGGTGAACAAAAATGTCCAGAAGAGAACTCAAGAACAAAAATTGAAATTTTCACTCAAAGGGAATTTGAGGTTGTATTTAAGTACTATCATATATAATTAAGAATTTAAAACTCACATAATATTAAAACTTCTTTTATTACTTATGGTTTGATGTTAAGTTTGTTCACGTACTATGATAATTAAGCAGTTTGTTAATTGTCATGATACATGAACAAAGGTCATTCTGATGGGATACTATTACCCCGTTACCCAACTTTAAGAAATTTGTAATTAAAACTTGTTATAAAACAGTACTTTAACTTGTTTATCAGTGAGCAAAAAACGAGTAACTGTTTAATATGCAGTGAATATTAATTTATTTAAAAAGAACTGTATTTAGTATCTATGTTTACTAAAGAGCAGCAAAATATTCGTAGGCCTATTTATTATTACCATATAATATTTTTGTAGAAGTTCATTCTCTTGTTGTACCACCCAAATTTTAGAAATTTTCAATTAAAATTACTTTGAAACAGAACAATCTGTACACAGAAGTAACCTGTTCTTTCTGTCTTTAATACTGTTGTCTTTTGTATACACAATGAATATTACAATATTTAATCATTGTGTCTATGTTTTCTACATACTTAGCTATAGAAGATTCATAGGTATGTTGAGAAAGTGGCTTTTTTTGCCAAATAATATCACTAATTATTTAGTCTTAAAGAGTAAAAAAAATTCTGTATCAATGTTTTTCTCAAATGTATATGAATTCACTGTAGTAAAAATACTTTCATTATCCTGCTACTGAAATGACTACATGATATGGTGAGCACTGTGCTACATCAGTTACAAACCTTACTCACTTAACTCTGTGGCAATGATCTCTTGCAACTTGCATGACCTCAACTAGAAAAAAATACTTGTGCAACAATACATGTGCCAACTGATATTTCTGAATGGATATTGTGAACAACAAATGACATCACATTAATCAAGTCTTTCTACCACAAGTATGTTATTTATCTAATGTAGTTAGTTGGATTCAGACTGAATAGTTTGAGTGCAAGGTAATCATCTTACAGCTTTTGAATTTTGTTTGCATAGTTATAGCTTCCCAAATGGATATCTTACGTTTTTTAAAATAAATGTTTATTTTCTTCACCATATCAATAACTAAGTATCACCATATAATGCACTGAAATGTCTAAATGTTAAAAATGGAGAAAAAAAAATATATATATATCTTTTAATTTATTTATAGAATATCTTCAAAGATCTTTTGGTGATATTTGTAACTTCAAGTATTTTCCTTTTCACATATACTTCATCCCTAATGTTTTATTTTACTTTCCTGTTTATCCATTTTGACACAAATCAATGACACCCTTGAAGAATATTACAGTATTTCAAGCAAAGATGCACAAGCCTTCAGCAAAATTACCTTATATTTGTGCATGATCAAAAATACTGAGAACTGGGGCAATGATTGCGATAAATTGAAAAAAAAAAAAAAAGCTTGAGCCTTTCATTTATGCATTTGAAAACATAAATAACAGCTAATTAACTGTGATATAAAAATAAAGCTTAAATGAAATTCAGTTTTTTTCTAACTATAACATTTTTAGGTAAAAAACAGCCATTGGTACTATTGTGTACAACTAACATTAATACCAACAGCGACATCTACCTGATGACAACAATTGAGTACATATTCAAAATAACTGTTGTTAGAATATCTTGTAAAATGACCCCATACTAATAATTATAAATATATGCATGACCTCAGAATATGCAACTAGTAAATCTTAAGGTTATGGATAGAAAGTAGGTGTGGCACCTGTCAGGGGTTGGAATAACTCAGCTCTTGTTTCAATTGAATTCAGCCAAATGACTTTGGAGCATACGTATTAATAAAAAAAGTAAATGTACTTATTGTTTAGGTATAAATCTACAGGACTGAAGTTATTTGATCCAGGTCTGAGAGTGCAAAAATTGAGATTTTTCATAGCTCACTGGTCATGTTGACAGAAATGAAGTTTGTTTTTTTAACATTTCTTGTGAAATAAAGGATTTAAAAGATAGATAAAATGACTTCAAATTATAACATACATTATAATGTTAATTGACAGTGAAATTGTTTATTTAAATTTTGAATGTAATTCTATGACTTACACAGAAGCAGATTTAAAGGCTACCTGCATCAAAAAGGTTTATCTTCAGCATATATTCATTAATGCTGATGATATCCGAGGAAACTATTTCTGCTTTACTGTTCAAATAAGTTGAGTATTCACAAGTACAAGAACTTGATGCCAAATTTCATGTCAAATCTCAATAAACAGTCTAAGTTGTTTTTACTAACCTTAAATCACCAAATAACCATAAAACTACACATATAATATTTAATAACATGTATACGTATATATACACTTTCACAAAATTCAGAAGCTTTCAGTGAACTTTATAAGTATGCCGTGCATAATTTCTTTTTTAAATTGAGTGTTTATATGAAAGACTTGTCAGTGAAATTATGAAGTATTTATTAAAACATTGAGTGCAAAGTGATTTTATGCTAAGAGCAATAAAAGTACTTTTTATATCCTACACTTTCAAACATAATTTGCATCACCTCTACAGTCTTCTAAATAAATATTTTATTTCTCAGTAAAACTTTGTATTTTATTCATAATTACTCTCCCTAAATGCACTGGCTTCAGTCAGCTTGACTAACCTTGTACCATCATGTACAAATAAAATAGATTATCTTTCTTCATTTTGTAGAATGTTCACTCACTGTAAGAGACAATTACACATTTTTACAATAAAAAATAAAAAATTCTTTACAGCCACATTTAGACTTTATTATAATACAACAATAGCTCTTTAATCATTTTCCTGTCACTGAGAAATACACATTCCACCAGCAGTGAATGGGTTAACTATAGAAGACAGCTTTGTGTAACCAAACAATCAAGTTAACAGACATAGGCTCAAATTATCCAAATTCACCTTACACATGTAGCATGTGCTACATTTTCTCTATCCTAACACTAAATCACTGATGTAGAATAAAATGAAATTTTGAAAATCATGAACAATATCCTTTTACTTCTTTGCAGTCATCATTTTGGGAAATTCCCTTATCTTCCTGCATTCAAAGTTTCCTTTTCACAAATAATTTATGGTGTTACTGCCCTTCTTTTAAATATACAGTTCATTCATCCAAGGAAAGTGATAAATCACAGCAGTGTACTTCAGCAGTGCACTTGTTTTCTAAGTATATTGTTGAAACAAATTTTTTTTAAGCTTAAGAGCATAAATAATAAATAATTCAGTAACTTAAAATGTACAAAAACTTCACTGTAATTTAAATATGTTTCTGACTAATGTACAGTTAAAAACAAAACTGTTACAAGCCATTATTTTTCACGCATGCACAATCAATCATTTCCTCTACACTAATGCCTACTGCTGTCAAATTCAAGGCTTCAAACTTTAAATTAAAATAAGTTCTTCATATAAGTTATAGACACGTATGTTAAATCAAAACAAGTGGTTTTGAAAACTACCTTGAAATTTAAAAATTAATAGGTTCAACTACTGTCATAAATTAATATTTCAGCAAATGGAGAAGGATATATTAAAACTGTATGTTTGACCTTGCCATTATCTATATGATGATGTTGTATATATACACGAGTGATGATTTCAATTTCTATTAAATAAGTTATCTTAAAAATTGAGATATTAAAGCACAGATAATACATAAATTTGGATTATAAATTACATTCTTATACTTCTTCTGTAGACAGTTGCACATTTTAGCCAACATAATGACACATCTTTACCCAAAAGATGGAAAACATAGTACATGTTCATCAAGATAAGGCTTCCAGTCACATTGTATATTCAACTGTCACGTCCATCAAAGAGCTTGTAAAAAAAACTAATGCTATTGCATACAAAGACATATTGTTGTAGTTTCTGAATGCAACACTTACATAATTCTTTCATCAGAATGTTGAAACCAGTGCTGAAAAACCATAACACTATTCTGTATGGATTGTGAAAAATATATGTAAGGAGAAGTGTGTGTTTTTGATTAATATTCCAACAATGCAACCTTTTGCAATAGAAATTATGTAGCAGAGCTATTGTTAATATGCATAATTGTCAGACAAAGCAAGACTTGTGTATAAATCAAGGTTCTAAATGTTTCATTTCTTGTTAAGTATGTGGAAAAACTAAACATATAAATCTAACAAGTGTAATAAAACATATTAAACTTTTTTGATGTGTACACTTGTTAAGTAACATGCAACACATACCTTGCTCGATTGGTCATATCCACAATAAAGACAATTAAGTCAATATACGGTCTTTCCTGCTCATTCTCTTTTGGTAATGGAAGTTTTACACAAGTACGTCTGTTCAGATAAAATCAAGAATATTACTTATTGCAATTTTGTTTTTAGAAAATTCTAAAGTATCCAAAGAATGAAACATGTTTATTATAACTCTTGAGACTTATTACAGGTTTTATATTTATGTTATAATGAGTAGTAAATAAAAATCTTTGATAAATGAATCACAACATAATTATGATTATTAACATAGTAAAATTACATCAACTGTTGCAAAGTGGTAGAACCTTATTTTAGTTAGAGTTAAAGCTAGGCAGTTGGTGAAATTTACAAACTGATTGTCAGACTCATTAATCAGTTTCATTCAATCAACTAATTATTCTAATATGAAACCAATCTATTTTAAGTTTTTTTCAAGGATATGTTTGAAAAATCCTTTATTTGATATGAAGAACATCTTTGCATTCAATAATTCAATAACTACCTGTTATCTGTAGAGTAATTTTTTATAACTTTATCATCAAAATTAACAAAATAATTGATTATTGTACCTGAAGACAGAATTATCTTTAATTTTCATATATTTTCATCTCAAAGTTTTAAGGAAACTTTATATGTTAATTCTAGATATGTAAAAAATTTGAGCTCAAATTCATTTTAGAATTGACATATTTTCACATTCTTATTCTTAATTAAGGTAATTTATAAAATTAAAAGCTGATATTGTTGTATCTGCACAGCTGTAAACTTTTGCTTGTAAACAAAACATACCACTTGTAAATGTCTAAGTATTTTTCCACCCATCACAAAGGATAACTAATTTTACAAAGAACATACCACCTTTTGACAGTATGTCATACATTTCCTTGGTTTTAAAATATTTCCTTTAGTTTTTATACAGGACTTTTATGAAACCCTGCTATGGTGCTATATCACAAGGTTTAATAATTTACTAATAAAACACAGTTTTGAAGAAAACTGGGAAAAAAACCCATAAAAGGTTAAATATGATTGTATTTAACATGAATTAAACAATTATATATTAACAAATATATGTAAGTTATGAATTTTTCTTCTAGTTTTTGTAAATATTCCTTGTGTTAAATTATACTCATTTGAAGGCCAAAGAAGTTGTCTTCAATGTGTAAAAAATTACACTGATTTAAAATAGGTAATCTTATACAGTTTAGTGATGGGTTGAATTTTTATAGCAAAGAAAACTATTTCAAGTTAGTTTAACTCAGTAAAACATTTGTTGGTTTTGTTATCATAATGTTTAAGTAATTTCCATATATTGTGGTTATACTAGCAAATTGTCACACTTGCAAATGTGAAAGTAAACTCAAAGTGGTGAATCTAAAATCACTTTTAATTTACTATAAATTGATTGATTGATTTAGTGTTTTATGGCACAAAGCAACGAGGCTATCTGCGCCAAACAACCGGTAAAAATGTAGTAAAAGACATAAATGGAAATGAACGTAAAACAAAAAAAAATATAAAACCAGTGTTGACACCTAGTCTACAAGGTTAAGATAGAAGGCAAAGTGTAAAAAGTTGTAAGGTAGGTATTCTATCAAAAAGGTATAATCATAACCCGCCAGGAAGACTAACAGGCAGGTACAAGACCCACCGTCAGTCACCTGAAGTTGGTCTTTCCAGTCCTGTTTCTGGGTTATGTGTCATATCAACTAGTATCAAAATGTAAAATAATAGAAGTATTAAAAAACACACAGCAAAAATGCAACAATGAGTAACCAAATGTTCAGTAAAAAGAGAAAAGTCACGTAAATGGAGTAAAATTTGTAAAGGAAAATGAAGGTAAAAACAAAACAGAAATTAAAACAGAAAATGGTGTAAAAACCAATGGTGACACCCAGTCTTCAAAGTTATAAACTATTTACTCTAGCATAATAATAATGATCATAACCCGCCAGGAAGACTAACGAACAAGTTCAAAAACCACCGTCAGTCTCCTGAAGTTGGCCTTTCCAGTCCTGGTTCTGGGTTATGTGTCATAGTAGCTAATATCAAAATGTAATGGAATAAAAGTTTAAAAAGACACTCAGCAAAATCATAATAAAGAGTAGCAAAATGTCCAGTAAAAAGATAAAAGTCAAGTAAATGGAGTAAAATGTGTAAAGGTAATTGAAGATAAAAACAAAATGGCAATTAAAACAGGAAATGGTGCAAAAACCAATAACGACATCCAGTCAACAAAGTAGTAAAGGCCAACCTGTAGCAGAATGGGAATGATCATAACCTGCCAGGAAGACTAACAGGTAGTATATAAACCACTGTCAGCCACCTGAAGTTGGTCTTTCCGTCCTGGTTCCGGGTTATGAGTCAATATGGCCAGTACAAAAAGGTTGTAAAAGCACGAAATGATATGCAGCGAAAGTATAACAGTAACTCGCCAGGAAGACTAACAAGTAGTTCAAACACAGTTCAAACAGAAGCGTTAGTCACCTGAAGTTGGCCTTTCCAGTCCTGGTGTCGAGTTATTTAATGTTCTGGCTATTGTTTAATGTCGCATTGAATGAGAGAGAATAAAACTTTAAAAAGGAGCCACAATTAAAAAGGTGTAATGAATAAATATACCACACTTAAAGAAGATTAAAAAGATTAATGGCCATTAAAAAATTAAAAACGTTATTAAGGTGGACATAGTCACCATCACCAATAACTCTGTCCAATGTTACAGATTGACGTTGGGAAAAAATATGTTTAAAGTATTGCCGTCGTTGAGGATTGTAACGATGGCAAGAAAGTAAAACATGGCTGATAGTGATTTGAGTGTTACACAAACTACACATTGGTGCATCAGTTCCAGATAAAAGAAAATAATGAGTTAAAAAACTGTGACCAATGCGTAGCCTAGTGAGAACAACTTCTTCCCTCCAAACTTTACGGAAGCTAGATGGCCAAACTCCAATTTTGGGTTTAATTTGAAAAAGTTTATTGTCGCGTTGTTCACTCCAAGTGGACTGCCAACTGGCACGGAGCCGAGCTTTGAAGACAACACCATAGTCCATGTACGGAATAGGCATAGGGGTGATGGAGCTGAGGCATACATATTTAGCTGCCATGTCTGCAAGCTCGTTCCCATGAATACCAACATGGCCTGGTATCCAGAAAAACTGAATTGAAGTAGCTGCTAATGAGAAATGGGCCAGTCGGTTTCGAATATCTGCTAGAATAGGATGTGAGCTAATGTGAAGTGATTCCAAGGCAAGAATAGAATTAAGCGAGTCAGTATAAATAGTGCAGTTGGAATACTGCTCAGCTGCAATATGATCAAGGGCAAGAGATATTGCATACAGTTCAGCAGTGAACACAGAAGCTGTAGAGGGGATTCTGTGTGCAACTACTGACCCACAGCAAACCATAGCAGAGCCCACTGAATTTCCTGATTTGGAACCATCTGTATAAATGGGAACTGAATGATTGTTTGAAAGATATTCATTGAATAAAAGACGGTACTTCCAGTCTGGAGTATCCGTCTTTTTTAGGTGATTGAAAAAAAGGTCACACTTGGGGGCTGTAATAAGCCATGGTGGGATGCATCGATATGTGGAATCTGCAATGTTATCCAAGGACAGACCCAATTCATCCAATTGCGCCCGGATGCGAAGGCCAAACGGAGCAATGACAGATCGTCTGTTCTGAAAAAGTACTGCCCACCGAGGAAGGAAAACACATTCCCAGGTGGGATGCTTTGGTAAGGAACGAAGTTTCGAAGTATATTGTAAAGACAGTTGCAAACGACGAAGGTGTAGAGGAGGTTCATGAGATTCAATGTATATGCTTTGAACTGGAGAGGTACGGAAAGCTCCGGTGCAGAGTCGAAGACCTTGGTGATGAATGGTGTCCAGTATCTTTAAGGCCGAGGGTCTGGCAGAGCCATAGACCATTGATCCATAGTCAAGTTTCGATCTAATAAGAGCACGATATATCTTTAACATTGAACGGCGATCTGCCCCCCAACTGGTAGAAGAGAGGACACGAAGGATGTTCAGAGTTCTGGTGCATTTGACCCGAAGCTGCTTTAAGTGTGGTATAAAGGTCAATTTACGATCAAAGATAAGCCCCAAGAACTTTGTCTCTGGGACCACTGGCAGCAAAACTTCACCGATATGAAGTTCAGGATCAGGGTGAATACCTCGTCGGCGGCAAAAGTGCATGCATACAGTTTTGGAAAGAGAGAAATTAAAGCCATTCGCAAGAGTCCACTTCTGTACACGATTGAGGGCAGTTTGTAGTTGCCGCTCAATATATCTCATGTTTGATGACTGACATGAGATGTGAAAGTCGTCAACATATAGCCCATTTATAACGGTGAGGAGTTGTTCAGTGATGGCATTTATCTTTATACTGAAAAGTGTGACACTCAATGTACAGCCTTGAGGGACTCCAAGTTCTTGTACAAAAGAACGTGAAAGTGCCGAACCTACACAAACTTGGAATCTCCTGTCCATTAAATTTTTTTCAATTAACATGGGTAGATGGCCATGTAACCCATATGTATGGAGGTCTCGCAAAACGCCATACCTCCATGTTGTGTCGTAAGCCTTCTCTATGTCAAAGAATATCGATACAAGGTGTTGGCGGTTGAGAAAGGCCTCTCTGATAGATGTTTCAAGACGAATTAGGTGGTCTATGGTGGAGTGCTGTCGACGGAACCCACACTGGGTGGGTGAGAGGAGGTTGTTTGATTCAAGGAACCAAACGAGACGAGCATTAACCATCCTTTCTAAGGTCTTACAGAGACAGCTCGTCAGAGCAATTGGACGATAGTTTGAAGGAGTCTTTGGATCTTTCCCTGGCTTAGAGAAAGGTAAAATAATAGCCTGGCGCCAGGCATCAGGAAAAACATTCTCCTGCCAAATCTGGTTGAATATAGTCAGTAGGACATCAAGAGAATCGGGAGAGAGATGGTGTAGCATGTCATAATGAATATCATCAGGTCCAACAGATGTACTGGCAGACCGATGAAGGGCCATTTTTAGTTCCACCAGGGTAAAGGGACTATTATAGTCAAAGAAACAGTCAGTTTGAAAGGAAAGAGGTGATCGCTCTGCCTGAGTCTTGATGGCCAGGAAGGTGGAGGAACAAGCAGAAGTGCTAGATACCCAGCAAAAGCTTTCACCTAGAGTGTTAGCGATGTTCCGGACATCAGTCACCTCCTGACCATCAGAGAGTAAGATCAAGAGGGGAACAGAAGTGTAGTGCCCATTAACCTTTCGAATCTTGTCCCATACGATCTTGGAACTGGTGGTAGAAGATATGCTGGTTGTGAACTTAATACAAGATTCCTTCTGGCTTTGACGTCTTACCCACCTAGCATGTGCTCGGGCCCGCTGGAAAGCAACCCGATTTGAAAGTGTGGGATATCTGCGAAAAGTGTCCCAGGCCCGTTTTTGAGCCTTCCGTGCTAAGTTGCAAGCAGAATTCCACCATGGACGAGGATATCGTGGGAAACGTGTCGAGGTTTTAGGAATACACTGAGCAGCTGCATGTATAATACAATCAGTTACCGCTGCAACACAGTTGTCTATTGATGGCTGATTTACGATAACAGGATCAAGTTCTGCAAGAGCAGTGAAAGTGGACCAGTCTGCCTGATCCAGCTTCCACCGGGGCACGCGGGTAGGGTGGCATCGACCACGGCCAGTCTCTCTCAAAATGATCGGAAAATGATCACTGCCTAGTGGATTACTGTCAACCCTCCATGAAAAATGGGAAAATAATGAAGGGGAGCAAACTGAGAGATCAATGGCAGTGAATGACTGACTTGGTGCAATTTTACTATAAAAGTGAATAGAGATTCATTATTAACAAAGAAGCTACCACTGAATATTACAACAAAACATTTGGTAAAATCTATGATACACTTTATCACAGATAATTTTGACTTAACACGACTAACAGAAAATTTAAGAAATCTCTTTTGATTCAATCCAGATGTTCCTTCATTAACAAATGCAATGCCTGACCCCTATAATATGTTTTAAGAATTTTTTTTTAACTTTTAACATTACAATCATCAACTCTAACCCATTTAACATACTTCATATGTACAGTAATTTTTCTTTTCTGTAACACCAAGTTGAATAACTTAACATTTGTATGAAGTTTGTCACTTTCTTTGAGAACAGAAATCACTTATACATATCTAATGTTAAGACAATCCAAGGAATTATCAACACATTTTAATATTTTTGAGTTTTTAATTTCCCATTTGCCCTTATCATATGTTTATACTGCATACCAGTAATCCCACACATGCTTAAGGTTATCTATGTTCTTTACAAGGGAACATTTCTTGAGGCACCAAAGGGATAATTTTCTCCAATCTGAGGTAATCTTATTCAGGTCAAATTTTGTTCTGCATTGCATCCCAGGCTCCAAAAAAATGAAAGTCAAAAGAAATAAAATCAATATTGTCTTGTTTGCTGTCAATTCCCAAAATGAACAATAATGATAATGATACAGGGATGTAGAAAAAGAAGTCTGATTGTGACCACTTGAGAACTGCTAAAGCTCATTGGTTCAAGGATTCTACATGGTTAGTAGTCACAGACAATGTGCTGAAATGTTCTGTGTGCAATGAAGTAAAAAAAAACAAAAACATCTTTATGACAGATTAAGATTTGAACAGGCCAAAAGGAAGGAGCTTATGAAGCAAGAAAAGATGGTTGATCATTCTGATGCTGCTACTCAACCAAAGTAGCCAATGTGAATGCTTATTCCAGAATAAAATATTCCATGATTTCTTGAATGTTTAATGTTTTGACCCAAGCCAAAGAGAGCACACCATCTAAAATTCTACTTTCATTAAACTTCAGGTTTTCAATGTAAATTAATTCTGCATTTTGAAAATTAATGAAATACCACACTGATGATGTTATGGATGACATTGCAGTAATTTTATTGTACGAAACATTAAGCAATACTAATATACATTTAGTTTGCTGTAAAGTAGTGTCTAATTTTACTCTGATATACGGGCTACAGCTTTGTCTCATATTTTTCACTGACAGGGTGTGACATCACTCAAACATCTGCACACAGAAACACCAAGCCTCTTCCAGCATAATGATTCTACAAGCATATGATTAATATGCATCATGCTTTATCCACAGTGTTGAAGGCATAAATCACGAAAGAATGGTAAAAATTTTTTTGGTTCAGCAGCAGATGTATCAAGCAGAACAGTACTCTTACAGTTCAAATGTGATTATTGATGGTATTCCTGAAGTCTCTGGTGAAGATTTGTATGCTATTGTGCAGAAGATTTCGGACAAACTGGAGGTTCCAGTTGCTAAACAGGATATTTCCATTGTTCATCGAATTGGAACTAAAACTGCTGCTAGTAAGAAGACAAGACCCATTGTTGTGAAATTTCTTCGGAAGCAAGTTAAGGCAGACCTTCTGTCCCAGAAGCGAAAGCACTTTCGTCAATTATCTACAAATAATGTGGGTATTTGTAATGAGTCATACCAAATATACTTGAATGACCATCTGTCTCCTTATTATAGTCAATTGTTTTGGAAGGCTCGTACTTTGAGAAAGACTAAACAGTTTAAGTATATTTGGACTTCTAATGGGGTGATCTATATGAGAAAGGATGATGGTGCTCAACCTATTGTAATTAGAGGGGAAAGTGACCTGAACTCCCTGTAATTCTGATGGCTTTGGATTTTGATTTTGATCCGTCGATTGAGTTCATGGTGCAAAGTATTCCTGGGCCTGAAAAGTTGAATACACTAATTGGTAATTCTTCTTTTAATATTTTGCATTTGAATATACGAAGTGTTTTGAAAAATTTTGACCAATTAGTCGTGCATTTGCAAACTTATCAGGTTCCTATTCATGTTATTGTTCTTACTGAAGCCTGGCTTGCAAATGACAAGTTGTTACAGATTTCACTTCCTGGTTATGATATGCATGCCTCTAGTTGTCGTTTGAATAGAGCTAGTGGGATTGTTATTTTTACTCTTGCTGCTGTTAAAACTGTAACTGTTGCACCTGTTTATCTTACTTGTGATTCTTTTATTATTGAATGTAACTTGTCTTGTCAAACAAGCCTAGTTGTCATTGCTATTTATAGATCACCTGCGTTTTCTGATGATTCCTTTCTTCTTCAATTTAATGATGAGCTAAATTTGTATAATGATAAAGATGTATTGTTATTGGGAGATTTTAATTTTGATTTGTTATCTTTAAGTCCTACTGATGCAACATTGGAGTATTTACATATTTTGTTCAGGCATAGATTGATACAGTTAGTGAATGTTCCTTCTCATGTTGACCTGAGTTTTTCAACGTGTATTGATCATGTCATTGTTCCCTTTAATAGTCGTTATAATTTTCAAGCTTTTGTACTTGAAGCCAATGTTACTGACCATTTTCCATTGTTTGTTAGTTACTTTGTAAATTGTTTGGATTTGAATATTGATCAGCAGCCTTGTAAGGCTGTAATTAACAATACTCTGGCCTCGAACCTTGTAAGCAATCTGGACTTATCTTATTTGGATCTTGATCTATCTGTTGAATTTTCTTTTAATGTTTTTTTAAGTTCTGTCTTGCATGTTATTGATGAATCTTCTACCTTAATTTCTTCTGTGAAAAAGACCAGAAAGTTGAAACCATGGATTACCACTGATTTAATTCATTTAATCAATAGACGTGATAAAATGGCCTATAAAGCTCGCAAAAATCCTTTAGATTTTTCTCTTCAGCGTTCATATAGGCGATTTCGAAATTTTGTCGTTGGTAAAATACATAAACAAAAATTAAACTATTTCTCTTTTCAATTTTTAAATAAGAAAAATTTGAGAGATCAATGGTCTTTAGTAAAAGAGATTACTGGGTTTAGAAATAAACCGTTTGTTTTCCCTTCCTGTACAAATCTGGCTAATACTTTTAATAATTATTTTGGAAATTGTTGTACTGTCTCTTCTTCAATTCTTGGCACCTCTTTTTTTTCAGTGCCTCAGTGATCCTAATCCTTCTAGTTTTTTCTTGCTTCCACCTTGTTATAATGAGGTTTGTTCCTGCATTTTAGCTCTCAAACAGTGCAGTCCTGGTTGGGACAACATTAGATCTTCTTTTGTTAAACAGAATTTGGATTTCTTTTGTTTTGTTTTGACTGCTTTAATTACAAATTCTTTTGCTCATGGACATGTTCCATCTATGCTTAAAATAGCCAGAGTAATATCTATTTTTAAGTCTGGTAATAAGGAAGATGTGGGAAACTATAGACCAATCTCTCTGTTGTCTACTTTCTCAAAAGTTTTTGAAGGCATTATGAAAATTCGTTTAATGTCCTTTTTAAATAAGTTTAAAATTTTACATCCTAACCAATTTGGATTTCAGTTGGGTAAAAGTACTGAACATGCAATCTCTAAGCTTTTAACTCTTGTAATTAACTCAATGAATGCTCATTATTGTCCTTTGGTTATTTTCTTTGATTTTAAAAAAGCTTTTGATTCAGTTTCTCATTTTGTTTTAATTAAAAAACTTGAACATTATGGTATTAGAGGTACTGCTCTAAATTGGTTTACATCTTATTTGCAAAACAGAGAACAATTTGTTGATGTTAAAGGTTTAAGGTCCTCAAATATTATTATTAAATGTGGGGTTCCACAAGGTTCTATTTTAGGCCCAATTTTATTTTTGATTTTTGTTAATGATGTTTTTAGTTTGCCTTTGAAGGATACTTTGATGGGTTATGCTGATGACTTGGCTCTTGTTTTTTCAAATTCTGATTCCCAAAATTATAATGATGCTATACATGACCTTAAAATCCTTAAGAAGTGGTTTCAAACTAATTTATTGACTGTTAATATTAAAAAAACTATGTGTATGAGATTTGGATTTTCAAAATGTAATATGCAACCTATAAGTTTCATAATTTTTCTTGTTTGTTTGATAATTGTAGTTGTCCTGTTTTTAATTTTGTTGCTAAATATAAATACTTGGGAATTTTACTAGACAATCATTTAAGCTGGGTTCCTCCTATTGTTACTGTAACTCAGAAATTGAGATATATTGGTATCATGATGCAACCTTTAAGATTTATTTTACCTTTTAAGTTTTTGAAAACTATATATATTGGCCTTTATCAGTCTGTTTTACAATATGGTTTGATTTTTTGGGGTGGAGCTTATAAGTCTTACATTAACCATTTACAAATTTTTCATAATCGATTTTTGCATATGCTTTTTATTAATGAAATTAATTTTTCTAATTTAAATATTTTTACTTTGCACAAGTTGTATTTATTTAAACTTGGTTGTTATGGTTTGAAATATATACGTGATTTTCCAATTGTTAATATTGATTACAATACAAGAAGTTTTTGTCATGTTAAGTTTCGCATTCCTACAACTAAATACACTTTTATGTTTCATTAATTTTTGGTAATAGCTGCATATTTTTTAAATTACCTTCCCACTGATTTGTTTAAGGAATCTTGTTGTGCCAAGCAGAAGTTATTGTTGAAAAATTGGTTATTTATTTCTGAGCAGCCTAACAATTTTGTTGTTTCTGATTTGATTGTTCGTTAGATTATTTTTTGTAAATATTTTTGTTTTTTTCTTCTGATTTTGTATTTTTTTTGGTTCTTGATTTATTTTATTTTGTTTTGTATTAACTTGTTTTATTTTATTTTGTTTTGTATTAACTTGTGTTTTATTTTATTTTTCAACTCCATTTTGTAATGAATTGTTGAGCCTTACAGTACGAGTCCTTGAACTCAGTGTTTGGCTCTTTCGTTATTATATTCTGTATTTTAGTTAATTAATAAATTTATTATTATTATTATTTGATATTTTTGCCATCTCCACTGATGAGGTGACAGATAAATAAAATCTGTATGCTGTTACTGTGTGTTACAAAGATACTGGGATGGATCATGAAGTCCATGCAGAACTCCCAAACATGTTTGAGTTTTCTGTTCCTTCTGCAGATGGGGTGTTCTGATGTATAAAGCGTTTGGAAGGCCATGTCGTGTTGTGTTTGAATTTCCATATCTATCAGTCAATTTTTTGTTGTTGTTGTTGTTTATATTATTGTTTCGAAGTTCAAATCAATAAAATATGTTGTTATTCATGTAGAAATTTCAAGAATTGGGTAGATCGATCATTTGTCTATAAATAAATTGTATTTTGGCCTGGTGTCTGTACGAGATGAATCCAGATTACTCTGGAATTCTGCGGAAGTTGCATGATTGTTCGAGAATACAGTAGGCCTACTTGTATATAGTAGTCAGTCATTCGTTTTCATTCAATTCAAGAGATGTTGTCGTCGTTTGAGAATTTTTCAACGTTTGCTGCGTGTTTATTCAACTTGGATTTGTGACTGAAACTAGATCTACAAAAGCTGTGATTTTATTTCGTCAATCTTTACGATTCATTCGAATTACTGGTTATACTGAAGGTCAACACATATAGGACTGTTTAGGGAAGACCGGGGCAAGTTGGAAAGCGACAACTTTGAGACATTCATCTAAAACATCGTAAAAAGAATTTTGTCAAATTTATTGGACTGTGAATTGTTTCTGGACTTCTCCATTCAAACTTCGGAATTTCTTCGTGGGACCAAATTCACCCCTGGACTGGAATTTTGGTTACCTGATCTGGACTTTTGGACTTTCGTTCTGGATCATTATATTGGACACAGGCCAGAACCATTTTGTATTATAATTAATTTTGAAGGTTGAAACTGAACATCTGTCATTGTTATTATATAATTTATTTTATATCTGTCACGTATATAATAGTTTATTGTAATAAATTATATAAGCTGTTATCTGTGTCTTTCTGTTGCGTTCAGTCCACATAAAAAACGTAACAGAAAATTGGGGGCTCGTCCGGAAAAGATCAAACAATTTAATTCTATTCCAAAATTAGATTTATATTCTATACAGATCGACAGCTTATATATTCGAAATGGCATTCCAACTTGAAGATTTTATTGACAAATTTAATCAGAACCCCTCTTTAGAATTGATCAGTGAATTGAAAAAATCTGAATTGCTTGATGTTGGAAAACATTTCAATTTGGAAGTGAAGCAAGCAATGAAGAAAGCAGATATCAAACGAATTGTTGTTGAACATTTGGTCAACCAAAAAGTTTTGCCTCAAAAAGTTGTACAACAATTGCCTGCCGCTCATTTCTATTGGCCAAAGATGCACCAAGATGTTGTCGACTATTGTAAGACATGCCATTCTTGCCAAATGACTGGAAAACCAAATCAGGGGATTCCCAAAACTGCAGCCTATTACTGCCTTTGAAAAACCGTTCTCAAGGGTCATTATCGACTGTTTGGCCCAATGCCAAAAAGCAAAGCAGGAAATGAATACCTCTTGACAATCATGTGTGCTTCTACACGTTTCCCTGAGGCTATCCCTTTGAGAAAAATCACTGCTCCCAACATTTTCAAGGCTCTTGTCAAATTCTTTACCATGTTCGGGATTCCAAAAGTTGTGCAGTCAGATCAAGGCTCAAATTATGTCCAAGCTATTTCAACAAGCCATGCATGAACTAAACATCCATCAAGTTACATCCAGTGCATACCATCCTGAGTCACAAGGTGTCCTTGAATGTTTCCATCAAACTCTGAAAGCCATGCTTAGAAATTACTGCCACGAGCACTCAAAGGACTGGGATGAGGGTGTTCCCTTGTTGTTGTTTGTAGTTCGTGAGGTTGTTCAAGAATCTACTAGATTTAGCCCTTTTGAGTTGGTTTATGGTCACTCAGTTCGTGGTCCATTGAAGTTGGTTAAGGAGAAATGGTTGGAGGACAATAACTCACAAATTAGCTTGTTGAACTATGTCTCTGATTTCAAAACCAGATAACACAATGCTTTTAATGTTGCCAGGGAAAACCTGAAGTCTTCTCAGGAAGAGATGAAAACCTGGTATGACAAAAGGGCCAGGAAGCAATCTTTTAATGTTGGTGACCAAGCACTGGTCTTGTTGCCCACATCAGGCTCTTCACTTCAAGCTAAATATTTTGGACCTTATTCAGTTGAAAAGAAAATCAATGATCTAAACTATGTAATCACTACCCCTGATCAGAGGAAAAGCAAACAGCTTTGTCATATCAATATGTTGAAAACCTATCATGTGCAAAAGAAAATGAATGTGTTGAATGCTGTACCTGTGAATGTGACAAGTGGTGTGAATGAAGATCATGATCCTGCTCCTGAAATTATAAAAAATAGCATTCCAGACACCCACATTAAACTAAAAAATTCACATGTATTAGCAAACTTAGATGAGAAACTGAATCATTTAACCCAACAACAAAGTCAAGAGTTGAAAAGTTTGATTTTAGAGTTTGCTCATTTGTTCCCTGATGTGCCTGGTAGAACCAATGTCATAAAACATGATGTCATTATTGAGAACACTCGACCAATAAAACATCCATGTCGGGCCAATCCTGTGAAATTGTCACAAATCAGGTCAGAGGTGCTATACATGCTTGAAAATGATTTCATTGAGTTGTCAAACAGTAATTGGAGTTCACCTTGTATCTTGGTACCAAAGCCTGATGGTTCAGTTAGGTTCTGTACAGATTTCAGAAAGGTTAATGATATGACCAAGACTGATTCATATCCAATTCCTAGGATGGATGATTGTACTGACCGTGTAGGTAACTCAAAGTACCTTACCAAATTTGACCTACTCAAAGGTTATTGGCAAGTACCTTTAACTTCTCAAGCAAGAGAAATTTCAGCTTTTATAACACCCGATGGCTTGTACCAATGCAAAGTTATGCCATTTGGCATGAAAAACTCTGGTGCAACATTTCAAAGGTTGATGAATCATGTCATTGCAGGGTTAGAAAATGTGTATGCTTACATTGATGATGTACTTGTAGTAAGCAGTGACTGGTCTGAGCATTTATGTCACATTCGTGCATTCTTTGAGAGGTGTTCTGAGGCTCAGTTGACTAGCAACCTGTTAAAAAGTGACTTCTGTAAAGCAACAATTGTGTACTTAGGCCATGAAGTTGATCAGGGTAAAGTGAAGCCTATCCAAGCTAAGGTACAGGCAATAGTGGAGTATCCGGAGCCGACGAACAAAAGAGGTGTTATGAGATTCTTAGGCATGGCAGGATATTATAAAAAATTTTGTCCAAATTTTTCTGATGTGGCTGCACCTTTAATAGCCTTTCTAAAGAAGGATGTAAAATTTTCCTGTAATCAAAATTGCCAGACTGACTTTGAGAGGATCAAGGTCATGCTCATGAGTGTTCCAATCCTCAAAGCTCCCGAGTTTGACAAATCATTCAAGCTTGCTGCAGATGCGAGTGACGTTGGTGTTGGTGCTGTGTTGTTGCAAGAGCAAAATGGTGTTGACCACCCTGTGTGTTATTTTTCAAGAAAACTTGATAAGCACCAAAGAAACTATTCAACAATTGAGAAAGAAGCACTTGCATTGTTGTTAGCTTTACAACATTTTGGTGCTTATTTGTGTTCTTCATCATTGATTGTTAATGTTTACACCGACCACAATCCACTCGTGTTCGTGAACAAAATGAAAAACAAAAATCAAAGGTTACTCAGGTGGAGTATTATTCTGCAGCAATACAATGTGTCCATTAATCATATCCGTGGTTCGGACAATGTCATCACGGATGCGTTGTCACGGTAATTAAGTTGTTCAGTGTTTTGTTATAATTATTGGTTGACTAAGATTTGTTTCTTAGTTCAATGTTATGTATAATAAATTTAAAAAAAAAAGTTTTCACAAGTTCAAACTTTTTTTTTTTTGCTTTTAAGGGCGAGAGTGTTATGTATAAAGCGTTTGGAATGCCATGTCATGTTGTGTTTGAATTTCCATATCTATCGGTCGAAATTTTTGTTGTTGTTGTTTATACTATTGTTTCGAAGTTCAAATCAATAAAATATGTTGTTATCATGTAGAAATTTCTAGAATTAGGTAGATCGATCATTTGTCTATAAATAAAATGTATTTTGGCCTGGTGTCTGTATGAGACGAATCCACATTACTCTGGAATTCTGCAGAAGTTGCACGATTGTTCGAGAATACAATAGGCCTACTAGTATATAAATAGACGGCGATGCGAGGAGAGTCAGTCAGTCATTTGTTTTCATTCGATTCAAGAGATGTTGTCGTCGTTTGAGAATTTTTCAACGTTTGCTGCGTGTTTATTCAACTTGGATTTGTGACTGGAACTAGATCTACAAAAGCTGTGTTTTATTTCATCAATCTTTACGATTCATTCGAATTACTGGTTATACTGAAGGTCAACACATATAGGACTGTTTAGGGAAGACCGGGGCAAGTTGGAAAGCGACAACTTTGAGACATTCATCTAAAACATCGTAAAAAGAATTTTGTCAAATTTATTGGACTGTGAATTGTTTCTGGACTTCTCCATTCAAACTTCGGAATTTCTTCGTGGGACCAAATTCACCCCTGGACTGGAATTTTGGTTACCTGATCTGGACTTTTGGACTTTCATTCTGGATCATTATATTGGACACAGGCCAGTACCATTTTGTATTATAATTAATTTTGAAGGTTGAAACTGAACATCTGTCATTGTTATTATATAATTTATTTTAAATCTGTCACATATATAATAGTTTATTGTAATAAATTATATACGTTATTATCTGTGTCTTTCTGTTGCGTTCAGTCCACATAAAAAATGTAACACTGATTACAGATACTGCATCACCTTGTTCCCATCATGTACCACATCTGCAGAAGTAACAAAGTCAGAATTGCTAAACATGGTGCATATGTGATAACTAGTATCCACATAGAAATTGCTACTAAATATGATCTGTTCACATTCACAAGAATTTAAAGTTGTTGTTTTTATTTACTTTAATATTTTAATTTGTCCAATGAAAAAATAGTCTTTCAATTTAATATATGTGCTACTGTTAAAACTAATAACACAAGTATGTGTAATACCTGTCTCAAAGATACTTCACCACATTAGTAACCCTACTAAGTAGCTGTAAACTGACTCCAAAAATATTAGATAATTGTACATTACCTAGTTACTTGTTTAAATCTATAAAAAAACAAAACAAAAAAGTTACATCTAAAATGCTAAACTTGTTAAAGATATCAAAAAACAGTTACACTTTTGAAACATAGTTCAGTCTAAACAACACATCCACAAAAATAATGTACAACAAAGGTGAATAATTTTATATAATTACAAATAATTTTGAATTTGATTAACAGATGAAAATTACCAGTAGTTTATTCCTATTAAAATTTTATTGCAAGATCAAACAACACCCTCATATCATCGCAAACCATTGTACAGTTCACAAACTACAACTTGTGAGAGAAAAATCAATAAACTGGGTACCTTACCTAGTGAAGTACTTGGGAATTATCAGTCACTTAGCCAAGTCTTTGAAATTTTTTCCCATGCTTTATCATCTACTAGAGACAAGCAAAGAATTTTGTGCCAACAAGATTTGCCACATTTTTTCATAAGATGGCTGGTGAAAGTGTACAAGCCCTCGATGGGTGCCCGAGGGCAGTAATTAATTGTCTTGCAGCAGCTAGTGCTGGGTGTGGTCTAAAGATAGGACTGTGTTACATGGTCTCATGACACAAATGAAATATTACAAATTTGTTATGATGATACACTTTCTGTGTGATGCAGTGGGTGTTTTGGCAGTCTTGTCAAAAGTCATACAGAAGTAAGGAATTACATATACAACACTTTTGCCACAGGTCGACAGTGCCAGACTTGCATTGAGTAATCTTACATCATCAGGCCCTCACGCCAAGGAGGTGTTTGATATACTGTCAGACCAGCCATGTCCAAGTGGCTTAGCTGGCATCCATGGACATGATAAAAAGGATTCTACAACTCAGAGGGAAAAGTTCCAAGTTGATGCTGAAGCATTATTTGTGGAATTTGATAACAGGATTGCTGTTATCTTTCCAGACAACAACTGCGTGGTGACATTTCAGGTGCTATGCCCAGTGCACTGTCTATCAGCAACTTACAAGGAAGAATCTGAGCTTCAACACTTTACTTATGAGATATAAGACAGCCATGGAGAGATCATCAACCAAAGTTGAGTATGTTCTATTGAAGAATGTAATGCAACAGGAAAAATTCAAGAACATGGATTTGGCATCATTTAACAAAGTTTCCTTCATGACACCTCATGTTCACCAAACCCAAGTAAACTGACTTGTATTCAACTTGAACCTCAGTCCACTGTGAAAGAGGGCTTAGTACCTGTAACAGTATTAAAACCCTTGCTCATTGGATCATGTTGAAATACTTATCACCTTGTCTTTGCATACTAAACCACAAGAGTCCTTTGACTTTGAGAAAGCTTTCAAATTCTTGACTGCCACCAAGAGCAGTAAGGGTTATGCAGTTATGACAAAGGCCAGTCTGACTGAGCAATAAAGTAACAATGAGGGACATTCAATCTGTGAATCTTAGAAGCATCCACAATTGTCCACAGGTAAAAGACTGGACAGGTTGCAAACCCCATCTACAGGCTTCCTAATAAAAACCGTTCTTCATGATTACATTGAGACTTTGCCAGAGCTTTCATTTCTTAGAGATCAGTGCATGTTTAATACAACTTTACATTATTGCAGCAAAGTATTAAGTATTATTCAGTATCTTAGTCACATAAGTTTTTATGTAAAACCGTATTGAAAATTATTGCCAGTGGAATGCTACATCCTAATAGTCAATTAGTCTATGTCTAGTCTTTACTTACATTAATTTAAAACATATGGAGGTTCATGAAGATAAAACTTCTTGTCTTTTACGTATATACACACACACACACACACACACACACACACACACACACATACACACACACATTCTGTATTATAAATATTGACGGTGTGGTTGCTTTGATAAATGCTTCAAAGTTATCCTAACATTCATAGCTTCATTATAATACTATAGTACCTCAAATACATTTACATCAAACAATCTCAATATACCCACTAACATAATCTTAACACTTTAAGTGGTGTGACTAATGCAAATTTCACTGCATTAGTCACAGTGCCTAATGGATTTACTTTGCACAAGTAAGCAGACCTATATTGAATAAAACAAAGAAGTAACATGACTGGAGAAGGCTTAAGGCTTTATAAAGGTACCTCATTCATTGTAATAAAATCCAATAAGCTTATTATTTTGTATGTGATGACTCATATCTCACCATTTTCATGTTCATTCTACTTAAATGGCAGATATAAATTGTCTCGCTAACGATTTAATTATGACATGTTTTATATAAAAAAAATTACTCTTTTTTTGTGAGAACAAACATGTTTTCATTATGTGATTATATATAATAAAATAAGGTTTGGATAATTGAATAATTGTAAAACAAAGAATATAAATTACACAGTGATATTTAGTAAATATTAACAATTTATCTGCTAAATAACAAATGTCTATGAATGTTATTGAAAAATATATTTGACACATTGTCAAAATATGTTATTTTACAACTGGCAACATTTGGAAGAGGTTTATTATGTGAAAGCAAGAGTAAATCAGTAATTATTTTGCAGAAATCAAAATAGTGTAAAATAGGAAAATTAATACCAATTTTAAATAATACAGTGGTTGAGAAAGTGACATTTTGTGCTGATCAATTAATCAAATATACCAGCCTATCAATTAATTACCCAGATCTAGCAATAGTTACTTCTAGCTGCATAGTAAGGAATAAAAAAGTAAAATAAAAGTTTGGATTTCATGTGTTCCTTAAACATTATTTACTTCATTAAGATTTAAATTATTTGATTAATTGATGTCTCATGAATGTGTTTCTGTAGCTCTTTCCATTCTCTGCTGTAAAATGCAAACCTATTAATTGCTTTGAATACGATCTTTCTTAACTTTTGTCCATACCAACAACTGTATACTCAAAAACCTATGAATTATGAATGTCTGAATTTAACCCTAAGCAAATGGCTGGGTTAGAATGCACATGTCACGACCTTGACAGTTACTTAAAAATCTATTATCCATGTATACCAATAAGCCTGGCAAAAAGAAAAAGTTTACAACATTTACATTGTAATTTTTCAACTTAGAAAGGAAATAATTGAATCAATTTTAACTGCTGCAAGTGCACACCTATCTTGACATTCATTTTGTTCCTCAGCTTCGAGTAGCTAAGAAAGCAAGTTAAATTATAATAGTTTTGAGGCATTCCATTCCAGTGCTAAATATAATTTGTGTTTTAAAATAAATATCTGAAAGCAACACAAGTTACTGTGTAGAGAAACAAAATACCCTTCAGTAGTACAGCAGTAAGTCTGAAGGCTTACAATAATAAAAACTGGGTTTCAATACATGCCAACAGCACAGCAAAATCCAAGATTCTCCAAAGTCATTTATAAGGCAACCTAGTCATAATTTTAATGCAAAATCAATCTGCAAACTATAATATAATTCTGAAACAAGATAAAATAACATCTTTAACATGCCATTTTCTTTAAATCATGTTTCACATTTCAATTATACATAGTTACATATTCATAATACATACAACATTCCACTTATTTACTGTATAATTCAGATCTTAATTTTATTTGTTACTATTTTAATAATGTTCTACTAGTTAACTCCATACGTAAACTGTAGAGTTAAGTTTCAGTGTAATTTTACTAAAATGTCATGCTTCTCCAAAGACACACTGTTACAACTGTTTAACCCTTACACAATGGGCTCAAAGTAATATGCATAAGTTTTTCTACACATATCCACATATTCAGTATTTCCACTATAACTATTGATAAAGCAGGTGTATCTTCACATTTGGAATACTTTCAGTAAAAATTGTTTTTGCATACAAAAAATAAGACTTTTTAATGAAATATTTTTACTAATCATAAATAATTATGCTTTCTCATGCTAGAATGACTATATTATAACATGAAAACATAAATGTTTTATCTAAGTGGCTTAGGTCTCACAATGCCGTATATTTATTTTTATTATTATACTGACCTTCCAGTCATACCTAACTAACATTACATAACCTACATTGATACAGTGTAGTGTATCCAGTAATACAAAACTGACATTTAGTCTTCTCTGTCTTAGTTGTGTTTTAGTAAACTAGTATTTTGGAACATGGTCACATTTTTATTATTATAGATTCTATGTGTATAAAAATTATTACTATTCAGAAATGAATTATTAAACTCAGTTTTCTTAAAATATAGAAGTAAAGCAAACAATTATCACTTCTCACTACAATATTGAGCTCGGTTGCTCCTAGACACAGGTTACTAAGCATTTTACAATTTCATACATAGAAGATATCAAACAAAATTTAAGTTTTACATATACAGCTGAATAACCAAAAAATCATAAAAACTATGCTGACATCATGAAATTCCACTATAATTTATTAAGCTTATCAATTAAAAATATGAAACTTTGACCAGACTAAAGACATGACCTACCTCACTGAAAACTTGGATTGAAAGAACACAGATGCCTTTTCAAAGATTAAAGTGGCTAAGAAAACCACCAAGGGGAGATTCTGAGCTGTAAACTGGTTATTTACATGTCATATGTCACATATTGTAGTAAGAGGTTTTAAGAAACCATTACAAGAAAAATAGAAAGAGTTGAACAAGACCACAGTGTTTAATCCAGTACATATGCCATATTTCAGCAAATAAAAAGGTATAAGGTTCTTATTTTATATTCTAACTTGATAATATTAGTAATTTGAGTTTCTAATTTGTACAAAACTCTAAACTTAATATTTTGACATCACAAACATTTAACTTTAAACAATACTGCATTCAACATACCATATGACTCACTATAATCTATATTTAAATATATTCTTCTAATATTGACTTTTGAATTAAAGAAATTATCTCATATTGATTGATTTAATGTTTTACGGCACAAAGCAGCTAGGCTATCTGCACCAAACTTTTGGTAAAAAGGTAAAAATAAATTAAATGTAGTAAATTACAGAAAAGGAAATGAAGGTAAAACAAAGCATCATTGAAAAACAGAAAAAGCATCAAACCAATGTTGACACATAGTTTACGATGTTAAGAGAGAAAGCAGAGTAAAAGAAGTTGTAAAGTACTTTCTCTAGCAAAATGGTAAAGAACATAACCCACCAGGAAGACTAACAGATAAGTTCAAGAACCACCGTCAGACACCTGAAGTTGGCCTTTCCAGTCCTGGTTCTGGGTTATGTGTCTTAGCAGCCATTATCAAAATGTAATACAATAGAAGTTTTAAAACACATATAGCAAAATCATAATAACGAGTAGCCAAATGTCCGGTAAAAAGGTAAAAGTAGTAAAATTCATAAAAGTAAATGAAGGTAAAAACAAAGCAATTAAAAACAGAAAATTGCACAAAAGAGATGTTGATATCCAGTCAACAAAGTTGTAAAGTATTTCCTTTAGCAGAATGGTAATGATCATAACCCACCAGGAAGACTAACAGGTAAGTACCAAAACCACCATCAGTCACCTGAAGTTGGTCTTTCCAGTCCTGGTTCTGAGTTGTGTCATTATAGCCAGTACCAAAAGGTAAAGTAATAAAAGTTTAAATCACACGCAACAAAAGTTTTATAACAACTCGCCAAGATGACTAACAGGTAGTTCAGACAGCAGCATTAGTCACCTCAAGTTGGCCTTTCCTGTTCTGGCCATTTTCCAATTTCAAATTGATCTAAAGAGATTGAAACTTTGAAAAGGGAACCACAATTATAAAAGTGTAATGAACAAATATCCAACATTTAAATGAGATTAAAAAGATTAATGGCTATTAAAAAACTAAAAACGTTATCAAGGTGGACAGTGTCACCATCACCAATAACACTGTCCAACGTTACATATAAACTCTGGGAAAAAACATGTTTAAAATAGTGCTGTCGTTGAGAGTTGTAACGATGGCAACAAAGTAAAATGTGGCTTACAGTGATTTGAGCATTACACAAACTACACACTGGTGCATAAGTTTCAGATAAAAGAAAATGATGAGTTAAAAAACTGTGACCAATGTGTAGTCTAGTTAAAACAACTTCCTCCTTCCAAATCTTACAGAAGCTAGGTGGCCAAAGCCCAATATAGGGTTTTATTTGAAAAAGCTTGTGTCACGTTGCTCACTCCAGGTGGCACGGAGCTGAGCCTTGAATACAGGACCATAGACCATGTACGGAATAGGCACAGTGGTGATAGTGCCAGAGCAGATAGATTTAGTTGCCATGTCTGCAAGCTCATTTCCACGAATACCAACGTGGAGTGGTATCCAGAAAAACTGGATAAGAGTAGATGTTAATGAGAAATAGGCCAGTCAGTTTTAAATATTAGTGAGAACAGGGTAAGAGCAAACATGTAGCGATTCCAGGGCCAGTATAGAATTAAGCAAGTCAGTATAAATAGTGCAGTTGGAGTACTGCTCAGTTTCAATATGACCCAGGGCAAGAGATATAGCGTACAGTTCAGCACTGAACACAGAAGCTGTAGAAGGGATTCTGCGTGCAACTACTGAACCACAGCAAACCACAGCAGAGCCCACTGAATTACCAAATTTGGATCCATCTGTATAAATTGGAATGGAATGATTGTTTGAAAGATGTTCAGTAAATAATAGACGGTACTTCCAATCTGGAGTATCTGCCTTTTCAAATGACTGAAAGAAAGGTCACATTTGGGGGCTGTAATAAGCCATGGTGGGATGGGCTGAACTGTGGATTCTCCAATGTTATCCAAGGACAAACCCAATTCATTCAATTTCACCTGGATGCAAAGGCCAAAAGGAGCAATGTCAGATCGTCTGTTCTGAAAAAGTACGACCCACTGAGGAAAGAAAACACATCCCCAGATGGGATGCTTTGGTAAAGAATGAAGTTTTAAAGAATACAGTAAAGACAGTTGCAAACGGCAAATGTGCAAAGAAGGTTCATAAGAGTCAACGCATAAGCTTTGAACTGGAGAAGTGCAAAAAGCCCCAATGCAGAGTCGAAGACCTTGGTGATGAATGGGGTCCAGCATCTTTAAGGCCAAGTGTCTGGCAGAGCCATAGACCATTGATCCACAGTCGAGTTTTGATCAAATAAGAGCACAATATATCTTAGATATAACAAAGAACATCGATCTGCTCTCCAATTGACAATAGAGAGGACAAGAAGGATGTGCATTTGACCTGTAGCTGCTTTACAAGTGGTATAAAAGGTCAGCTTACGGTCAAAAATAAGCCCAAGAACTTTGCTGATTGATGTTTCAAGTCGAATCAGGTTCTCTGGTGGAGTGCTGTCGTCGGAACCCACACTGGGTGAGCGAGAGATGGTTGTTTGAATCGAGGAACCAAACAAGATGAGCATTAACCATCCTTTCTCAGATCTTACAAAGACAGTTCGTCAAACCAATTGGACAATAGTTTGAAGGAATCTTGGGATCTTTCCCTGACTTAGAGAAAGGTAAGATGATTGCCTGGCATCAGGAAAAACATTCTCCTGCCAGATCCTGTTAAACATAATTAGAAGGACATCAAGAGAAGCAGGAGATGGATGGTACAGCATGTCATAGTGCACATTATTAGGTCCAACAGATGCACTGGCATTTTCAGTTCCACCAGTGTAAACGGACAATTATAATCAAAGAGACAGTCAGTTCAAAAGGAAAAAGGTGAACACTCTGCCCGAGTCTTGATGACCAAGAAGATGAAGAAACAAGCAGAAGTGCTAGATACCTGGCAAGAGCTTTCACCTAGAGTAACAGCGATGCTCCGGACATCAGCCACCTTAGGCTTAGTGTTAGGACTGTACTCCCCCTTCAAGATGCACATTGGGCAATTCTCCTTTTGTCCTTCTTAGCCATGTCTGCAAACAGCTAATATTTGTGTGTTTTATGAATAAAATATACTCCATTATTTCTTTACTGTTTCTTCTATTAACAGTATTGGTTATACTGTTTAATATACACTACATGGCCAAAAGTATGTGGACACCCGACCACCACACCCATATGCACTCATTGAACATTGAACGCTCATTTCAAAAGTATGGGCATTAATATGGAGTTGGTCCCCCCTTTACTGCTTTAACAGCCTCTACTCTTCTGGAAAGGTTTTTCACTAGATTTTGAAACATGGCTGCAGGGATTTGCTCCTATTCAGCCCTATGAGCATTTGTGAGGTTGGGCAGCGATGTCGAGTAAGAAGACCTGACTCGCAGTCAGCACTCCAATTCATCCCAAAGGTGTTTGATAGGGCTGAGGTCAGGGCTCTGTGCAGGCCAATAAAGTTCTTCCACACTAACCTTGACAAACCAAGTCTTTATAGACCTCGCTTTGTACACTGGGCCATTGTCATGCTGAAACAAAAAAGGGCGTTCTCAAACTGTTGTCACAAAGTTGGAAGCATACAATTCTCTAGAATGTTACTGTATGCTGTAGCATTAAGATTTCCCTTGATTGGAACTATAGAGCCCCAGAGCCTTATTCCTCCTCCACAAAACTTTACAGTTGGCATTATGCATTCATACAGGTAGCTTTCTCCTGGCATCTGCCAAACCCAGATTCATCTATCAGACTGCTAGATATTAAAGCATGATTCATCACTCCAGAGAAAGCACTTACACTGCTCCAGAGTCCAATGGAAGTGTGCTTTAAACCACTCCAGCTAAAGCTTGGAATTATACATAATCTTAGGCTTGTGTGCAGCTGCTCAGCCATAGAAACCTATTTCATGAAGCTCCCAATGAACAGTTCTTGTGCTGATGCTTCCAAGGGCAGTTTGGAACTCAGTAGTGAGTGTTGCAACTGTGGACAGACAGTTTTTATGTGTGACGCACTTCAGCACTATAAACCTGTGTGGCCTACCACTTCATGGCTGAGCTGTTATTACTCCTAGATGTTTCCACTTCACAGTAACAGCACTTACAGTTGACCAGAATAGCTCTAGCAGGGCAGAAATTTGATGAACTAACTTGTTGAAGAGGTGGCATCCTGTGACAGTGCCATGTTGAAAGTCACTGATCAGTATGATCCATTCTACTGCCAATGTTTGTCTTTGGAGATTGCATGGCTGTATGCTGGATTTTATGCATTTGATAGCAATGGGTATGGCTGAAATAACCAAACCCACTAATTAGAAGGGATGTCCATATACTTTTAACAATGTAGTGCATCTAACTGTACTGCTTTTTTTATTTTTTATTTTTATTATCATACTTTTATTGCAAAAAATGTTTTGCACTTGTAATTTAACGTGTGTTTAATGTTAGGTTTAATCTCAAAAGCTAGCCAGAGTTTGTGAGGTCTCATTGAGATTACAGCCCAAAATACTATTTACAAGGATACCAAACTGATGAAATAATGCATTATAACCTTTACAAGTAAGAACAGTACACTTAAATAGCTTTGTCAGGTTAATTCTTTGCTACAAGTAGCTTGCTCTGACTGAAATTAATATTCATTATTATCAGACATGTAATAATTTTTACTTAATTTTCTTATCACGTGTTATGTAAATGTTATGTAAATGACAACCATGTCGTATTGTGTTTGGATTTCCATATCTATTATTTATATTTCCATATTTATATTATTGTTTTGAAGTTTAAATTAATAAAATATGTTGTTATTCATTTAAAATAGCATTCAGAAATTTCTAGAATTAGGTAGATCAATCATATGTTTATAAATAATTTGTATGGCGGCCTGGTGTCTAGACGACAAGTCTTGTGCAAAAACAGACATGCGCAGAGTACTCCGGAACTCTGTGGAAGTTACACGATTGTTGGAGAACACAGTAGGCATACTAGTATATAAACAGAAGGAGATGAAAGAAATCAGTCAGTCATTCGCTTTTATTTCGATTCAAGAGATATTGTCTTTGTTCGAGAAATTTTCAACATTTGCTGTGGGTTTATTCAACTTGAATTTGTAACCGGAGCTAGATCTACAGAAGCTGTGATTTTATTTCGTCAATCTTTATGATTCTTTACGAATTAGTGGTTATACTGAAAGTCAACACGTACAGGACTGTTTAGGGGAGACCAGAAAAGTGGGAGAATGACAAATTTGAGACATTCATCGAAAACATCGTAAAAAGAACTTCGTCAAATTTATTGAACTGTGAATTGTTTCTGGACTTCTCCATTCAAACTTCGGAATTTCTTCGTGGGACCAAATTCACACCCTAGACTGGAATTTTGGATTTTTGATCTGGACTTTCATTCTAAATCATTATATTGGACACAGGCCAGTACCATTTTGTATTGTAATTAATTTTAAACTGAATATCTGTCATTGTTATTATATAATTTATGTAATATCTGTTACAAATATAATAGTTTATTGTAATAAATTATACAAGCTGTTATCTATGTCATTCTGTTGCGTTCAGTCTACATACATAAAAAACGTAACACACGAATCAAGCCTCATTAATTTGTCATTATGACCATTTTCACAAGCATTTTTCCTTTAGTATACATAAAACAGCTCTTTGGATATATTGGTCATTTCTGTGTGTACAGCCAGCTGCTGAGTTATTGTTCTTATTAAAGACTTTGAAAAACGGCTAATGGCACACAACAATTAGATAGATCTTATTTGGAAACTAAAATTGTTTAATGTTACATGAAGCACCTTAAGTTTAATACAATGCATTCTCAAGATAGCTGGTATGGATATTAAGACTTTAAAATAAAACACAGAACATTTTGACCTTCTCAGGTCATATTCCTGTTAACAAAGAGAGTTTTAAAATGATCATTGCAAGGCACATCTTATGGACAACATACTCTATTACATTTCATACACTTTAGTGACCTCTATGTTTTGTCCTTTTTACAATAAAATTTCATATCTATACCATGAAAATTGTTTAGAAACATACTAGTTTCATTTAAATACTAAACAAAAAAAGCTAATTGAATAGAAAGAGTTACTTACACTTCAACTGTTAAAGAAGATCTAGCTTGAATTAATGCCGTGGCTAATCTGTGCTTTCCAACTCTCCTTCCACCAACCAGCTAATTTAAGAGATTGTGAAATGTTAGTTCCTTACAATAATGTTTTGTGTGACATACAGTGAGCAGGTAATGTGTACACTAAGTAAAGTCAAAATGTATAAGCAATGTTAACCTGGCTCATTTTCATTTATGTTTCTTTACTCATTAATAAGCAAAGTACTTGTAGCTTCACTGATGTGTTTTACCTTCTTTCATATCCATTTTAAATAAATATAAATTATCACTCTAAAAATTTAAAATAAATCGTAATGGAATATAATATCTGGGCAACATTCCATTCTTCAAACTAATCATCAACAGTCATGTAATGTTGTACCAACTTCACATTCATCATATTGGTGATTAAGTGCAGTTCAAACATCCAGCAATATTCCCTTAATGTACTGTTAAAAAGCTGACAGTTATTCATTTTTCATTACCCTTCCCTACAATGTTTCTCCATTCACAACTATATAAATACATAATACTATGATGATAATTAAATGTAACATGTACATAAAATCCTCTACTGTCATCAACAATCATGTTGTATTGTACCAACTACTATTAATTATAGGGTCACAATTTTTTGGTATATCAATGTATATCATTGACAAAACTAAGAAGAAATATTAATCACACTTAATGAATGTAGAAACAGTATCAATGACTAATAATAGTACATACTCTGTAAAATATGATAAAGAGCACCAGATCAAAACACCATCTTAATTTAACAAAAAAACTTGGAAATTGTTTAATCTATACTTTAATTTTGATAAAGTTATCGTCTATGAGATTGGTTATACATTTCTTTTACACAACATACACAAGCAAACTGTATTTATCTCTTTAAAACACATTATAATTTCCAACAAGGTCCTTTAAACAGACCTTCTAATATCTATATCAATTCTGAATAAACTCACAAAATGGACTTATGCCTCTTTACATTCATCATACTAGTGTTGTTGTTTTGAATTTAGCACAGTTACACAATGGGCTATCTGTGCTCTGCCTACCACAGGTATCAAAACCCGGATTTTAGCTTGTAAGTCTGCAGTCATGATACTAGTGACAAAATGCAGTTCAAACAAATACTTAAAACATTCAGCAATATTCCTTTAATGTACTGTTAAATATTAACAGTTATCCTTCTTTAATTGCCTTCCCCTACCGTTTTGTTTCTCCATTCACAACTATATAAAAATATCATCTTGTTATAATAATAATTAAATGTAATATGTTAATAATATCTTCTATTGTCAAAAGCTCAAAGCTAATAATCATTAGCCAAGCAGTGTTAAACCAACTGAGATAAATTATAGGATCACAATTTTTTGGTATGTGCACAAAACTAACAAGGAAATTATATTAAGCTAAACAAAGTTGAAATAGAGATTTCAAGAAGGCCATCCAAGTAACAATGTAATTTGGATCCATAAACTAAAAGGTCATGATATCAAGTAATATAGACAAAGCATTTGTAACATCTTGAGGCATTTTATGATATTTCAAATGCTTCAATAATTGATAAAATATTAAAATAATGACACTATGTGTAGCACACATTATGCAATAAGAAGTATTGTGTTCACTTAATGAATATAAACAGAATGACAGTGACTAAGAAGAGAAATGTGCAAGGCAAACATAAACCAAGATGCATTCCAGGTGGTACATATATTCAACTATATATCTTATCAACATAAACAAATCCAACTGCAGCAGAGACAAAACTAGGAATAACTTTATGCAAATTCTGTTAAAGGCAGAAAATGATTTCCACAAACAGAATTAGAAAGAAAACAGGCTCCTGGAAAAACTTTGATGAAATGGAAGACAAGGAAAAATACAAGTGAAAACAATGAGAATTTACAATCTTTAACAATATCCAATCACTAAATTAGTTTTAGCTTTAGTTTTGAAAGTAATGATAAGTTCATAAAATTCAACCAAGTGGCAGATCTCACAAATCAATGAATAGAATATCTGAAAAATTGTATGGATGCAAAAAAAAAAAAAAAAAAATTTAAGAGCTCATGTTCTTGGACTCAATATTACTCTCCTCAGTACTGAAGAAAGGAATTCTAAACCTGCAAAGATAGCCATTTCAAAAATAATAAAGATCTCCATTCTGCAACAGATTCAGAATAACCACCTTCTAACCTCAATGTAACATTAATTATCTTAATCAAATAACTTAGAACAGCGATGGCGAACCTATGGCACGCAAGGCCACGATTGCTGGCACGTGATAGGATTCCCGCATCTTTGCTAAGAAGTATGTAGAATTTCAGGAAAACTATACTTGGACTAATAAATTCTGTGCCCTGCGTAAAACACTTGAGAAAATAAAGTGTGAAGGGATCTTGGAAGAAAACTTTGCAAAGAGTTGTGAAAATGAAATTCTTAAAATGTGTAATTCTTTGCCAATTAATTTTAAGTCAATAAAATTACTTGGAATAGCTCTTCTTACTTTGTTTGGATCATCTTACGCTTGTGAGCAGCTGTTTTCAACTTTGAATTTCATCAAATCAGACAGAAGAAACAAGCTTACAGATGAACTGAGTGCTGCATGTGTTGCTCTCAAATCAACAAAATATGAACCATCAATTAACAAGTTATCCGAGTGTTCACAACAGCAGAGTTCACATTGATTTAATAAAATTCAAGACAAAATATACAAATTTTAAGTCAAGGCAATTTATTAGTTTCATTGAAACTTTTGTAATTCGACTTTTTTTAAAATAAAGATACTCATCAAAAAGTCAGTTTTTTTTATTGGAAAGTAACTGTCATTTTTATGAAAATCCTGGCACGTTCAGATGGACAAAATTTTGGGTCACAATTAAGGCATGCAATCTCAAAAAGGTTTGCCATCACTGACTAAGAAGAAAGTTGGATGTAAACTATTTGATATTAAGGAAAGTACAGTAAAATATGTCTGAGCATATATTCGCTGACATTGTGATTGATAACACATTTGTTGAAGTATTTAATGTTATTGAAAGTTTAATAGAAAAACATTTGTCTGTTCAGACTGAAGAATTTAACAATTTTAACACCAAATTTTTAAAGGTATTTTTGATAATCTTGATGTAGCTGAGTATCTTAACACATTGAATTAAAAGTGTTATTTATGTTTGATGTTCAACCTCCAATTCTTCAGTCTAACGGTAAACTTGGAATTAATACAAATTTATTCAAAACTGAATTCAAAGTCAAACTTTCAATGACAAGTCTTTACAGCCTTCTTTTACAGGTTATCACAGTCTTCTAGGATTTTAGGAGTAACTAGTTGCAGGTTGGTTTGATTGAGAACAAAAGAGGAGTAGAAGTAATTAAGTCAGTTCAAATACAATAAAATACCATAAACAGACTTAAGTACATAGCTACAGCTACTGCTACCACAGATACACTGCTGGTCAAAATTTTAAGACCAATGAACATGAAGAAAATATATGCATTTTGCATTGTTAGACTCAACCACTTATTTAAGTAGACTTTGAAAGATGAAAATAAGAAAAATAAAAATAAAAACTTTTTAGCATTTAATATGGAAAATGTGAACACTGTGAAATTAGCCTGCATACCAGTTGGTCAAAAGTTTAAGGCCATACCAAAAAGAAGTCCTAAACAGGGTAGGAAATGCCAAACAAGAGGTCTCAGTAGTGAGTTGCATGGCTGTCATTGCAAACAACTTCAAACATTTGCTTTGGCATTGCTGATTTAAGCATTTGCAGAAGATTGAATGGAATGTTATTCCAAGTGGCGAAGGTGGCTTCACGAAGATCATGCACTGTTTGGAATTGACGTTCATTTCTACAGACTTCGCTTGTCATCTACCCCCCAAACATTTTCAATGGGGTTCAGTTCGGGTAAATACACTGGATGGTCCAAAAGAATCACATCAATAACCATGAAAAAGTCCTTTGTCCTGCAAGAATTGTCGTGCTGAAAGATCCACTCATTTCCACACAAGCCTTCAGTCAATAAGGATGCTCTCTCCAACACACCAATGTAGCCAGCTGCTGTTTGACCCACCTCTATAACCTGAAGCTCCATTATTTCATGGAAGGAGAAAGCACCCCAGATCATGAAGAAACCTCCTACACTGTGTCATGTAGAAAATGTCTCCAGTGGAATATCCTTATCATGCCAGTAATGAAGGAAGCCATCTGGACCATCCAGGTTATGTTTTTTCTCATCAAAGAACAAAACCTTCATCCACTTTTCTACATCTCATGTTTGATGCTTCTCAGCTATGTTTAACTAAGCTGTTTCGTGGTGTGGAAGGAGGCAGGGCTTTTGAAGATGTTTACGGTTTTTAAAGCCTTTCCCTCGTAGATGCAGTCTTATTGTTCTTGAGCTGCATTCTACATCCATAAGGGCCTTAATCTGGTTCGATGATCAGCTAGTGTCTTGCCGGACAACCAGTCAAATCCTCCTGCTTAACATCAGAAAAATTTTCTTGGGCCGACGACTTGAAATTCTTGTTCCGTATCCCTCAGGGTCTTTTAAGAAATTTGCAACAGCAGTTTTACTGTGCCCAATCTCACCAGTGACGGCACATTGAGAGAAACCTTGCTTTTGCAGCTCAACAATTCTGCCATATTCAAATTGTCAACTTTTTAACCTTTGCCATCTTTTTATCCAGTGTAACACAAAAGATGTCAGTGGGAGATTTTGACAACGCTAATGCTTGAACACAAATGACTAAATTTTGTTACGTGTTTACCGATTAACACTCCGTTTCAGTATGGTCTTAAACTTTTGACCAACTAGTAATTAGGGTAATTTCATAGTGTTCATATATTCCCTATTAAATGCTAAAGACGTTTTTTATTTTTATTTTCCCTTTTCTTATTTTCATCTTTTTAACTCTACTCAAATAAGTGGCTGAGTCTAACAATGCAAAATGCATTTTTTTTCTTTATGTTAATTGGCCTTAAGGTTTTGTCCAGCAGTGTACTACTACAGAAAAAGGTGCATGCTCCAACATCAATAAAAGGGCTGATGTAAACTTTTAACTTGTTGTAGATCAAGTAGCTCCATGTACTCTACCTGCTTGATGAGTGCTACACCATTGTATTATGGTGAAGATGTGGAGAGTTTAATAAATGTTTCAAGTGAAGCTGCTTCAATTTCAAGCTAGACCAATGCTAAAAAATTCAGGTATTTAAAGACTAAAAACAGCAGGAAAAGCAAAGCATTATATTACAGTTTATAATGAACTGCTTGAAACTGCAAATTTTTAGTATCTAGCACAAAAGGTACTGGAAGAATACAAAAAACGAGAAACACCATGCAGAATTCTGGCACAGCTTGTCCCAGCAATAAGATAAATTAATCAGAGGGTTTGATCGTTTGATTTGGAGTTTCGCACAAAGCTACTCGAGGGCTATCTGTGCTAGTCGTCCCTAATTTAGCAGTGTAAGACTAGAGGGAAGGCAGCTAGTCATCACCACTCACTGCCAACTCTTGGGCTACTCTTTTTCCAACAAATAGTGGGATTGACCATAACATTATAACACCCCCATGGGTGAAAGGGCGAGCATGTTTGACACGACGCGGATGCAAACCTGCAACCCTCGGATTAAGAATCCCACGCCTTAACAAGCTTGGCCGTGCCAGACCCAGAGGGTTTGAAGATAAGCTACAAGGGTTAAGTTATAGATTACACAGAGATTAGAAACACCCCAACGAACTGATGATTCAGGATACCCTAAAATCAGGTTATTAGTAAAGTTTGTTTAGCAACAAGACCTGCAAAAACGTAAATGAAGCAAACATGCCTGATATAACTTTGTGGGATCCACATAGGAGGAGCTAGCTGAAAAATAGATTTATCTATAAGTCCCACCATCAATATAACTGGTAGTAACAGAAATGATAAGCTGGTGAAAATAAACAGAATAAGCCCTGCAGCTTCCAGTTTTTCAACTGTAGGAAGGTCAGTAGCAAGGAACTTATATGTTTATTAACAGACAAAACTGCACAATGACTTTCTGAACACCCTGTACAAAGTAGCTGCTGATAGAAAGTTCATATGTTTTGCTCCAGAGAAAAATAAAAAGAATGTTATGTATTCAAAGAAGCCTATAACACACTTACAGTTTGTTATTCCTGCACATTAATCAAATTTACATGTATTATGCATGAGCTGATGTAAATACAGCTAGAGTAAAAAAACTAAGAATGATTATAAAGATACCCTTCACACAACAATGTTTAACCTGTTGACTGCCAAGTATTTCAGCTACTACGGCAGCTCCTATGCTGGGTTTTTTTCAGCAAAATTGAGTTATTTTTTGAACAAATGAAACAAGCAACAAATACTATTTTTTTCTCCAAGCCAAACTTATAGTAGTACACAAAATAAAGAAATATATACAAAACTCATCCGTGTTACCTATCAGCTTTGACGAGTTACCTCGTCTACGGCACTGAACAGGGTGAACAATATAATTCAGGAGCTTTAACTGCAGAAGATGAAAAGCCATACATCACTGCCTCTCGTATTAGTATACATAATTAGAAATCACCAAACAGGACATCTTGAGATACACAGAGGGACACACTTGAGTATATGATCTTAAATCAGGAATTTATTCAGTACCATAATAAGTTGTAACTGCACCATACATCTAGTGGTGCATGAAGTCCGGCCCGTGACAAGTCCCCAAGGGGCCCGCAATGTCCAACAGGAAAGTCAAACAAAGAGTTTCCACCTACACAGATTCAGAGTTACAGAAGAATATGATTAGATTAGACACTAAATGGTTCCATATTTGTGTTCAGCAATAAAGAAAATTTAATATCCAAATCTCATTAATGCACAGGCATTTAATCATTGGCCCAATGACGTAATATTTCCGTAATTACGAAATCTCACACGTTCCAATTGTTCTTTGAGATTTACTTACGAGTCCTATTTTGATATTTCATAACAAAAATGGCAGCTAATCGTAAAAGAAAAGTTGACAACAAAAACTGGCAGTTTCATAATGATTGGACTGTGCAATACAGTTTTGTTCAACAGAAGAACATGATTTGTCAACTGTGTCATTTGACAGTAGCAGTGGCAAAGGTATCCAATATAAAGCATCATTATAAGTCAAAGCATAAAGATTTCCATAACATTGTTGATGACGAATAAACAGTTCAAACTGAATCTCTGCAGCAATCACTGAATCACCAGCAGAACATATTCTCAAAGCAGTCAGCATATTTAGGTGCATCATGTGAGGTCAGTTATGATATTTCATTGATGATAGCGAAATCTTGCCGATCGTTCACTGATGGTGATTGTGTCAAGCAATGTATGATTAATGCATCGGAAAAGTAGTGTCCCGAAGCTGTTTGCAAGCTACAGATGGTGGCTTTGAATCATATGACAGTTCAACAAACTGTTGATGAAACATTGAGGAAAGAAGAACAGACAGTTGGTGAAGTTCCAGCACTGTATTATTCACCAACAAAAGCTGTGCAGTAAAGAACTTGGTTTTCAGGCACTGATGGCATTAGTGACGAAAACCATTAATTTCATCAAATCACAAGGGTTCAATCACGGTCACTTTCAAAGTCTTCTTGAAGAAATTGATTCAGACCATGGTGACCTTGTGTATCACTGTGAAGTACGCTGGCTGAGTCAAGGGAAGATGATCAGAAGATTCTGGGAGTTGATTGATGAGGTGATAGAATTCCTCAGAAGCAAGAACAAAGACACAGAAGTGATTTCCATGACTGATCCAGCATGGCAAGCTGATTTGACCTTTCTGGTCGACATGACACAACACCTGAATGATCTGAATTTGAAGTTGCAAGGCAAAAATCAGCTTGAAAATCACATCTCAGCTTTCAGGACAAAGTTGCAGTTGTTCCAGCAGTAAGCAGCATCAGGCAACTTCGTGCACTTTCCCACTTTTCAGTCACAGCTACAGAAGAATCAGGATATTGACACACAAGTTTTTGTTGGGAAGCTAGATGCCTTGATTCAATCCTTCAGCTCACGGTTTCATTACTTTGACCAATGTAGATTGTTGATGAAACTTTTTGCTGATCTGTTCAGTGTGTCAATGGATGATTTGTCAGCAGAATATCAGCTAACTTACTGATCTCCAGGCATCTGATGAACTGTGTGTTATTTACTGAGAAAAACAGTTTGCTTGACTTCTACAAAATGTTGCCTGATACATTTGCTAATCTGAAAAAAGAATGCACTTGTCTACACCAGCATGTTTGGCAGCACGTTCTCCTTCGAACAGGCTTTCTTGCATATGAAATTGAACAAAAACAACACTCGCAATCAGCTGACTGATGATCATCTGGAAGCTGTCTTGCGTTTTTCAGTGGCAAACATCAATCCGGACATTTCAAAGCTCATAGATGACATGCAGCAACATCAATCACACTGACTCTGTGACAGTTGATGTATCATTGCATTTCAAAGAATAATGTGCAAACTCTTTGATGTAATCGTTATTTGTGGATTCTTAAATGTGATGTCCATTTTGTGTGAAACAACTGTAGAACGATTTTAATCTTCACTTTTTTGTGGCCCCCAATGGTTACGAGAAGTCTGTTTGTGGCCCTTGACTCAAAGAGTTTGTGCACCACTGATTCAGACTAAGTACAGGATAGCAGACCTTTGTGAAAAGAGAGCAATTATTCATGAACCTTTATATTTCTATAAAACAAAAACATGGTTGTTTAATGTAGAGAATGAATTAACCTCATTAGTGGTGTCCTAAATCTGATGTACATAATTTTGATTATCAAACTAAAGTGGTTAAGAAATTTTGCACACTTGAAATTAATTAAAAACTGTTCTGGACACAGACAGGGAAAAGACTTACCTGAAACTTTAGAAATAAAACCAAATTTATAGGAGCCCAGTTAAAAATAAAAGTACCAGACCTACAAAACCAATTAAAAAAGGAAAAATCACAAATATTTGAGAACATAAATGCAAGTTCAGAGATTAAAGTGCTGATGAACATACTAGAAGAAACTCAGCACTTGCCCCTAAAAGATCAACTAACAAAGAGTTTGAACAGCATGTAGATCACCTGCCAACTATAGAAGGAACAAGTTAGATTAGTAGAAATTATCAGATTCAATGCTCATAAATATATAATTGCATCAGAAATCACCTTAAGTGCTTTCCTATTTGCTTTCTGTCTTTCAACTTCATTGCTGCTAATATACTTTGCATGAGTGGCATTTTGATACTGATTTCTATTGTCATACATTCTCTATGACTCTGGCTTCTGTCATGCTTTTGTAGACCATCTTCTTTAAATTCATTCCATCCTATTACCCATGAAGATGTGGAAATTGAGGAATGCTGTGATAGAAGTAAGCAATTACTTTCCACAGCCCACATACACACACAGAAAATTAAATCATTCACAACACATCTGTATTCAATCTATGGAGAGGGGTTTTACAACTTTCCTGGAAGGGTTGACCTTTTTCTGTTAATGTTTTTGTTACTAAAGTAAATGTTAATTGTGCACTTTGTGATGTTAATACTGACAGATTCACTGTTACTAAAGTGGATGTTGATTTTGCACATTGTAATGTTGATAATGGTAGGTTTTTTACTATATTACTGATATTGTTTTGGCATATGGAACCAATATTAGTGGGTTTTTTTGTTACTGAACTAGACGTTGATTCTGCACATGATGCCAATTTCACTGATGCTACTGGCTTTAGAAATGCTGTTTAAAATGCCTATGACATTTTATGCTATATTTAAAGGATCCATTTATCTAAAGAATCAGTCAAACATATTGGCAACATTGTGGATAAGTTAAGAAATAACATACAAATAGGAATGTGCAAAAAGGTATGAAAATAATTTTTAGGTTTGACATGTCTTGACAGGATTAAGCCTTACAGCAGGTATATATTTGAACATTTTGTCTTTAATACAGTTGATAAATTGCTAAAATGTTCTCCAACCTTCATAGTGTTAATTATAATTGTGATTTGATATGCTACATGAAACCTACAAGTTACTGCACTTTTCCTTAACACTGTCTAGCCAACAACATTTTACGGTGTGGTCGTGGAATGTTTTTGACCACTACTGTTATAAATTTTGAAAAGAATACAAATAGTACAGGCAAATTCAAGAGCATAAAAAAGATAAAATAACTGGTTGCACTCCTGCAAAATAGCTGACTTACATAAAATATAAAGAGAATAATAAACCTTGTTTAACATTTGGTGGGTTTAGTAGTGCAATGTATTATAACTGATGCAGAATCACATAACAGTTAAAATCTGAACCATAGAAGGAAAGAACTCTCCTTATAATGAACAGATAGTAAAATGACAGTAAAAAATAATTTGAGTGGTACAAATGTGATTAGTAATCATATTCATGTTTTACAAACCGGATATGCAAGGTATATGCAAACTGCTGAATACATTGTAGTGTTTACAAATGAATCATGATAATTATCCTAACATGCATTTCATTTATAGGTACAACGTTACTTTTGCAAATGATCTTATACATACATATACATATATATTATGCAGTATTAAGAATTTAAGATATACAGATATTCTTATTCTGACTACTTTTTGTTCATTAAACAATATGAATATGTGGTATAAAATATAGACACAGGCGACCCAAAACATTTGGCATTGGATCTTAAATTGTTGAAAGGCTCGAGTCTAATCCACTACACAGAAAATAACTTTCTTAATAAAATCCTTTTTTATACAGAGTCGATTAACATCAAGGCGGTGATTATATTTACAGTTATGATTGGCTCCTGCTTACAATAATTAAATGAATTATAAGATTTACTGAGTTAGGTTTGATAATGAAATTCGTACTTACCAGTATAACAACTTTATCCACACCAGGTTCTTTATTAATTTCAGTTATCGTTGCCATTATGGGTCGGTTAATGTAATTCACTAAATGAGAAGTAAATTCTGCATTGCATAATATTTTAAGTGTTTTGTTGTTAACTATTATTAAACAGAATAGTAAGCAAATTAAAATGAATAGTAAGTAATTGTAATTTTCTTATTAAATTTGTTTGTTCGCCTTGTTTGTGTTTTTGAATTTTGCGCAAAGCTACACCGCTCCCATCTGCCCGTGACCCTCAGATTGTGAATCAAGCGCAAAAACCACACGGTCATGCCGGCCCAATTATTAAACCAAATATTGAAGCAGTAATTAACTCTGACAAGCAAATTATATATTTCGAAAACTTAGTTGATTAAATTTAAATAATATACATTGATAAAAATAAATAATATTATTTGTGTATTTTTAAATAAATTTTAAATGACGAAATTGTTAAAAGATAAAAATTGTTATTACATAACAATTAACTCATGAGTTTAAAACTCAAAGGCAACAATACCACAAACAATATGAAAACATTTCAATGTTCCTATCCTATCTTGACAGCTTGGAGCACTATAGGGCAACATAAAACAATTATTTGGTAACACAAAAATTCGTTGGCAAATGTTCTGTAATAAATTTAAGGTAATGTATTTAGGTTCTCATAATGCATAACCCAAATTTTATAAAGGTTAGAAAACTCAATGCTGATTATTTAGTTTCTGGGCCTTCAGGGTGGGAATATGTGGTTTATTGTGTCTCTCATTCGCATTTCTAAATATATATTTAATTGAAACAAACATCAATATTAAAATAAATATATTATATTAAATCCGTCTCACTGGGAATATCAGAAAGATTCGTTGTATGCTTGTGTTGGTGATAGCAGAGAGAGAAATGCTAAGACTATTGAATGGGTCATCCAAAACGTTTTATATGAAATTTCAGATTGTGTGATAAATGGGTTTTCGAATTTCTACTTTTAATGTGTATGTTATTATTTATAATAAAAGTAAACCATAAATGAATGATTTACCTTTTAATTGTAGATTTTTAAGAAAAAGCTGTATATTTAGGCATGTGATTTGATGACCACTTTCATGAAAATATATTTTTCAATAGTTGCATAATTATGATAAACTTGTCGACGGTGATGGATATGATGAATATAGTATGTCTAGAATACTAATGTCGTAAACTCTTTTAAATCTTGAAATCCCTAAGGACTAGATAAAAATTGTTTTATTTGGAATTTCGTAAATAGCTACATGAGGAATGTCTGCGCTAGCTGTGTTTAATTCAGTAGTGAAAGACTAGAGGGAAGACAGCTAGTCAACATCATACACTGCCAATACTTTGGATACTCTTTTATCACGGAATAGTAAGATTGGTCATGACATTATGACGCCCTAACGAATGAAAAGACGATTATGTTCGATGACATGATTCGAACGTGTGAGTTTAGTACCCTAATCCCCAGACTATATTAAGCCTTGTTAGGAAGAGAGAAGGGATCAGAGCAACATGAATGTGCTCTGTACAGAAAAGTTAAAAACCTAGCTTTTTTTAAACGAGTTTGACCGAAACTTTCAAAGCGTGTTTAAATGAGCAAAAGTTTTCTTTCTGTTAACAGAGGCACTAAATTTACCATTTTTCTTTGAATCTCAACGTCAAGTAAAATTAGTTTTGATACTCAATATCACAGGCAAAATTTATTTTATGGTGTTAAGAGTGTAGATGGTAAAGGAAGTTATTAATGTTTTCATGTTACGAATCAGTAAAAACGTATCCGCCAACTAATATCCAATTCTTTTCTTAATTTATTCTTCTAACACCCGTTATTCCTTTCAAAAAAGAAAGGCTTCATATTAAAACTCAACTCAATAAATACTAAAAGTTTTCTGTGTTAAAGTTCAACCCAGTCTTATTTTTCAGTGATAATTTCGTTTGCGCAACTTTTTTCAAACTACAGTCGTTTTATCTCCACTTTGTCTTCAAAAGTCAATATTAATACACGCGTGTAGCGGTAAAACGAGCCAACCGCTTTTAATAAGACTTTCTGTCAGTTACGGACATGCATCTGTCGTGAGCTTATGAATTATAATCAGAACTGGTCCTAAAGATAAAATCCCACCTAAATCTCCTAAACATTATAACAGAAAAATATCATCAGACCCCCATTTGTTTAGAAAATTTTGAAATAGTAGCTTATGGTTGCAATGAAAACAAATTTTTAATAAAAGAGAGTTTGCACATAATGAAAGAAAACCTAAGCCTTAACAGTGATATTCACTCACTTACTTTATTCAGACAATGTTTTTAGACGAATATTTTTTTTTACTAACACATTTTCCTTATATTTCAATATTAGCTCACCAAATTGAAAATTTTTCCTATTGGTAATTCTCATATATTTACTGATGAAATATGCAAAATTTTGAAACATTCAACTATTAAAGACATTCGGAACTGTTTTTGTGATTTAAATCTTTATTACGACCTGCTTTTATGCCACTGTTATCAATCAAAGCTTCTATGGCCTGGCATGGCCAGGTGATTTAGGCACTTTATTCGCAATCCGGGGGTCGCAGGTTCGAATCCCCATCACACCAAACATGCTCGCCCTTTCAGCAATTGGAGCATTATAATGTGATGGTTAATCCCACTATTCGTTGGTAAAGAGTAGTCCAAGAGATGGCAGTGGGTGATGATGACTGACTACTTTCGCTCTAGTCCTACACTAATAAATTAGTGACAGCTACCACAGATAGCTCTCTTGCATCTTTGCGCGAAATTTAAAAGAGGCCAAACTCTATGTTTGTATAGCACTCTTAACGCTAGGTAGTTTTCCATGTTGTTGATATGCAAGTACATTTACAGTAACTAATTGAAAACTTAAACCACTGCACATATTTGAGATCTCGAATAAGCGTTTAAAGTTTTTGCAAATGAAATAAATATTTTGAACTTGTGTAATTACCTTGTTTTATCAAGGGGACTAAACTTGATTATGGTTACTCCATATATAATAAAAATCAATCAACAACTCCAACATTTTTCAAAATGCGCAATAATGTGTTGAATAAATGTAAAGGAATTATAAAACTGTGTATTTTAGTGGAACATCCTCTGCTATCTTTGTGAAAAAGGGGTTTGCATATTAGAGCTAGAATAAAATGCAAATAATAGCATTGTTTATTAGGATGTTTTGTGAGGTGATGATTTTAATATGAAAAAAGAGGTAGTTTAAACAGATTTTATATATTATGTTAAGAAGACTAAGTATTCAGTTAAATTTAAAGGTTTGTTTGTTTACTTATAATCAAGCATAAAGCTACGTAATGGGTTTCTTTCATTTTAAGTCCGCAGACATTCCGCAGTGCCATTATGGAGGGGAGCACGTTTAAAGAAATTCGTAATAAATTGTCGAATCGAGTATGTAAGTAAATTATCTTCATGAAACGTTTGACGAGTACCACAACTACTTCATCTTAACCTTCATCTGAGTTTCTACTGCTGTAACTTGTTCTTTGTTTGGAGAGTTCGTTTGTATTGCCATGTAAAATAATACAAAATCCATTCCACGTTACAACAACACATTTTATTATTTCTTTAACAGCTCCCCAGTGGCACAGCGGTATGTCTGCGGACTCACATAATTAAAAACCAGGTTTCGATACCTGTGGTGAAAAGAGCACATGTAGCTCATTGTGTACCTTTAGGCTTAATTATGAACAAACAAACAATTTCTTTAATAAAGTTTGCTACATTCTACTTTTACTCGCAGTTGTTGGCGTAAGTGCACAAGCGACGTTTTAACATACATTTCAAGACTTTTGGTATATAAGATACCTAATACTCAAATAAATGTACAGAAGTTTTTTGCAAAACATCCTGGTAACTGAATAGACATAATAACACTGAGGAGGGAGCAATTTTTGAAACTGAAGTAACACACTCCCTTAAAAGTTATAAAATTCATTAACTGTTTACTCGTATTTAATTAGCCTATCTTCATATCTATGTATTACATGAGGCTTCTCAAATTATTAATTTTTCATGATTAGGAGAATACCTTAAGAAAACAACTAAATTATAATACTGCAAATATAGCTTATAATATTGTGAAGTTCCTTGAACAAACCTGACAGAGAAATAAAACAGAACACTAAAATGTTCATTCACCAAGTATCTTCGGTGATTTTATTCTCTGAGGTTATAGAATGATGATGGAATGTCCTCTTATTTCCTATATTCATATGTTATCCTGTCAACGGTCTGGTTTTTCTGGTTATGTGGCAAAGCAAGTTCACTAGAGTATCTGTCCTTTATGATACACTAAAAATAGTATTACTTAACACCCCAGCCTTTCCAGTTGGTTGTGCTTTTTGCAGCAAATTATTCATTGAAATGACTAATTGATCATTTTCTCAGTGAAATTATTCTAAAGATGATTATGAAGAATGATTGGGCTTAGATCGTTTGGACTTCATTTATATACCACATTATTGACTTTTTCCAGTAGAAGATATGGCTCTGTCATGCACAGGTTAAGTTCATCATTTTTGGCAGTGGTCATTTTTAAAAATCATTTTATTTCACCTTGACGAAATCTATTCTTATTAGTGTTAACAACAAAGCAACTTTCATTTTAACACTAGTTGTTATAAGTATTTCCTGGGTGGTGTTATGTACATGATTTTCTGAACTTTGCATATTTTGTGGAAACTCTGCTGAGTATTTCTCCTGTAGAAGTGAACACAGAAGATTCAATAGCACTTTAAATTATCTCCTGAACAGAAATGACTTGCAGCTTCATGTATTCTTATTCAATAACTCATAAATAGCAGTGGGAGGAATTGATCTCAAGACGGTTGATATGGGTATTAATACTTTAATTAAAATAAAGTACAGAACAAGGTTTAGACCTTCTTCGGTCATCTTCAAGTCATCTTCCTAGGTCATAACATGATTCTCATGTTATTTCAGACTTCCATCCCTGTTATAAATGAAATTTCGGAAATACATAAAATTCGGAAACAAATTAATTGACGAATTTTTTTGTTAGAGTTTCTGCTACATGGTCACAAACAAAATATGTTTTTGGCTATTCTGTGCATCACAACTACGATGTATTTATTTTGATAGTTATTTTGGGACAGAGGATCAGTTGCATCAACCTTTTCCACTGATGCTACAACAAAATATCACTGTAATTGTCCACACTGCTCCTCTCGTGAACCTTTTTGGCCATAAAATAGTTGACATGTTTATATAAATCCAGTGCATATCTCCAGTACCAATCCTAATAAAAGTATTTTCCTGTTTTTTTCAGTGTATTTATAACAACTGAGTGTCCTGCCAATAAAAGTAGAAAATGTAGTCATTTTGTCTAGCAACTTGCATCTTTTTTATTTCTCACATACCAAGCTCTCTTTCAACCATAATAAGCTCCTCTGTGTCCAGTATATCTTTGTCTTTGGGTTGTATGGAGCCATTGTTTATCATGAGGAGTTGTCTGCAATATTTGGATGTACTGAATAGTTGGTTTCAAACTCTTTTCTATGCCTGAACAGCTTCCAATTAAGCATTGAAATATATCAATTCTTCACCATGTAGCCCTGAAAGATCTGTGGTGACCACCAAATTTCCTGGTGTGGGCCACCCGCTGTACGTTTTCAAACTAGTGTCCAAGTCCAGATTGAGCTTCATTAATTTTTTGAAGCATGAACCATAATGTCAACTACCAGCTACTGATAACACTGAATCTGCTGACCTGATGGGTGGTATAAACTGATATCCTTTTGTATACTGTGACTTGGGCATATACTATCATTATGGGTTGGGAAATATATATATCATCTAGAGCTCATTACTCTGCCATTCTTATGATGTCACAAGGTATGGACAGTTCCTCTCTCACTGCCCCACAAGCTAAACGGATGTTTCACTGTGAATGATGTCCAGGCAAAGGCATTGACTGTGACAGGTATGTTGTTGACAAGCTTTGTAGCACCATATATGTCTGATGAGGGGAACTGCTTGGCTCTCCCAACTCACTGTTTGGCAGTGTGGCTGCCTCACAATTTTGTTTTTGTGGAGGTGTATGGTTGTCATTCTTCTTAATCCATCTTTTGTCAGTGGAGTTGTTACTGCAGCCATCACTGCAGACTTTCTCTTCTCTGATTGCCACAATTTTAAAGTGTCATGTCAGACACGGCCTTAACAAGATTAAGAATGCCTCACATACGCAGGCGTTGCCTCACACGTTCATTGAGATTCCTTCAATAAATTTATTTATAAAGATATATTTTTGCTTCGTGGATCCTACAGTGTAATTACAGGGCAACAAGCTATCAATAGTTACTAGTTTTGTGAAACTCTAGGTGTCATCATGGCATTGAACATCTTGTTTCTTTTCAACACCTCCATTCATGGTTCGTTTTAATCATTCACATTTGTTCATTACTGTGTAGTAGCTCTCCAATAACCAGACTACTCTCTTAGACCTCAATCATTTGTACTCCTATATCACTGAAATTGATTTTTAGGGACACTGTCTTTTAAGTGATCTGTTTGCACCAGATACAAACAGATCACACTAAGTCAAGGGGTAAATGTTATGCAATGCTATAGACTCTGCAGTACTAATGAAAAGAACTTTTGTTTAGCATCTCTCGATGGACCTTCTTTGTAATTTAACTCTACCTCTCAGTCAGAAGCACTTCTCTGGTGAAATAGCGACATTTTAAAACTCATCACATAAAATGCTAAGTTTGGGTTGGTGTACTACTTAGTCAAATAGTTCACGATAAATCCTGTTTATATCACCAAAATTCCTGCACATTTGTGGTATCAAACCCACAAAAGCAACAGATTTTTTTACGACTATTGAAATTATTAATGGTTAGTGAGTAACCTACTTATCTGAATAAGTACATCGAAAACAAATTAACGGGAAACTTTAGCAGTAGACCAGTTCTGATTTTAATAATTACCTTATTGTGACCTATAATATTAAGGCTTCATCAGATGGCTCGGCATGGCCAGGTGGGTTAAGGCGTTTGACTCGTAATCCGAGGATCGTGGGTTCGAATCTCGGTCACAACAAACATGCTCGCACTTTCAGCCGTGGGGGAGTTCAGATTACGAAGCGCACGCCTTAACGCGCTAGGCCATGCCAGGCCTGCTTGTTTTGAATTTCGCGCAAAGCTATCTGCGCTAGCCGTCCCTAATTTAGCAGTGTGAAACTACAGGAAAGGCAACTAGTCATCATCACCTACCGCCAACTTTTGGGCGAATAGTGGGAATGACTGTCACTTCTAACGCCCTCTCTCATCGGCTGAAAGGGTGAGTATATTTGGTGCGACCGGGATTCGAACCCGTGACCTTCGAATTACGAGTCGAACGCCTTAATACACTTTGCCCATGCCGGGCTTGTTTTGTAGCACGTTTACCAATACCAGCTAATGTAAGCGTGAAATAAGCGTTCTGGGCTTTTCGTGTGCCGGAATAGTATCTTAATATTGTACCTGAGACTCGTAAAACATTTGCTATCAAATTAGTATATTTATTACAACGATTTATAGAATAATTAAAAAAGTTCTAATCGTAGACACCAAAATCTGTAAGTAACTTGATTTAAGCCCAACATTAGTTATACTTTTGATGCCTACCATATTTTTTTTAAATAACTTTAAAGAGATATTAATAAAAGTAATAAATATCTTAATAATTAATTTAGTGTATTTATATTCTCCTTTTGTCATATCCTTTGAAGTATTTACGCATGTGCACTTTGATAGTAAGGTACGCGGGCATTTTCAAGCCAAGCAATATTTATGTAAGTTATTTTAACATACTACACGTTATTTATTTATTTCAATGCAATTAGTATGCACTTCAAAGTATTGAAAAGACAATAGACTTCGTTACTTTTTATAACTTTCCTGTTCCAGGCTGTAAATTATTGTTCTGGCTTTTACGTTCATCATTTAGTGATTTTATTTTTGCATCTTTATTCAGAAAGGTAGACAAATATTTTGTAGCATTTTCTAATTTTCTACACCATTCGTTTAGTTATTGTACTGTAGAAAGGCTTGACAAACGATTAATACTAAAAGAGGTTCAAACTCGAAACCTTTTTATCTTTTCTTTCAAAGTATGGCCGAAAAGATTTCACGTCGTCATAGCATTGTGAATGCCAAACATGAGTCACAGATTAGCCGATGTAAAAAACGTACAGCGAAGACAAATCAATCGACAGCACGAGTTCGAGGTATTTTGAAAAAACAATTGAGTTCTAATGTTAACAATATCTGCTGTGAGATAAGCACATCACTCGATTGTTTTGATGAAGAAAGGAGGTAAGCATAAGTTGATTTTAATGTTTTGACTGAAATTTATACGTAAACTTCGTCAATTAAACCATAACTGGGTTAAGTGAAAATATGAGTGTGTTTTGTTTTTTAATTCAGATTTTTATTTTGCGTGTTTCATACTGTGCTTGCAGGACTTGAAAAAATTAAAATAAAAGTTAGAGTTAAAGGGTTTGATTTAGTGTTAGGGTTAATTAAGTATTTATTCAATTTGTTTCTTAATCACCTCTCTATGTCTATGTTATGGATGATATAACTGTAAGACTTCTAAATCATGTGAAAGTTTTTGTGACATCATATATTGTTGTTTTTACATTTCCAAAACCTCAACACAACAATAAAAATCCTCTGTGCTGTTGTATTAATTAATTTTTTTAAGATTACAAATTTTAATATATCATGGATAACAAAAGACCATTTTTAGTTCTTCAATACAATTCTGAAAACTACCATCAATTAAAAATTCAATCATGTTCATTAAACTCTTCACTTCCTTCTGAAACTTGCAAAGTTACAGCATCCATTAATACTGAGAGCAATTCATTATATATGTCAATCACCTTGTAGAAAAATATAACTTAAGTTTTTCAAATCTTAAATTTATCTCTTTTTACTTATCCTACTATTTCAGAATGTAACGTAAAGAAATTGCACACCTTTCACCTGTTGGTATCATATCTAAATTTGTGAATTTCAGTAACATTATTTTCACTTGCTTTAACATATCCCATAAGGAGGTTTTCTTGTATCCTTTTAAACAAATCCTTCTATTCTCAGAATAATCCTAGTAGCCTTCCTTTGAAACTTGGCTAACAAGTCCGTATCCTTTCTTGAATAAGGAGACTAAAACTTGCTCAATATTCCAAGTGAGTTTTACTTGTGAAAGTGATTGTTTTTTATCTTATTTTGTTCCTTTCATTTTTTCATTTCTCTGCTTATTTGGACCTAGTTTGTCCTATATGCTCAGTTTAAGCTTGTTGTTACTCTGGATCCTTTTCAGAATTCCAATTATCATTTGATTCTGACATGGGACCCATCTTCATTCAGAGATCTCTTGCAGGATAGATCTACCAAATCTTACAGTTGCTGTATTCTTCCCTGGATATTGATGCTACCAGACTATTTCACATTTCCTTACATAAGGTTTATCAACTGTCTCACTTTTGTATCTCACTTTCTCTGGCCATTTGAGAAGATCCTTTAGATCGGAACATGGATCACTTCATACATAATTTTTTTCCGTTATCTTCATCATCTGATTGTTTTGTGTCCTGTGGGATTTTGGCTCCTTTTATTCACTGTTCTTCAATTTACACACTGTCTTTGAGAACATTATGTATATTTTCTTATCTTTTACAAGGTCCTGCTAGATGGCTGGTGTTGTCTCCTAAGGTCTGCTTATTTCCCATTATCTACATCAGACTAGGGTTAATGGAAAGTGCAAAATCCATCTGACCTGTCTTTACTTATTCTCATTTGGAGATGAGGTGTTCTCCAAGAACACTAGTCACACTTCTGGTTTTAAAATGACTTAATTTCCAAATCTAGACAGTGATTTCCATAGATTGCTTTGGAAACAATTGGCCTCATGGTAGTGTTGTCCACTTTTTTGACTACTGCTTTCCAGGTTTTAAAACTTGAGTTTTGTGATTACCAATTGCATTGTCACCAGTGAAAGGCCTTTATAGCAGACAACTGATGGGGATCTGGGTACATCTTTGAGTTTCACCAGTGCCAGTTTAATCCACTTGCCACTTACCAGTGAGATGGTGGACCTTTAGAGAGCACTTCACTGATTGTGTGCAGCACCATATGGTAGAAAGTAGGGTAGTTGTGGCACTGTATGTATAGTGCAGGTCACCTCTCAAATAGTTTACTGTTTCCAATCTGTCCAGTTGAGTCAAGGTCAGACACACAATGTATGATCTGAATATCTCTAGAGGAGTATAGAGGGAGTCATTATGTCATGCTCCTATTACTGGAGAAGTGACTCATGATGATTTGCATGAGGCAGATGTTGGAATCTTTCAATTCCACTTGGGAGTATCAGAAGGCTTATGACATGTATACAGAAAAAGCTTGCTTATAGATGGCAGCAATGAATGAAAATAACTCATTCTGGCCTGGCATGGCCAGGTGGTTATGATGCTTGATTTGTAATCTGAGGGTGACAGGTTTGATTTCCTATCACACCAAATATGCTCACCCTTTCAGCCTTGGTGGCATTATAAAGTTACAGTCAATCCAACTATTGGTAAAAGAGTAAGCAGTGGTTGGCAATGACTAGCTTCCTTCCCTCTCGTCTTAAATTGCTAAATTAAGGATGGTTAATTCAGATAGCCCATGTGTGGCTTTGTGCACAATTAAAAAAACAACAATGAACAAAAGTTAATTCTGTGAATAAATGTGTAAATACTTATTGGAAATACATTTACAGTGTAGGAAAATTATTACTTCTGAGCAGCTTTGAAAAGATTATCATACTGTGCAAAATGTAGACACTTGATTTCAAGTAAGCCTTTACCCCTCCAAGAATAGGATACAAGTTTATCTGGAGATAATATAAAGACCTAAATCTTCTATTGAAATTCCTGATGCTGAGCTTATTTGAAGAGATATACAACTTTATTTCACCAGCTCCTCATGCTTATATTCTCATCTAAATCAATGAAATGTAATAGTAGGATAGATGAAGTTAATGACAAAATAACCATCTAGTCATGTATGTTGTACAAATGTATTCATTTTTAAAATTTATTATGAGATATATTTAGACATAATTATTATGGTATATGACAGCAATGAACTTAGCCCTTCATTTCAATAGTTAAAAGCAACTGTGGATTTGTAACTTGACTTTATTGAAATAATTACCACATATTGTTATAATATTGTGAATAAATATAATTTCATACAATATTAATATATGTACCAAAACATAGTTCAGAAAATTTGTTAAGAAAATATGAGCCTTCTAGCTTCGATACACTATTCTTCTGTAGTCACATAAAATTGTTATAATGGAGTCAATGTAAGAAGAAAATTGTGCATGACCTAAAAAAAATAGACAAGTGATAAATTAATGCAACACCAACCACTAAGAACAGAAAAAATGTCACTGAAAGCCAACTGTCATAAATCCCATATGTTCTGATAGAACCACAGGCTCTATTAATCAACGTACACTTGGCTTTTGATTGCTACACTAAAGGTGACATTTACTTTTAGAATGACCAGTGCTACACATGTCACAAGTCATCATGTACTATTACAAAATTTAAAATATTGCCCTAACATGATTATACTGCACCCCCCAAAATAGGAGAATTGTTATTTTAAGATATATTTTTTATTAGATCATATTACTGTCTAGATTGTGTTGAAATGTTGCAGATGTCGGTGTAGCTCATCTGCCTTGAAAGAGATTTTGATTAGATAGTTGAATTCGACTTGGCAGTAGTTTTAAAAACTGTAGCCATAATGAGACGGTAGGCTTCATCTCTTGGAATCGGACACTGGATCATATATGGTGTCCAGCCTGCAGTGAAGTACTTGTAGGCATATAGAAGTCTAGATGCCTTCAGGTCTTGGCCCATATATGTCGAGATTGTTTTAATTACATAATGGTACAAGTTATGAGGGGATGAATGTTGTTGGTGATAGTGTTGTGTCGCTTATGACATCAGAAAATAATCCATCTGGGAAAAGGTACAGGTTACTTTGAAAGCCTGGTAGGTGCTTAACATTCTCAGATAATGTCAATATAAAGCATCTAACGTAACTTATTGCACTTTCAGTTCTGCTAAGTTTATCTTGTGCATAGTATATCAGGGTACTACAGACTCTACAGTGATGTGTAAAATGGTGAACAAGCATTTATCACGTGATTTTGGTAACACCTGCAAAATCTTTTTTGATATTGTTATAATTTTATAGTATCCAGTCATTTTGAGTTGCAGATATATAAATCAGGAAGTCAAATCCACATGCAAACATAAATAATTACCATTACATTACATCTATAACTAATAGAGAATATTTTAATTTATTGAATTGTGTATAATGTTAACTCACTTTCACACAACAGATTTTGAAGTTTTTGGCACACATGTTCAGTTACTGTCATGAATTTCACCTTGAACATAAGCCTTAAAGGGCAGTATTTTAAGTCTTTCTCAATGGGCTTGGTATAATATACATGAGCTTGTCTACAAACCTGCACGCATTAGTTATTTGCATTATAACATTTGATATAGCAGGTGTATCTTCACATAACTTGGTACACATTTAATAAATATTACAAGTGTTTTGTACACAAAAAGTCATATTTATTGATGAAATATTTTTACCAAAGATTTGTCTGTGAATATAGTTTGTTTTGCTACTAGTCTGAGTGCAAAGTGACTTCATTTTTTGATAAAGAAAACTTTTCTATGTCCCAAAAATCTCAGATATTATTCATATGCAATCTCTAAAACCTCTTAAATAGATTTGAAACATTTGTTTTCAGTAAGACTATATTTTGTTATTTTTCTATACTCAAACTATGTGGGATTTATCACTTAACCTTGTAACCACAATAAAAAAAAAATAAATGTTATGCTTTTTTATGCTATAATGACATGAAAATACAAATGTTTAGTCTAAATAGATTCTCATAATGCTATATATGAACATATAAATTTATTATTTTTTATTATATTGACCTTCCAGTCATGCCTACCCAACATTACATAACTTGCATTGATGCAGGGCATATGCACTCAGGCCACCTACCCAATAATATAAAATTGACCACAAGTCTTCCCTGTCTTGGCTGTGTTTTAGTGGTCTAGTATTTTGTAAAGTATGTTCATATTTCAATTACTATATATTAAATGTTTATGTTCATGGATTATTACTATTTCGAAATAAATTATTAAACTTATTTTTCTTAAAATATAGAACAATAAATCAAGAAGTAAAGCAAACAATTCTCTTCTTGTGATGATCTTTGTACTCAATTGTTGCTGGACGTAGGTTGCTGAGCCTCTGAAAATTTTGCATGTGGAGCATATCAAACAAACCTTTTTTTAAAAGTTTTATATGTGTATAAGTTGAATAACTAAAAATCATAACTACACTGGTATCATAGAATACCATTGCAATTTATTCAGCTTACTAATTAATGTTTATTCAGATTTTATAAAATACGAAACTCTGAGCAGATTGAAGATACAATCTACCTCATTGAAATTTTGGATCAAAAGAACATGGAACACTTTTCAAAGATTAATATCATAGAGAAAACTACTCTGAAGACTTTCTATGCATTTGATTGGTTATATAAATGTCATACATTGAAGTAAGTGTATATAAGGGACTATTCCAAAAAATGGGAAGAGTTGAATGGGGCTACCATGCTTGATTCAGTACACAGGCCATAGCTCAATAAAATAGAAAGATATGAGGTTATTATCTTATATTCTAGCTTGTCAATATTAGCAATTTGAGTTCTGAATTTTAAATGAAATTATAGCATTTTGACAGTGCAAACAGTGTTGTATTCAATGTACAACTTGACTCACTAAAATTTATATAATGTCAATAAGTTTGGAATCAAATTGTAGATTATAATTCACACTTTAATATTATGGGAGTTAATTTCTTGATGTAACAGTAAATATTAAGAAATTAACTCGCATAATTTTAAAAGTGTGAATTATAATCTACAATTTGATTCCAAACTTATTGATATAAATTCACAAAATGTAGTTCAATAAAATTTTGAATACATTTTAACAAACTTGATGAAATGGACTTTGATCCTTGACCCATTGTGAAAGGGTTAATGAATATATACCTTAGTTAGAAAGCCAGTTAAATAATAATAGCTACAGAAAATTTCATTCTTTTTGTGTTATTGTTTTGTGTTTTAAATTAAATATATGAAATAAATAAAAATTCACTTAATTACAAACAGTTTTGCCAAATGTTAGGGTTTATTTTTATTGTACAAGAATGTACAAGTTCAGTCACAGGTTATCTCTGAGAAAAAAAAATCTCCATAGCTTAAAATGTCGTTACAGAGTCAGGCCACTTAGCTATCTAGACTGTTGAGTTAGAGTTAACCTGTGGATTGGCTTATGAGATAATGTGGAGTATGTTCATAATTTAAATCCCTTAAAACATGGTTTAGTCATTAGAATTTTTTGAAAATTTAATCTGTGAATTGGGGGATATAAAATGCTAGTTTAGGTAAAGTTAGTTGTTGATTGATTAATAAAGTGATTGACTTATTAATAGTTAATAAATTTGTTAGTTTATTTGTAACTTCAATTTCATGATTATTGACTTCATGTTTCAATGAAGAAATATATGAAAAGATTAATGTTTGAGTATATAATCCTACTTGTGAAGTAATGTCTGACATTAATTTGTGAATCCAAAGAAATGTATAGCTTATATTTAAAAAAAATAAATTTCTTTTAGGATTAATTAGACAGGACTTTACATTATGTTTTTCTGAAAAATTAACAAGAATCAGCCCAACAACAGCCAATCTGTTTTATAGTATTTCTAGAAAGAGAAAAATTTGCTGTTTAAAATTTATAACTCCTGACAACCATTTATTATATTTTTTTAAAAGTGATTCACTTCCTTTTGGTTTGATAAATCATTGATCAGTTTGTCATGTATGATAAGACTGTAAAACATATGTTGGAAGCAAATATTTAGTGATACTGTGCCTTTGGGAAAGTCTTTTGCACTTGGAAAAATCAACAAGGAAATCTCTTGCTCATTTGATGATTTCATTGACAGTTGTAATTTAGCAATTACAAATTGAATCTTTTTTATTCTTTGTTAAATTTTTGGTTCTTAGTTAGTGCTTGTCAAACCATAGTTTTATTTGATATCTATATATTTTTAGGCATCTTGAAGATTTATTATGGAGAACAGTTACTTTGGGTGAAAGCAATTCTTTGCTTATTATTGGTCCTCGGGGATGTGGAAAATCAACAGTAAGTTGAAAAATATTTTCACTTTAGATTGTTTGTAGGTGTTTGTGAATAGCATTGGATTTACTTGTAATTACAAGTTACTTGTATAATAGAAGAGATAGAGAAATTTGAGTTATGTCTATTTTACTGATTAAATTTAACTAAAAGAAGAGGTAATATAGGAGAAAAAGTGGAGTTGAACTTGTGAAATTTAGAGAAATTGAGCATGACTGATCATTACTTTTATAGTTGTTATTTGTTTTGATAATGTGATTAAACAACAGTAAATGGATTACAAGTTAAAACAAGGAACTTAAATGTATTAACAATGTTTATTTGGAGTAAACAATGGGTTAACTAATAAGATACATTAGTTCCTCGATTATATACTGTTTCTGTTTTCCCCAGACCAGCATTGAATAGCTAGTTGATATTTATTTACTTTCACAGTAATGACTGCTTGCTAATGGTCACAATACCAACAACCACTTTATAATATCACCTTAATTGTCTTTGGTCTTGTATATGTCTAAAAATGTGCACTGATTGGTGGAATTAAGAGAAAGAAGAAAAACAAAATGTTAAGTTAGTAACATGATCAACAACTGCATTACTTCATTTCTGAAAACACTTGAAGAAATGCTGGATATACCATTAAAATCCCCAAAACAGAGTTTGATTGGACTCGGAAAGTATGAAAATAGTTCCAGACTTCCAATAGTCCAGAACTGTCATTGATTCAAGTTCTCTTTCACACAGACCTATGAATGAATAAATTAGGAGAAAATGCTTTGTGCCACAATGAAAGTTTTAGTTTTCATGGTGATGACCTGGCACTTGGGATTGGTTGAGGTCTGCTTCGAAGGGTTTTGAATTAATGAGTTAGAAACATATACATGTTGATAAATCTTCTTGCGTTATTGAGATATCACTATATTTGTTCAATTAACATTAACACCCCACCTATATCTTTGAAGAAATGTTTATAAGTCTTTGTAGCATTGCTATTGTGAAATGTTTAATTCATAAAAAGAGAAAATTCTGCACTTTGTGGATGAGACAAGTATTTTATTTTAGTAGGAAAAGCTAGTCATTCACTGTGAAAGCTGGGACCAAAGATGCTGCTTTAAGAAGTTATTTTTTATTTTAATTTTATTTATATATTAGTAAAAAGTGAGATAAATGATAATGGCTTTTAGTTTTAATCTATTGTATGATTATTTCTTATTTTGTATAATGCATATTTGAAACATAGAGAAATTGTTTTGGACAAAAATATAAATTAGCATACTGTGAAAAAATATATTATACACTCAAGTGCAGATGGCCTCAAGAATAAAATGTAAAATTTGTGAATTTTCATTTATGCTCTGTATTTATTATTATATGTATTTTTAAGAAAAGAATTAAATTATGATAAATGAAAAACTTGTTGCATTTTATGAAAATTAAACGAAAAGACTTTTCCTCAACAAATGTGTGCAAGCTGCAGTCTAAGTGATGCAGCTTGTTATACCAACATTTTGTTGTGTAACTTGTACAGCTTTCTTATGCTCTTGCCTCAGTAATTTGTTGCTCTCTTACACAAGTTTGAACATGATTCAAACAGCATTAACACAGTAAATTAGTTGAAAACAGATAGAAACTATAATTTTAGGAGGTTTTGGAACTTATGTGAATGAGATACAAAACTGCAAGATGAAAAGTGTGTTTTTAGCATGAAAGTCACTTTTTCTCCTATACTGACTCAGTAAAGGCTTCATAAATTTGTTGACAAACCTTTAGGAAAGATACTTTATTATAAAATCTGATTTTTGTGTTCTACATATTTCTAATGTCTACTGAAGTTTGACAAATTCAATGGCAAAAAAGTTGGTCAAAATGACTAAGCTTGCACATTTTGAGCTAAAAGTATGTTTTTTTCATACATTTTAGCTTAAACGTGAATACATTTTTAACTTATTAAATTGAATACAGCAGTTCTCTTTTACGATAACTTTTTACAACCACTTCTATACACTTAGGCAGTTTCAACATTTGAAGACTGTTTTTCTTTGAATTAGTTTTTGTTGCTGTAAATGTTGATTTAGAACTCATTTGTCAATGTATTGCCTACAACATGTATTAGAAATTGGTATAAGCTTTGTTGGAGGTTTTAAGCGTTTCTACGATTTTTTTAATGTAACCAGCTTACTATAAATTTGTTAGTCATCTGACATTAGTATGGGTGTTAATACTACTGACCAGCTTAAGCAAATTTTTACAGACTGCAGTCTGAACTGTGCTTCAGAAAGATTGACAATGGCTACAAAACTATTATATAATTGATTCAACTGAACTTGCACTTTATTAAGTCTTATATACAGGTAGTCAGTGTTTCTTGTTAATTGCCAGTTTGTTACTGAATTAGCAAAAATTGGTTCAGGACACATTTAATGATTGATGGAAGCAAGCATTGTTACTGTAACTAAAGTCTATTGAAATAATTGCAGAACAATGATGCAGGTGTTTTTTCAGGTATTCATTTCAAAGGTAGGCCATAGAAAGTACACCACATGCACAGTTGATTGACATAATTAAATTGTGTGTCTTTTAACTGTCACGTAATGAGTACACCTAAAGTTTTCAGTTGTTATGCAATGATGCATAGCTTGCATATTTTTGTTTATTCCACGTATATTAAAATTGTATAGCTACCATTGTGGCTCATCCACATAGCTCATCTTAGCTCGGGAGGTAAGATGTCAAAGCTAGAAGGAATCTTTTATTAAATTCCCAACCAGGATCTCTTCTACTGCTACTTCCAAAGTCATATGGTATAAAATTTAAAGGTCAGTGGCAGTACAATTATGTCCCCCTTTCAATCTTGGTCTATGGCCAGGAAGAAGCTGATACTCTTGGTGAAAGTGTTTGCTGGGTATATAGCATTTCTGCTTCATCCTCCACCTCTTTAGCCATTAAGATTCAGGCAGAGTGATCACCTCTTTCCATTTGGGCTTATTGTTTTTATGACTGTAATCATCCCTTTACTGTGGTGGAACTCGAACTGGCAGTACATTGGTTGGACCTGATGATATACACTAAGAGATGCTGCCCCATCTATCTTCTACATCTTTTGCTATTTTTCTGGTTGTTTGTAACTGGATCTAGCAGGAGAATGTTTTTCCTGATGTATGGCACAAGCTATTATTCTACCTTTCTCTAAGCCTGGGACAGATTCCAAGACTCCTTCAAAATATTGTCCAACTTATTTTATGAGCTGTATCTGCAAGAGGATGGTTAATGCTCATCTTGTTTGGTTTCTTCAATCAAAGGCTATTTAGAATAGATAAATGTCATGTATTACAATTTGAGCTCACTTTAGAAAAACAAAAAGAGGGTTATTTTGATCTTTGTGATTATGAGATCAGTCAAATTGACAAACCTTGTATAAATTTAAGGTTGAGAAGATTAGTGATAAAATACAAAGTTTTAGGTAAAACAACTATTTAAAATTTGTTTTTGAGGTTGCGGAGATTATGTAATTATTTTTAACCATAACGTGGAAATGCTCTTAAAAACAACACTTAAGGTTCAGATGTTCGTGTCCTGGAAAGTTACACAGCATGGTTTGTCACAAGAGAAGGAACCGTGTGGAGTGTCAGGGTGACTTGTTGTTAAAGTTGGCCAAAACAATTGCACGTGGAAGAAGAGGACTATGGGTATAAGTTACTAGTCTCAGTTTATTTTATGTATTAAAATCAGTCACAGGTTTGATCTTCTTATGTCCTTGTTTTCTTGCCAACAGCTGGAAACCAGGCTCAGGTACATTGCACCATTGTATTCATTCATTCCTTTAAACATGGAGGAAATGTTTTGACTCATGTTACTGTTTTTAGTCTATATGACAGACATATAAATATTTTCTATTTTTACTTAACTTTGTCCTTCAAAATTCCCTCTATTTCATTTCTAGCAACATACTTGGTGTTCAATGTAATTTGTGTAATATAACCAAGCATGACTGAAAGGTGAATATAATAATGTAAATATGTGTACATATATAATATTATGTATTTTGTGAAAGGATTAACTAAAAATGTAATTTTGATATTTTTTTATGTAATTTGAGATGGGAGATTTAATTGATTACATATGAATAGTGATTATTCTGATTAGTCTTGTAAATTTATTAATTGATTATTGTACAAAAATAAATAACAAACTTAGTTGTTCTGATTATTTTCAACAACTGCAAAATCACAATTATGATTTCTGATTACTTACTATTTGGCCCCCCAGTGGCTCAGCGGTATGTCTGCGGACTTACACGCTAAAATCCGGGTTTCGATACCCGTGGTGGGCGGAGCACAGATAGCCCATTGTGTAGCTTTGTGCTTAATTCAAAACAACAACAACAACAACAACTTACTATTTCAATTATTCCAACCACATAGATAATTGAAATGTTCTACATCTGTTTATTTATTATTCTTGTTTGTTGTTAAGCACCAAACTACGTACTTTTTGAGTGAAGGATATATTAGGGTAACTAGATGTCTTGGCTTTGCCAGGATAGTCCAGGTTTTTGGTAGTTTGTTCCAGTGTTTTGAAAAAAGAGTTGTGTTTTTGATATTGTATTATGGGAGATTGGACATTATGTATTACATTATAAAGAAAAAAGCATAAGGTCCATTTGGTAAAAAGGAGCAAGGGCTTGAGTAGTTGTGATTTTTTGGTTTGGAAATCTAATCACCCTTAGATATATCATGTGAATTAGTAGTATAAACAGTGCTTCTTTTATATGCTAAAAACATTTCCAGTAGTAATGTCAGAGAGAATTATAAACATTTCTTACAATAGAAAAGGTATGGGAGGGACATGTATTTATGAGGGTTGAAAAATACACTGATATCTCAGTAAAGGATAAAGATAAGAGGCTGACAAGTTATATACTAGCTTGTCATTGTCTATAGCTTTTGTTGGTAATTGGCTGAATAATGTGCATATAAGGAAAAACTTTGAGAGTTTCAGCTTCAAAATTTATATGAATATTTTTGATATTAGAAAAATAAAGTAAAATAATACACAAATATGAATTCTGAGCTGTGTTCTTTTGCCAGTCTTATCATTATTCATTGTGAATATAGCTATATGATTAACTTTTGAATATAATTGTGTAAAAGGTCATACACAAAAATGAGTTATGAGCTATATCTGTATGCCAATTTTATAATTATACATTCTGAATAAAGTTTGATAAACATCTAAATATAACTGTGTGAAAGGGCATGACCTTTGCACTTTCACTTTTTGCCATATTCAGAGATTTAACTCTTCAACCGCAGTTGACATCATATGATGCATTTTGCATGCTACATTTTGAATGGTTTGCTGCAAAAGTTTGTAACTGTTTGTGCATGGAATGGTAGGCAGATTTACACAAGTCACAAACAAAGGGTTAAACAATTAAATTTAACTACTCAGTTATCATCACATGAAACCTGAATTGTTGGAATAATCAAAAATTGTAATTATCAGAAATATCAATTTTAGTTGTTAATTTGCATTATATTAATCATTTTACCTGTAATTTTGAATGATTATTTTATATGATACTAATTTATGTAATCAATGCTCATAAGTAGCGATTATATCAATTAAAGTTGAAAGCCTACCAATAATTTTGGTATTATCAGGAGATTTGTAAATATTACTGTTTAAGATACTAAGTGATATGTGGCCCAAATAATGAACAGTAACAAGTCCCAAAACACACTTCTAAGAGATTCAAGCGGTTGTATTTCTACACTGGAGAAAATTCTGATTGAATCATTTGTAATAGGTGTGTGGATAGTCTATAGGCTTAGTTGTTCATTTTAATATGCCTTTGTTGTCAAGTGTTTTATTTAGACTTTGTTATGCTGTCACAAGCAGAGCACACTGGCCACCAACATGAAGTTTTTATGGGAAATAAAGAATTTCTTCAGAGACAACTGAACATAATCAAATAATTTCTTTATTTTTCACTGTTGAATGGTTCACTTATATCAAAACTCACAATGTTGTCTTAAAATTACAGAACTTTTGAATCACTGAATACTTTATTTTGAAAGCCTGGATGTTTGCTAATAAGACTAATACATTCATTAATATACATCTAACATTAGTCATCAATTAAGTTAACAGGATAAATTCTCTTGATCATAATTGATATAACTGCATCAGAAATTATCCTAAGATATCTTTTGGTAAATCCATTTTAAGGATTATCAAATGTACCATTTCCTTAGTATACTGATTGTTTTCCACCTTCCTCCTTTTATACATTATACATTAATGAACTTTGTAAGTTAAAAATTATTAGACTGGACCAGAAATAGCATACTTAAAAGGAGTTTGTGCAGCAAACTTGTACATTTTAAATTACATTAATTTTCTTCTGGACTTGGATTAAATCTTTGGAACAACTTGGTAAGTGTGGAAAACTTGATAAACTCAGAGAAATGCCCTATAGATTCAGAAACGTGGAATTATATGCAAACAACTTTTAATGTTTTTCCAATCGGTCAAGAAGTGAAGCAGATCTACTTTTAAAAGTAGCTCTTAATTCAAGTGGGATTTTCAGTAACAAGTGGACTATTCAATTAGACTGTGACCAAAATCTTGTGCATATGTTTGTTATTTAATATCTGGCAAAATTTTCCAAGATTGTTAACTTGGGTGTATAGAGACAAAACTTGTAATGTTTAAGTTTTCACAGGCAGTGTCACGAAACATGCCAACATGTAGTTTTGATACAGTGCATAGTGGTTGTCATGTCACTTGCTGATTTGCATACTGCAACCAGTTTTAATATGACACACTCAACTCTTTGTTAAATTTTTTTTGCTTTCTTTGTTGAGTACAATGGAATTAAAAACATTATTTTAAATTAGTGTTATCAGAATATAGTAATATTGGTAAGTGGAAAGTAATTTAACCATTTATATTGTGTTCAAATTAATTATGTGATTTATTTATAACAATGCAAAGTTTAATGTTAGAGAACTTCTTTGTTAAACAGTTTCTGTTTTTTTGTACGTGTAATTTCACAATGTATTGAAGGTACTGAAAATTTCAAGACTAAGTGTGACTACAGGAATTTTGCAGTAAAAATTAGGTATTTAATGATAAATCATTATTAAATAGTTATTACTTTTCAATGAGGTACTGAAATTGATTAAGGATTCACATATCTTACCTATATTATAAACACAAGTTTGTAATTCAAAGACTAATTATTTCTGTAAGAGTGCTAAAATGATTAAATATGTAGAAAGTAGTAAGTTAATTTTGTAGTTTTAGTGTAAAGAATTGTTTAGTTGTGACCAATTTGATACATGTGAAAGGTGTTAATATGCAGCTAGTTCAGAGGGTGTGTGACAAGCTGAAGTTTGGGGAAGAAAATAGAAATGTCATACTTATAAAACTGAATGGTAAGTTGATTGATTTCTTTAATTAGTGGTCATAGCTTCTGGTTATCATTATCAGTTAGTTATTTTTTGTCAGTTTCATATTTAAAATATCTGGACAAAAGCATTCTATTGAAATTTGTGTGTTAGGTAATTAATAATTAAAAACCTCCAACCCTGATAAGGTATCTTACTTTTGATCATATACACAGCTATTTTCATTCAGTGCTACTTTCTGTTTACAAACAAATGTTCATATGCCACAAGCATTCAACACATATGCACCTCTTGATTCATATGATTTATCTGATTTTTACTGAAAATTATCATGTGACAGCCTCTAACAACAGGAGTGCCACACACTCATGTGATTGATATTACTTCCTCTTTGCTATTTTACCAAACTGTCATTTCTTGTTTGGTGCTGCTTGTGTTCTAATATCAAAATTTGTTTTCTGAAGTGTTTTTGTTTTCTTCATATCGTTATAACAATTCATCTCGATAAGTTTAGTATTTATTATACAATAGAGATACTAACTTGTTATTTGTAAATTATTTCAAAGTGGAATTATTTTATATTTCTGCCTAGTTATGGAACTTAATACTTCATTATGATGTTGTTTTTTTTCTACTTTTTCTTTTTTTCTGCCAGCATGGTTTTGTTTGGTTATTCAATTTGAACTGTATTTGAAGTTATGCTTTGGAGGTTATATTTTCTATCAGCATAGTTACACAGGCTTCAGGTGGCAGTCCTTGACTGAAAAATTGTTGACTTCACACAATATGGAGATTAATTATCCAATGAGCTGATATTTGTTGGGCTTTGATAGGAATTCGGGGGATCAAGCATTTTGAAATACACTCCAATGACTTTGTAAGGATAAGATTTTGTACTGTTGTGGATTTCGAATAATTTTATTATCTGTATTTTGGTCCAATAACATAAGTTTAGTCAGATTAGTCAGTAATCATAGTCAAGCTCAGGTGTGAAATTAAGACTTAAGCTTTTCCTTTGCCATATAATGATAAAATAGGCTTAATACTTACTTGAGCTCTGAAATTACATATGACAAGTTGATCTTTTATTATTTGCTTTGGGTAACTGTTTCTTCCTCATTGGGGTACCATCTTCTACCTGTTGCCATCTTTCAGTCTTTTGTGAGACTGTAACTGGGAAATTTTTCTTTCTTTGGTTATATATATTATTTTTAAGGGGTCTTTTTCATGTTTTGATTAGGATACAACTCTGTACACTTTAATCATTTAGAATTGTACTAAAACTCACTTATAAGGCCATATTGTCTTCACGTTCATAATTTTCACAGTCACAAAATACAGTTATTACAAACACACAAACTAGAGAAGGTTAATTTCACAAGATCATATGTAAGTTGTTCTTTTTGATATCTCTGCTTCATAAATATGCCCATTCTGGACCACACTAACCCATGGATTTCACAGTTAATGGAAAATAGTATTTCTGCCTATTCCTGCCATTGAATAAATCAGATTTGGTCTCTATTTTAGAATAGGGTGTTTCATGGTCTCCCATTGCACTGTTTCAGGTGTGAACTTTTTTCTAGACTTTACACTTTGTTTGCCCCTTCTCCATTTCTTCTAGTGGAGTAAGTTCTTAACACTTTCCAGTTTCATACAACTGGAGTGGTGGATTGTGAAGTTGTTCTCTTGAATTGGAGGTATATGATATAAATAGTAGACTCCATTATGTAGAGAGGATGGTAGTATTCTGCTGGTGCAAATGAAAAGATATTCTCAAAATGGATCCTTGGTGTTTTTTTTCATGGGTTTCTGTGAGGGGATGTTGTAACTTTGGAGTTGCTCATTATAATGATTGGGATCCCTCATCCTACCCCTGCATGGAATTTGTTTCCCAACAGTTGAGTTTGGATTTAGAACTGAACCAATCACCACATGTTTTCATACATATCTTGCAGTTGGGATCCCTCATTCTACTTTCACATAGAAGGCAGTTCCCAGCAGTTGAGTTTTGAATTTAGAGCTTAACCAGATGACATGATATACTCCCACATGTAGTGAGGCAGCATAAATATAGTTCACCATTTGGGATCCTTCATTCTCCCCTTGCATGGATGTTGGCTTCCAGTGGTTGAGTTTCAGATTTAGATTAGAGATGAACCAGTCAAGTAAGTTCTCACATGTGTTCAGGGTGTTCCTGGTCCCTCACTCAATTTGCCTTCATTGAACTACTCCATTGTTTTGGTTCATGCTGAAAGCACTTGTTGGTTGTTCTGCTAACTCTGAATGTTTTAATGCAAAGCTGTAACTTCACTTGACATGGTTCTTGTCTTTTTTATTTTAGTGGGATTATATGTATGCTATTTCAATCTAATCATGAGTGTCCAGTTCACAGAGTGGTGGTGGGAGTTCTCCCCCTTATCAGCTGAACTTGAGATGAAGATGGTATGATTCTCTTTCCTACACCTACATGGATGTCAGTTCCTGGCAGTTGCATTTGGGACTGTAGTTGATTTACCATAATCCTTGTCCAACTCGTACATGGATGTCAGATCCTGATGGGATAGTTTTGGATGTCCCACCCACTCCACACCTTGGAGCATATCCATTATTTTACTCACATTTTATTCATTAGGGAGATTGAAATTATAATATATTGTGGTTAAAATCATCGTCTAATAATTTTCTTTCCCATTATAATGTGCTCCATACAAATTTCCATTGGGGCTGTCATGTCTGGGTGAAGAGTGTTTTTGGTACACAAGTTGTGTGGGATTCCCTCATATAATCCTTTTTTAAGAGGGTTCCTTCATTAGAATGTTCTTCAGACATTTTAAAAGGATACTTCTATTTTCTCCCTTACATGGAGCCCCTTCATCTGTTTGGTGTTGGATTCTAGCTATGTATGTGAGTAGAAGTAAGGTATATTGTTAGTAGTTATAATTTTCTTACACTGACGTATATTACTTCTGCTCACATTTCCTACCTTTCTTCTCCCTTGTTAATGAGTGCTGACGTTTATGTCAAAGTTTAAGATGATAAGTAGAATACCATGTAGCAAATCACGAGTCATATGTATGTGTGGCACTACTATTAGTGGAAGTTTATAGCATGGTATTTTGCATTGAGACTCGGTTAAACCATTTCAGTTCAGAGGTGAATGGGAGTGAAAGGCTTGTAGCATATGAAAAGATTTTTGCAAATAGAAGTCAACACCAAAAAAGAATAGCTATGTTTGTGAATGGAAGTACCCACCCATTGGAAATACCTTTTCAGTGTAAGAAAATTTTAACTTTCATGTTACAGGCTTAGGCTTACAAGCCAAATCAAAAACATGCTTCACAAAAAAGTGTACTGAGATTTACTAGACAAGTTTAATTGATCAATATATAATGCAGAAAATCTGTTTTAACCTTTTGCTATTTTGTTTAAAAAACATTTCAGAGTTGTAACTATTATTTTATGAAGTAGTTTTATTTCCATAACAAAAATTTTAAAATCTTGAACAGGTGACAAAAACAAACCAATAGCAATACACATTTTTATAGAAATAGATATATCTAAAATAGAAAACATATTTTATGGGTAAAATAAGAAAGTGTGTATTTACAGTAAAATTTTGAAGTAGAGCAAATTTAATATGTGATAATTTCATTTCATTGCAACAGAAAAGCAGCAACAAAAAACAAATATTCATTGCATGTTTTGTTTGTGGAGTTGAATGCTAAAATTTGGAAAATCATTTAGAAAACATCATTAGGTTTAGTATTAATAATTAAAAAAAATAAGCTTTATTAACAGCTTCCTTCCATGTGTTAAAATTTACAAACAGTAAAACCATTTAGGATCTGTCATTTAATGTTTAGTAGGACATTCTTCATGCTTTAATTTCTGTACTAGGCTATATGTCTATCTTTTATCTATGTAGTACAAAAAACTTTAAAAATTATGACAAATATCACACTAAACCACAAGATTTTTTTTGATTTTTTTACATTTCTGTTAATTTGCTCATTGCAAGTTACAGTGTGTGTAGTGTTAGAGGTTTTAAAAATTTAGTAAAAATGATTGTTTATGTGAAAAAAGTATGATCCAAGGGTGTTTTACTGAGTCACTTTTAGAACTGTATCATTTACTTCATTATTTATATTTTAGTGATTCTTTAGTAAAGATACTGTTGGCTTAATTTTTGTTTGATTAAAAATATTTTAATAAATTTAATTAATTGTTGACATATATGCATTGTGAAAGTGCTTTTACAGTTTTTTCACTACATTGCATGAGATATTTCTGTTTCTTCTGAAATGAAACTAATATTTTGAATAAGCAAATTAAAAATTTATAATATATTGTTCTAAAACATTTTCATTCAATTTGTACCATATTGTTTCAAAGCACTTCTGATTTTTATGTACTTTTAGGTTTCATCGTAACAGATGATAGAGTGGCCCTGAAATATATCACCAGACAACTTCATTTAGAAAATGTTGTTGGAGACCGAGTTTTTGTATGTACGAAAATCTAAGAACAGAAGTACTGGTGCTGTTAATGAGAATATTAAGAGTAGTAGTAATTAGGTATCTTATACGTGAACTGTGAGTGGTCAAGAGAGAGAATTCTGAAGATAAAAAATGATTATATTCTAAAGAACAAAACCACTGTTTTTATTAAATTGTGTTACGTATTATAATTTATATCAGATGAGTCTCTGATTTATTATATATGTTAAATTAATTAAATGTTTATTTATGATATTTAGCAACAAGATTGATACACAGTTTTCTTTTTTAATACAGATGTATTTTAATATACAAACAATGATACAATTTATATTAACAGTTATTACAAATAATGATTTATACACAACAGCTTTTCAAACGTAGACATTACTGAGTCTTATATGCAGTTTAAAGCTGAATATTTTATTGATGATCCAGGTTTATGAAGAACAACTTAATTCCGAGTTGATATTATCGTAGCTTCAGCTAACCGGCTTGATTGGTCTAACACCACTGACATTTTACTGATGAAGATATTTAATGTTCTTGAATAAATATTAATGTCTTAAGCTAATTCACTGAAGTTCAGTTGTCTTTATTCAAAATCTATAAACATTCCTGGTACAATTCTGTAGTTTTTTTTGTTAATAAGCTTTAATCACAATTATAGTTTCTGAGGCCTGTAGCACACTGATTGTAGCTGACCAGTAATGTTAATTGTCTTTTAGTGCATTGGTTTTGCAAGATTCTCCAACTTTATTCACTTTTTGAAAAGAGGCTAGCATTTTGGAGGTGAGAAGGTTAAAATTAATAGTATAGAAACTATAATGAATACAAAATGTTTGAGTTAAGCCAATCCAACTGACCTTTTAGTGAGAGAGTTTAGGAGAAAAGTGGGATGTCTTAGTGGAATAAAAAGATATATCTTTTTGAAAGATTTATCAAAATTTTTTGTTTTAAGAATTCAATCATGTAGCTGTAATGTTAATGAAGAACTTGAAAAATGCAAAAGAAACTACATTAAGAGGATTTTAAGTTTAGAGAGAAGCACACCTGATCACATATGGAGAATTGGAAGTGGGAAAGACAAGTTTGGATTATAAAGCAGTAAAAAAAAATGTCAAATATGTTATTACAATTTTGAAAATGATGGAAAATAGATACTTAAAGATTTGTTTGAAAGAGATAATGAAATTAATGGACAGAATCAAATAACGTAAATGACTCAAGTGGCTAAAACATATGAAGGGTGGTGAAGTGATTCAGCTTGGGAAGGAAGGAACTTCATTAGCAGAAATTATGAGGTCAGTTAAAGAGACCCTTCAGAAAATACTTGAATAAGTAATATGGACTAGGAGTGATTATTCAACATACTGCAACTTTCTTTAAAGGTATTAAAAAGTCAGTTGCAAAAGAGAATTCCTTGGTTGATAATAAAATTAAAGAGACCAACAGAATGTATGGAGGAGACAACAATGTGAAATGGTTCACAAGAGGGGAGAAATGTTGGTTACCAAATGATCAGAGATGTACTCATTGTAAACAGGAAGAAATAACTGCTGATCACATGTTTAAGTGCTCATACATGAACAATTCAACATGATATTTGGTAATTCAAGGGTTGGAGGAAAAAGAATATTTGGTGAGAATAATTCTTACAGAATAAACTTGACTCTGGTATTTGTAACTATTTTTTAACTTGTGCAAAATGAAGTAATGGATTATTTTATTGTAGAATGCAACAAACCTTCCTCCCTAAGAAATTGTAAATTTGCAGAATAAGTAAATAAGAAATGCAAACATTCCCATGGAGAATTTTTTACTCTTGTTCTGGGATATTTTATAGTGATATTGATAATGTTTAGGTCTAGGAATACTTTTATTCACTCATTTCTTTTATAACAGAGGGATGACCAGGTGTTTGGAGTGGTAAGTGCACTCTGTTATAGGCATATAATGTTTTGCTCTGTTGTTCTTGTCCGTATCTTTTCAACACTTGAGACATCTCATCATGTAAACAGTTCTTTCTTTTCAGTCTGTGCATACAGTGGTTGAACTGTGATTTTCTCTTCTTATGTTTCAGACTAAATACATCTTTTTTTTTTGTATTGCTATAAACTTGTGTTTAGTTTCCTTTTTATTCACCTTACAGTGATAAGTTTTCTGCTCTTACTATGGTTATTGCAATTAATATTTTTACCTAAAGGCTTATCAGTGTACCTGAGGATATCAAAAACCAATAAAATCATTGGTTCTCTGGTATTTTCATGTAAAAACAAGTATCAAATAGAATAACCTGCAGTTACAGAAGTTTTGTTCAGGAAATAAGGGGAATATTGTATAATAAATAGTTGAATTGAGTCCAGTTTATGAAATATAGACTGAACATAGTTAATGGAAATAAAAAAAAAAAAAACCTTTGTTATTTAACAGACACCAAGAAAATACAATATATGTACTTGCATACCTACATGAAAGACAGTTGCTTCTACTTGGCTGTGTTTAGTTCCACATCTTTTCCTTTTTCAAAACTGATATCTGTAAACCTAAACATGACAATTTTGAAAGATGGTCTTCTCTTGGTGATCTCTTTGTTGAATTGAATAAAGAAGAGGAGCCAGAATTTAACAAGGAAACTCTCTTTGTTGACAGTACACTTTACCCCCTTTTGTCCTTTCACAGCATTGGCTGACAGAAACAATAATCAACAGCATAATAGGCCAACAAGGATTATTGGAGTATCAATACTTTTAATCCAAGTGCTGCACATATTACTGAAATATCCTTACACTCAGAAAAGTCAACACTTATTATATGGAGTAATAAAGAAATGAACCAACTAGAACAAGGCAATATTAACAAATTCCTATGAGCCACATGTTGCTATCAATACGGAGAGCAAACTAAATATTTGAAAAAGTTTTAAAAATCTCTGTCACTAGACAGAAATCATGTCACATGCATGCTTGTTTCATGTTTTATTACTTCACACTTTCTGGCTTGTCCTAAAACTGATAATTAGATCAACTTTAAAACCAATCATTTCTACCCTTGCAACATGTTCAGGAATTTGGTTAACTGTACTCTTTTTTTTTTTTTTGTCTTTCTAGAAACACGAATACAGTATGGATGATACAAACTTTTAATAATGTGTCACACTGAAGTTTAACTGCGTAAGATCTACCAACTTGACTCACAATAAAAGAACAACTTTTCATCTTTATTTAAAGCAAAGAACAAGGTAATACATCACACAATAACTAAAACCCTGTAACTTTAATTTTTTTTATGTCGGCCAATGTTTAAAAACACCACAGCCCTTGAATTATATTCAAAATTGATGATAAATCACTACATGTAAATTACACTTTAATTTATGAAAGGTACATACAACACCCTTTAACAATGAACAACAAGTTGATGTCAAAATATTCTGCATTACACTACAAGAAACAACAGGTAACACTGTCCTGCTAGAACCATTAGGCAACACCAAGGTCTGACAAACATCATGTGCAATTTCCTTTCTAACCACAGCTTAGTCTTTGTTACTTTTATATTTCTGATGAAAATTACTAAACCTGCAGAATATTGGAATTTATAAAGTTTCTGCCATAATTAAAATTACAGGGGTTCTGTATTTTCCAATGATGTTTTCCAGTTTATTCGTAGAAGATAAACAAGTTAACCTCATTTTTATCTATCCTTAATGGTGGGATCAGAATCCTTTTCTCTGTTATTTTTGTTTTCATCTTATTTCCTTTTTGTCTTCCTATTATATATTTCTATTCTCTGTGTGTAGCTGCTTCATTTATTTTAATTTTAAAACATTTTTGAAGGACCCTGTGTAATGTTCTCAATAGGTGCATATTGTTATTTATAGGAGCTCTGATATCTTAAGAGACTGTTGGTCATTGGTTCATGGCTACAGGACTAAGAGCTATTTCAGATGACCTATCATTCAATCTTGCACTACCTCAGGTGTTGTAAGCTGTTGCTGATGTCATAGGTAGCTTAAAACTTACTTCTTGTAGGCCCTTGTTTTTATCTGTTGATGTCCATTATCTCACCCTCCAAGGAGGTAACTGACTGATGAAAATCTCCTATTTTTGGCATATTCAGCATTTATCTATTGTTTAGTTATAATCTTGACCATAGCTGGGGATACACTGCTTTGACTGGCAATGATTTGGAAACTTGCTAAGGATCTCGTACATTCTTCTAGTAAAACTGATTAAAGAAAATGTGCAAGAACTTAACAAATAAACATACTTTCTTTGCCAAGTCAACAATGCCACTTTGTATTGTGATATTTCACAGCATTTACTGTATGCAACATTCAGTCACCATCATAAGTTGTTAGCAAAGAACATTATAGTATTAGTCATTTTAATCCAGTATTGCACATATTACTAAAATATCCCTGTGGGTGGGAGAGTTGTTGCTTACTGCAGAAGACAAAGAAGTGAAGCAACTAAACAGTCATCTTAATGACTCTCTGGATCAGGTGTTTCTGTCATTACAGATAGGAAACTAAATAAGTGAAAAAAATTTTAAGATCTGTATAACTAAATGTAGAAAACGCATCATATTCCTGTATGCAACAGCTTTTCTCTGTTGAAGAGCATTTAGGAATTTGTTTCATTATAATGTGAAAGTACAGGAAAACAAGATGTTTTTTGCATCAAAGAATATACATAAGATGCCTTTAAGAGTGGTGTGAAGCAAATTATATATGCATGATTGAAGCAACTTGAAAAACTTCGTAAATAGAATAAACTGTGTGGCAAACAAATGAATATCATTGTTTTCTCTCAAAAAATTCTCGCAGTGAAAAATTTGAACATATGTTGATTACAAAATGATTGTTTGATATAGGGAAAAAATAAAATTCTTTGACTCACTTTTGTATTTTATGCAAAGGTATTGGTAATACAGATAATTATTTTGCAGCATAAAATTAGAAATATCTGTACAACAGTTATCTTAAATACTAGTGCATTTATCTCCCATCACAAGTTGAATCCTGTCTATCTTAAGCATCCCTGATATTGAGAAAGTAAGCTAACAAGAATGTTTCCAAATGCAACTTCATTTTTGGAATCAAAAATTGATTAAACATTGTATTTCTATAATTACTGAGTTAACTTATGTATTAAAAAGTATATAAAATAGTTTCTTGAGGCATAGAAAAGTACAGATCAGTCAGTGGCTCAGTGTGGTATTAGTCTGAGCATGACTTTTGCAATTGCAACAAAACTTTAATTTTGTGTGAGATATTAAAATTACACTAATACCTTTTCATCTTTAAGAAAATATACAAATAAAGCATTATTTTTAATGTATTATTTCATTCATTTACAGGGTAGCTTTGCTGAGAACTTGGCCTTCCTTTTGCAAGCTTTAAAATGTGGTGAGTGAAAAAAATCTTGTATAGCGATAAATTTGTTTTTGTATGCAATTACGAAGATGTTTTCATAAATTATCATATACTTTTTTTGTAGATTAAAGATTACAAAGAAGGTTTTGCATTTCTCAGTCACTTTAGGGTGAAGGATGGCTCTAAAATCATAAAAAAAATTTGCCACATCTTTAGCTGTGGGTACATCACACCAGTGAATATTAATTCTGTAGTGTAGATGGTTTAGTTATCTAATTGATTTTTATTCCCTTTGATCACTTGTTCAAAATTATGGTTAATGGAAAATAATTAGTAGCTTCACCATGAATACAAAACACTCTGAATTAACTTTGCACAAATAATGCAGAGACTATTAACACAGAATTTAATATTGTTTTTTTCCTGTTATTAACAAATATATATATGTGTGGTCTAACGTTGACTCTTTAAGTGTTTTATAAGAGACTACAAATTTTTGCCTTACACTTTAACTCTGTGAATCTCTGCACATTTTTTTTCTGACTCATGCTTGCTTCTACTGATTCACAGTTCAGAGTTGACATTTCTCTGCTCCTAGAGGATAGTGCATGGGAGATATTCCTGATGATAAAAGGGGAAGTCTATTACTATCCCATCTCAATATCCCCTTTATCTGGGTTTTTTCTGGTTTCCAATTTCAGATAGGTCCAACCATCTCCTATTTGAGTTTAGAGCAAGTGGTTAACACATCCCTCACTTCACATTCCTTACAGCTCGAGATGTTCTATCTCTCTGAGGATATGGGCTTCACTTGCAGTTCTCTTTCCCATGGATGAGAATTATATGGGTTCAGTGAATATTCCTAGCCCAGTCAAATTTCTCCTTGGATCCATGGCTTGGTGGTTTAACAGTTAAACAGGTTATAACAATTTCAGCAAGAAGCAGTAGCAGCTGGTAGAAATAACAAGAATACTCAATGAGAATTTATTAATAATTTAAAACATGCATACACAGTGAGCAAAATGTGGATGATAACAGCTGTGGGGATGAACTGTACATCTTTAGTAATGTTCACGTTCAAGAGTTTGTCTTTTCAGAAGACAGGTATGTTTCTGCATTAAGTATGCTTCCATGTGAAGTTATCATTTTGTAAACCAAAAGACTGCTTACATGCAAAGGAGAATAAGTCTGTGACAGGAATTTAGATGAGTGGGATTTTAAAAAAATCTACAGTTGATAGGAATAGAATGCAGAGAACAGAGACAAATTCAGAACCTATAATACATACATTTTTGACTCTCTGGTGGCTATCATTATATGTGAATATCATGAATATAAACTAATTTCACAACTCTGCTAAAGCCGTACAATTAAAGTTAAATGTGACTAAATTAATTGTTTTTAACTGTCCTTCCATACTGTACAATTCAGTATAGTATTTATGTAAGACATAAGTTACATATATTTTATGTGTGTATACATATATATATTCAGTAAAACTTGTCTAAGCCAGAAACTGCATAAGGTGGAAACCTGTACAAGCCAGATATATCAATATTTTGCAGCATTATCTTAAGATTTCTTTTGTAAAAGGCTTTTTACATGGGGGGACCTACGTAAAGCAGATGGAAAACTATCTTTCACCTACCTCATCTATCAACAAGTAGGATTAGGATCTGAGTAAGGCAGAAAAAATGTTTTTGGTTAAATATTAATTTCTTATTTAATTAACAATTAAATATTAGTAAATTATTGTTTAATTAATACATGTAATTTCTTTAAATATTAATAAATTATTTTGGTCGCATTTGCTTATAGAAAACTAGAAAATCCATGGGTAATAGGTAAAAGTTAAAATCTATGCTGTTTCAAAAATTTAAGGAAGAATCAACTTATAGTAGAATGGAAAGTGAATAATAGAGTGTGGATGGCAAGTGCTGCATTCAAGGAAAATTTGAATAAATTAAATAAAAGAATGGGACAAGAAAATAGGAATGTTTTACTTTTCCTGGATAATGCAACTTGTCACCCAAAAGCTCAACTTTCAAATGTTCATTTAGTTTTCGTACCTCCATATATGATATTTATTCTGCAGCCACTAGATAACAGAATTATACAGTGTATAAAATTGAAATATAGAAAATTGATGTTTCAACATATTGCAAATGTGGATGACTGAAAGAGAGCATCTGAAACAACCATGAAAACTGATGTACTAGATGCAATTACAGTTTTAAGTCATTCAGTCAAATGCATAAAAGATAATAAAGTGCTTTTGAAACAGTGAATTTGTTTTTGATGATGGAAGATATTGTGGAGAAGTTGTTTGTTGTTGTTGTTTTGAATTAAGCACAAAGCTACACAATGGGCTATCTGTGCTCTGCCCACCACGGGTATCGAAACCCGGATTTTAGCGTGTAAGTCCGCAGACATACCGCTGAGCCACTGGGGGGCGAAGTTGTTTGTTATGATTATTCTAGTGAAATCCAAACTCTGATTGAGAAGATTGATGCAGATGATTCTGTGAATACTGAAAGTTTTGTGAACATTGACAAGAATGTTTTAACAGAAACTGATGAAATTTGTTTAAAATCTATAATAGAATTGCAAGATGGTAACAGTATGAGAGATTCATAAGATGAACAAAATGGAAAAGATAGTGAGGAGATAGAAATTCCTACTTCATTGCAAGTTTTAAGTTATATTAATGATGTGAAATTGTATGAAAAAATGAAGGGGGAAAATGAATTTCGTGAAAAGGCCACAGAATTGGCATTCTCTTTTAATGGCATCAGAAAGGCCATTAAAAAAAGGAAATAGTTGAAATTGGACACATTCTTCAAATCAATTTGATTAAGATTTTGTGTACTTGTGTATATTTTGAATCTCTATTTTTGTTCTTGTTCTAATAAATATAGCATAAACAATATAATAACTCTATTCTCAAATGTCTTAATTCCCTTGAGTCAGGTAAGTACAACATTCTGCTTAAAAATTATATATAATTAAAGAAATGCATGTTCATTGTCTGAGCCAGAAATTTTACTTGGTCCTGAGCAGTTTCTCCTTAGACAGGTTTTACTGTATATATATGTCTCTGTGTGTGTGTGTGTTCATATATATGAAATCTCAAAATGTAATACAATTTCTTGTCCAGAAGTAACAATATCTGTCAAAAAAACAAAACTTTTTCTACATACAACTGATTTAAACCTTTTGTGAGTAAAAACAAAGTTATAATATTTAATTAATAAGAAATTATAATAAATTTTAAAAACATATTTACTTTTTAAATTTTGTGTTTTATTGATTTTTGTTCTTGAATCTGGGTATATAGTGACTTAATTTTATTCATCTGCTGTGCAACAGCAGAATCTCACATGTGCCAGTGGACCACTTCACCGGCTTTTGTGTGCAGATATGCAGTTTTATGCTATTTTTGTCATTCTAGTTTTTTAATGCTAGTTTCTTTTTGTTTTTATATTTTGTGCATAGTTGTATTACATTTTAAGAGTTAATGTATATTGTTATTTTGTTGTTTTGTGATTGCTGGCAAATTTTCACTTAATGAGTTTAATTTGTTATTTTGTATTTGCATTATATCTGAATATAATTTTGTTAATGGATGAGTTCTAAAACTCTCACTATTACCGTATATATTGGCTTGTAGTTATTCAAGAGAATTACCATGAACATTTAATTTGTATTCATGAAGAAACCAAAAATGTGTTGAGCAAACACTGCTATTGATTGAATGTCTGATGTTAAAGAGATGGTTTGTGTGGTGGAACTCGGTGATCAGCTTCTAATTGTAGTTACTATTCACATAGTTCATATAACGAGAAATGTTTTAGTATTACTAACATAAATATAAATTAGCATATTGTAAATCATAATTGTTACAAGTACAAAATGCAGGATACATTTAAAACATTGTTCCGTACTTTATACTGTGTAGGATTTTATTTATTAATGTATTAACACTGAACTTTATATTTTTGATGAAATGTTTTAATGCTTCTCAGATATAATTTTTTGTTTTATTAATCTTGCACTCTGTTCTCAATTTTTTTTGCTCATTACTACTTTTGCTACTCTCATCTGCCTCCACTGTAGCATGCAACAACCCTTCACCAATAGGAGTGCAATACACTCTCTTTGATGTGCTGTTTCTCCTGGAATGCAGTCTAGCTTTGATTTTTGACTGGCATTGAATTGATTAGAGATATTGCTTAATGTGCTTTGAGTTTTCAAATTTTTTGAAACTGTGTTACTTTTGTCATTTGTTTTTGAACTTTATTTTTGAATTTACATATTCAACCTCAACTGATACTGAGCAGCTGTTACATTATTGAATTTGTTTTTGTAAAATATTTCATTCTTTCTCCTTCCACAACAACTTGGTTTATTAAGTGTTTTCATTCAAATGCAATGATGAATTTGCAGCTTTTTTATCACAACAATTTCAACTGCAACTACTGTCATGGTTCCTTTGCCTGTTACTGTGACCATGGGTGAAACATTATTGGCACAGTGAGTTTTGGCATTTGTTTGTTGGGAAATGGAGTTGTTCATATAGGCTGAAGATTCTCCTGATCCTTTAATCAGCTCTCCCTGACTTATGGGACATTGGACAGAAATGGGAAGACTTTGAGAGCCTTTTCCCTTCTTCTTACTTTACTCTGCTGTTCATGCACCAAGATCTTCATCAGATATTTTGCACTTGGTAACACAGACTTGTTATTTTTTTTATTTCCAGTGTTGTATGACCTATCCTCTTTTTTTTTACATGTCACACCTGCTTTCAAATGGTTTGTTTTTCCCCTTCTAATATCAGTGTATATGTAGAGCATTTTGCTGACCAATTACACTCGGGCATTAATATGCCACAACCCCTTCACTTCTAAGGCTTGCACAATGCTCTACCACTGGGCTTTTTTTTTTTTATTTTCAATAGTTGAATTCTTTAACTTCAGGAAATTGGACCCTAATACCTCAGTTCATTTTCTTATTCACAATTTTCCCACCTTTGTTTAATCTTAACCTCTATCCTTTGCAACATCTCTTCTGTTCATACCTGGTTGGAATGTGGTGTGAACTCCCATGTGCATCTTTCCTCATCTCGGAGATTTCACTCTCCATAGGATATTCTTGGAGGCATTTTGAAAAGGAGTATCAAAGTAGTATTCCACCAGTCCCTCAACCAGATCAATGTAGGATTTTGGCTATTATGTGAGAAGAGGTAAGGTATTGTATCAAAAGTTATAATTTTTTCTACACAGAAAATGCCCTTCTGATAGATACATATTTCCATTTACACTTCCAATCTTCTTCTCCACTCTTGTGTTATTGTTTTTTGGGTGCCTAATCTCAAAGTGAAGCAAGACTAATCCAGGGAGAGAGAACTGCACCATTAAAGTGTGTTGCTCTCCTACTGGTGGAGGGTTATCACATACTATAATACAGCTTTATCATGTTAAATATATGGGGCTAGGTGGGAGTATCAAGGCTAATGGCATGTAAAACATTTCAGCATGCATAGAGCAACATTAGTCGAGAAAAGCTACTGCGTGAGTTAAGGTAAGTATCTATTGAAAGTACAGTGTTTGTGTAAGAAAAACTGTAATGTTTTATGTTTTACACTTCACTGTTTAATTTGTAATTTATTTTACTGTAGGAAGCCAAGAATGTAAATCCCTAATCTTTTTTATTGAAGAGTTTGATCTTTTCTGCTACCACAAGAATCAGACCTTAATCTACAACTTGTTTGACATTGTCCAATCTTCTCAGACACCAGTAGCTGTAGTTGGAATAACATGTAGGCTGGTTAGTATATTTACCTTCTTTAGGTACTGTATTTGTTTGATATACAAGATGACCTTTACTTTGTTTGACAAATTGCAAATGTCTTGGGCAAATGTTCTGATGAGATGTCAATTGCACTGATTAAAACAATCAAGAAAAGTTATGTATCTGGGAGGGATTATAACTACCCATGTACATTGTTGAAAGTTTACATTAATCATGCTAATTTGGACCATAAGATATTAGGTAAACCCACAATAATGTATGAATATATATATATATATATATACACATACATACATACGTATTAAAAATGATCATATAAATAGATATGTGTTTATACATGATAAAAAGTAAAATGTTTAATAATTTGATTTGATAAACATGTTTCTGAAAGAAAGTTACTGACTGTGTCACTCTAAGAGAAAGCATATAAAGTAATAGTTTCTTCTTGAGAAACAACTGACTTAGTTTTACACATGTACTTAATGTCATCTCGGTACCTAGTGGCATCAGCAAAACCAAAGAATAACAGCTTTTCTTAGATCATAATTCCCAAGGTAATCATCACAAAATTTCACACACATTAAACAACTTAAAGTAGGTTATTTTAAACAAATTTTCTAGTCAAGTTTGATCCTTTTCATGCTTGGCTTCTGCTATGCTTACAAGCAGTACTGATATAATGTTCCTTTATGCAGTGATATTAGAAAGATCTTTACATTTAGCTTTCAATGTGAGTGCAGAGAAATATTTAATGGATGTTAAATTTTTTTCAATGTATTAACTTTGCCATATGTAATTAGCAAATTGATAAAGTTATCTTCATTTTACATCACACAAAGCAGGTTTGAAATCATATTTAACTAAAGTTTTTGTGAAGTAGACAGATAGTCAATCAATTTCAACTTTTCCATGTATTCCAACATCAAAATCTGATCTCATATTTTGATGTCTTTGACCATCCCCTCGGTGTGGATTCCTGTATGTGGCAACGGGACCTCCCAGGGAAAGTTCTGTTCTTTCAGTTTACCTCCTCTGGGATCTAAACATCTTCCCATGTGTTTATCGTGCGTGGCAACTTGTGAAGGGAAAGAGAGGATCCTGGTGGTTGAGGGGTCCAACCCTGACACACCACTTTGGTCTTGAATTCCTTTAGACAGGTGGCTTTGGGGTGGCCCCCCCTTGGGTCAATTGGCTGGTCTGCTCAGGATAGGGTTAACCATTACATTCCAAACCCTCTCTAATGTTTCCAGTGTCAATGGTTTGGTCACTCGAATATGCCATGTTGTGGTTCCTTAACATGTGCTCGTTGCAGTGGCAAGGACCATTATGCCTATGAGTGTAAAATAGACCCTCATTGCATCAATTGCAATGCTTCTCACTTGTCCTATTTTTGTTCTTGCCCTAAATGGTTGGAATAAAAAGAGGCCTGCAGTTGAAAACGATTCATAATATTACCTGTCCTGAGGTTTGCAAATTGCCGTCTTCCACCTCTTCTTGGATGTATACAGTTACACTTCCTTTCACAGCTATTGTGGGAGTGCAGACAGATCTCTCTGTGACTCGTAAAGAATTGTTCTCCAAACAAATGAAAAGTCTGTTGACCTCCATAGTTAAAGTTGGTAAATCAACTTCAATGCCTATGTACATTTCCCCAAACTCCAAGATCCACATCCTTTGGTTCCAGGTGCAGGCATTTCCTCAGATCCATCTTCCTCTCTCACCCCAATATGCAAAACAATCATTTGTTCACATTCTCAGTGAACAATCCCCTTCCAACAGCAGAAACCTGCCCAATTGACCCAGGGCAGTATCCATGGAGGTTGATAGACTTCCCTGGAATAAGGAAAGTAAGGAAAAAAAATGTGGTCGTAAACAGAAGGGTTCTTCATCCAATTTGCCTACATATAAATAAAAATTTCCGTCTTGATACAATGGAACTGTTGACGTTAACATTCTAATCTGGATGACATCCAAACACTGATTGCTTGCTTCCATCCTGTTGGTCTTTCTTTACAAGAAACATTTCTGAAACATGCCGATACAGTCACCTTTTGGCAGATTTCTTTATACAGAAATAACAGGCTGTGTGATGGATGAGTGCATGGAGGGGTGGCACTGTTGGTTAATCAGCATGTGCTTACCCTGTCTTTACAGCTTGACAGTCCCTTGGAAGCTGTAGCCATCCATGTTTCCTTGGGACATACCATCACTGTTTGTTCTCTCTACCTGTCACCTGGAGAGACATATGATCAATCAGACCTTGATGCTCTCATTGAACAGTTGCCGTCTCAATTTTTTAACCTCAGGGACTTTCTTGGATATTATCCCCTCTGGTGAAGTGTTGATATTTGATAGAAGGGGTTGCTCAGTATAGTGTATGCTCTCTGATTACAACCTTTCTCTTTTCAATACTGGTTTTTCTACTTATTTCCATGCACCTGGTTAGTCCTTTACTGCTATTGATCTCTGTGTTTGCTTCCCTTCATAATTTTACATTTTTCATAGAGGGTTGACAGTTATCCATGAGGCAGTGATAATTTTCCTTTAATCTTGAGAGAGACTGGTCATGGTTGATGCCACCAACCCACGTGCCCCAATGGAAGCTGGATCAGCCAAACTGGCCCTCTTTCACGACTCACACAGAACTTGATTCTGCCATTGTCTGTAAGCCATCAGGAGATGACTGCATGGCAGCAGTAACTGACTGTATTATACAAGCAGCTGCTCAATGTAATCCTAAAACCTTGACATGCTTTCCACTATATCCTTGTCTATGGTGGAATCCTGCTTGTCACATGGCATGGAAGGCTCAGAAATGAGCCTGGGATACTTTCCGCAGATATCCCGCACTTTTGAACCTCATAGCTTTCTCGCCCGTGCACATGCTCGATGGGTAAAACATAAAAGCCAGAAGGAATCTTGGATTAAGTTCACAACCTGCATATCCTGTACCACCAGTTACAAAGTCATTGGGGACAAGATTCAAAAGGTCAGTGGACAATATTACTCTGTCCTAGTCTCAATCTTGCTTTCTGATGGTCAAGAAGTAACTGATACCCAGAGCATTGCTGATACTCTAGGTGAAAGCTTTTGCCAGGTATCTAGCACTTCTGCTTCTTCTTCCACCTTCTTAGCCATCAAGACTTGGGCAGAGTGATTACATCTTTTCTTTCAAACTGATTGTCTCTTTGACTATAATCTTCCCTTTACAACTGGTGGAACTCAAACTGGCCCTTCATCAGTCTGGCAGTACATCGATTGTACCTGGTGATATACACTATGAGATGCTGCACCATCTATCTTCTGCCTCTTTTGCTATCCTTCTGGTTGTTTTTAACCGGCTCTGGCAGGAGAATGTTTCTCTTGATGCCTGGTGCCAGGCTATTGTCCTGCCTTTTTCCAAGCCTGGGAAGGATCCCAAGATTCCTTCAAACTACTTTCCAATTACGAATGAAACTCGACTATGGATCACTAATCTATGGCTCTGCCAGACCATCAGCCTTAAAGATGCTAGACCCTATTCATCATCAAAGACTTCGGCTCTGTACTGGGGCTTTTCACACTTCCCCAGGTCAGAGCTTATACATAGTCTTATGAACCTTCTTTGCACCTATGCTGTTTGCAACCGTTTTCACTATATGTTTCAAAACTTCATTTCTTACCAAAGCATCCCACCTGGGGTTGTGTTTTCCTTCCTTGAGGGGCCATGCTTTTTTAGACCAGACAGTCTGCCATTGCTCCTCTTGGCCTTTGTATCCAAGTGCAGTTAGATGAATTGGGTCTGTCTTTGGATAACATTGCTGTATCCACTGGTCAGCCCATCCCACTATGGCTTCTTATAGTCCCCAATTATGATCTATCTTTAGGTCATCTGAGAAAAGTAGACACTTCTGATTGGAAATACTGTCTTCTATTTGGTGAACATCTTTCAAACCATTTTTCCATTCCTATTTATACAGATGGTTCGAAATCTGGTGACTGTGTGGGTTCTGCCATGGTTTGTTGTGGTTATATGTCCCACCAGCTTGCGTGCAGAATCCCCTCTACAGTTTCTGTGTTCACTGCTAAACTATATGCCATTTCTCTTGCCCTGAATCACATAGAAGCTAAGCAGGACTCAAACTGCATGATTTATACTAACTCACTTAGTTCTCTACTGGCCCTGGAATCACTTCATGTTGGTTCCCACTTTGTTCTTGCTGATATTCAAAACTGACAGGCCCATTTCTATTTAACATCTACTTCTATCCAGTTTTTCTGGATACTGGATCACGTTGGTATTCGTTGGAACGAGTTTGCTGACACTGCAGCTCTGACACAATCACTGCTGTGCCTGTCCCTCACATGGACTAGTCCTGTATTCAAGGCTCGGCTCCATGCCAGCTGGCAATCGACTTGGAGTGACCAATGCGAAAACAAGGTTTTCCAAATAAAACCCAATATTGGACTTTGGCCGTCTTGTCACCATAAAGATGGGGAAGAAGAAGTTGTTCTAACTTGACTACACATTGGTCACAGTTTTTTAACTCTTTGTTTACTTTTACCTGGAACTGATACACCTGTGTGTAGTTTGTGTAACACTCAGATCACAATAAGCCACATTTTACTTTCTTGTCATCGTTATGATTCACAATGAAGGCACCATTCTGATCATGTTATGTCCCAAGGTTTGCCCATAACAGTAGATAGTGTTATTGGTGATGATGACACTGTCCACCTTGGTAATGTTTGTAGTTTTCTAAAGACCAATAATTTTTTTAATACCATTTAATTTTTAAATTTATATTTACACCTTCTAAATGTGGCTCCCTTTTAAAAATCACAGTTCATCTAGTTCATTTTGAAATTAGAAACTGATAGTAACATTAACTAACTAAAAACCAGGACTGGAAAGGCCAACTCTAGGTTACTGACGGTGGTTTTTGTACTTACCTGTTAGTCTTCCTAGCAAGTTATGATTATTACAGTCACACAGCAGAAAGTCCTTTACAACTTGAATTACTGTAGTTTTTCTCTTGATGTTATAGACTAAATGTAAACATTGGTTTTATGCTATTTATTTATTTTTTAACTTTGTTTTGTTTTACCTTAATTTCCTTTTATGAATTTTACTAAATTTACTTTTTCTTTTTTTACTGGACGTTTAGTACAGATATCCTAGCTGCTTTGTGCCATAAAACATTAAATCAACCAACCAACCAATCTTTAATCGTATCTTTGGAAAAAGACTAAACATCATATTCAATTTTCTTTTGTGCATTATTGCTTTTGTCATAGAAAATGTGCCCTTTTTGATTAAACAGCATGTTTTACTTATACAACAATGTTGTTTGTAACAAAATCATTTGTAGTTTCAACAATGTTGCCTCTCTGTAGCTTAGTTTCTCATCACAGGAAAATATATTAATTAAATCAAAGTTAATTTTCTTTTAACATTAAATAATTCCAAGCACTGAATGGTTGCTGCAATCCCTATAGTACTCTTTGATATTATAAATCACAAAAGCAGTGCTTATTTCTGTTAATAGCTCAAACACATCTCTGGGAATCAAGGCTGGTGCTGAGTAGTTTAAAAAAGTAAGGATGCATTTACCAATAATTTCTGGTCACATTCTACTGTGGGTACAATGAATGATAACTGGTGTCCATATTTTACAAACTACATTTAGAACTCTGCTTATTGGTGCTATCCACTTTGTTCTACAGTGAACCTTCCTGCTGTTTACCTTGCAAGTTGTCCCCCGCTAGTACAGCGGTATGTCTTCGGACTTACAATGCAAAATCAGGGGTTCGATTCCCCTCGGTGGGCTCAGCAGATAGCTCGACGTGGCTTTATTATAAGAAAACACCCACCCACCTTGCAAGTTTCAGCAAGGCAAGTCTTTTGAAAAGAGGATTATTTGTAAAATAAGTATATTTTCTGAATTTATTCAAAAATTTTTTACACAAGTACGCATTGTTTTCCAGCAACTTTCTGGTACAACTCGGAGAGGTGAGCCACACAATGAATTTAAACTAATTTACCATTTATATTTACTGTGAACTATTTGTAAACATTGGTATTTATACCAAAGCTGTTCAAGGTATGCCTTGTTTAATTTTGGCTGAAAATGTTTATTATTGCTTGATAATTTGTGTGATGCTCTCTGTTCTGAGGATTTCCCCATATACTTTTCTGCCTTTTGTTGCTTAGGGAAGAATTGGGTGGCAGATTCAGTGTTAAACACTGCTGCAAATGCTTACAAGAAGGAGACTTGACAAACACAATTTCAATTTCAGTATTGCATTTTATGTTAACACCAGCAGCACAATTGCTGTAATGTTTTTTGCCACTGTTAGTTCTGGCAAAATTATCATCAAACTGGTATTTTGTTTGATTTTGAAATTCTAATTGAAATAGACTTACCATTACTAATGAATAAATTACGAGCTGAAAAACATTCTGGTATGTTTCAACAAATAAATGGATATGTACCTGAATACAGTGTCAGTAATCAGCCATACTTGTAGCTGTCATTCTATAATACTATATTACACTACTATGGAGTACACTTGGTATAAAAATAACCTTTGCATTTTATTCTTTTGATAACATAAAAATAGTTTATGAATTAAATCAGTTATTTAACAGTTTTTGTGAATTAAATGTATTTAGTTCTATGCTTATAGCGTACTGTTTTAAATCCTTTATTTATTGAACCACTGAAAGGCTGCATTCACCACTTTTAGAAACTCATGAAAATATATTAAAAGTCACTGAACAGCTTGTTAATATCATTGTGTAATTGTGAGAGGACTTTTCTGTAATCATTTCTAACGAGCCATCTTTTGTTTTTTAATCTTTTTTAGGGCACATCACAACATTCAAAATGGTTGTAGGTGGATGGTAGTTATAGATGTCAATAATTATATAGCCACTTCATTTTTGAAGTAATCTATGTAAAGTTAAAAGATGCTGAATAGTCATCACATGTTAAAAAACATTTCCTTGATTAAGAAATAAAAAATATTTTCTCAGCTTAATCCTTTCTATATAATATCTATTCATTGCTGTCTCTGTATTTTCATTCTTAAAAATTAATATCAGTATCTGAAAGGCACTTTATTTAAACAGGAAGGTTTATAATCAAAGAACATTCTTTTCATCTGGTTGGCTTAATCCACAACTTTGCAGCTAATAATGAAATAAAAACTACTGTGTGGTATGGCTGTATATTGTTCTGTTATGCAGTACTTGAAAGCCATATTTTTTCACTTTTTTCTAATAATACAGTCACATGTAATGTATGTGCTACAACACTATGTTAAAATATCATTTATCATAAAATATATGAATACATAGTATTTGGTTTGCTTTATTTTATTTATAAAAGGTTACCTTTTTACTTTTGTATGAAACATGTACATCTGTTTCATAAAGCTGATGTTATTAAAAAAAAGTCCATTCTAAAACATTACAGTTTCACATTAGCAGCAAACATTTTTAATGTAAAAAAGCAGTTGCCATAAACAAACAGGAGAACCTGTAAAATTTGTCTATTGTATTTACTTTTCCTGACACAGAGAGATTAATTATTTAAAGGTATTTGAAAAAAGAAACTTGTGACATAATACTTAAAAACTGAGGAATTTCTAACTTACATGCATTTTTCTTTGGTAAGAAAGAGCTTTAGTGAAATAGATTGTTAGGGGGAAATTGTCCATTTTTCAAGCTACATATTTGATTTTTATTAGCTATGGAACTTTAGAAATTGTGACACGAAAAGTTTACTTAATTGAACTTCAAACATTTGCTGTTTTTATTCTGTATCAGTGATAAGTTAGCAACAAATGTGTTTGTCTGTGAAATATTTTTCATATTAAAACTAGAAGTCTAAGAGAACTAAGAGTTTGTGCAAGTTAAGAAACTGTTGAAGGAACAGCTAAATTGCAAGTAAATTTAACTTGTACTGCTTTTACTTCAATTTAGGAAAGTTTTACATTATCCATGAAAGTTAAAGTGGGAAGATTACTTGTATGATCTTTCATACTTGAAGGATGAAACCTGTAGTATTCATATATATAGATTATTGTTCAAATGTTCTTGTTTTAACTACTTTGTTGTCAAAAGGTAACTCAAAATTGTACACAGTAAAATTTAAAGCCAAACTTGAATAAAATTAAGTAAAAGTATTCTGAGCCAGGTATACCACACGACCTTACTATTAACTAACACATGCATTTGTTTTTTAGGGTAAGGAGTTTTTGCAATCATATCTAGTAAGAATTTAGTTAATAAAGTAAGAAAACTGTATTTTGTCATTTTGTTAGAAAATTTTCTAATTTTGTGTTCCTTTTTCATGAAAGTGAATGAAAATTTTTTCTTAAAACTGTACATTTTTCATTCATGTTTGTGAAGTTCTAGCATTTTATTTTCACTGATTAAGATCTTACACTGCACAACTAGTATAGATTAACAAGATCTGTACTGGTTTGTACAAACATATTTTTGTGTCTTACTTTTATTAGTATTATGTTTCTTCAAAATGTAAATACTAAAGCATAAAGATTACATTATTATTTAATTGATTTGAAAATCATATTTTTAAATTTTCAAATACAGTTTGCATATGTCTTTCATCAGCATTTATAGAACTTTTAGCATAAGGTTTAATGTTTTTTGCTCATCTCTCTTTTTCCAGGATGTAATTGAACTACTTGAGAAGCGAGTAAGATCAAGATTTTCCCATCGGCAGTTATATTTATTTAATCAGTATGATTTTAGTGATTATACAAATATTGTCAAAAAACTGTTACAACTACCTGAAGACGTTTCTGACCTTCTGCAAAGGAATCAATGGAATGAACACATTGAGGTAAGTCACAGAGAATTAATAATGAAAAAGTAAGAGAACTGAAGTGTAAATGAACAGGTATTTTTAGTGGTCTTTATCTACACCATGTTCCATAACACTCAGCATTATAAAAACTAAAACTCGTGTTCAAACAGTTTCTGTATTTACTTGAATTTCTGTGCCACTTGTGTGGGTTAGGTAGAGATGAGTGGACAACAGGATTTTATGCACATGTGAGTATTTTATAGCAAGAGAGGTAGTAAATAAATGAGAAAAGAGGAAAGACCTTGAGAGCAAATCTCACAACACTCATACTAGGGGATATTGAGGATTTTTTTAAATGTTTACTAATAAAATAAAGAACTTATGTATAATAATTTTATTTATTAACTATGTTTTGATTTTAGGTTTATTCAGATACCATGATATTAAAGTAGTTTAAAGTTTCAGCATAACTCTAAAATGTCGTGACATGCTCACTTTTATCTCACCAGGGCAAGAGGTTTAAATGCTTTTATGTTTTCTAAGAGATGTTCTATATTAGGAATGCATACTGATATTCTATGTTGTGACAAATGTTTTCAACTTGCAGATTTCAAAATTTATAATTTGCATAGCTTGTTGATTAAGCTTATTGACAAGCACAACTTTTGTTACACTTTGTGTTTTGTGCACTGCTCCAAAACATGTAATAAACACTTCAGTTGCTGTCACACATGTAAATGCTATAACCTATTTTGAATATGTGCTTGTAACATGTATTGCTTTTGAATAACATATACAAGATCATTAAGTCTATGAGAAGGGTTTAATTATTAATTCTAAAACAATATCTTTACTTTTTTGTGCACAATAGGTATATCTTGCACATCAGTTTTTGAGAATTTGCACTTGAGTGGTCTCCCACCTGAGATGTATTTTATTGTAAATTGCAAAGATTCACGATATAATCATAACCTTCCACCAATAAGAGGGCAATACATCCTCCACATGCAGTACATCTCCATAAATATTTTCACTTAAAATTAACTTCATTATTTTCTTTGGCAGTCTCATGAATGGACATGTTTCTTGAAGTTTAAACTTTGTTCAATGTAGCAAGGCTTGCTCTACCTTTATTCAGGTGTTATCTTTAATTCATTTTACTTTACCATTGATTGCCATTCAATTATCACATACTAAAGACATCTGAAGAATTTCTTCAATCCCATATAATTCTCAAGTGATGATGACCACTACCTTCTCCAAAGGTTCTTGCAGTGTAGCTTACACAAACCTTACTTCTGTAGCTACTGGAAATTCATTAACTATGGAAGGTATTATTGTATTGTGGGTTTATTAATGCTTTCATGGCCTCATCTTGCTGTCCTTATATCAGTAGTTCTTTCTTTTATTTTTCAACTGAAGCATGGAGACACAATTTTGGTTGGCTCTTTACACCTACTGTGTTTGTACTAGGCTACTTTTTCCCTGTAGATGTAAATGTTTGTCCTTTAAATACTTTTGTGAATTTGATTTTTCAGATGTTTTCTTCACAGTCTTTCACCTGAGAATCATTTGGTTTTTCCTCCTTACCTGGAGATGTATAAACAGACTGTTCAGCTTTATTTATAATTTCAAATGCCTTGTTCTTTACGAATTCTGGATTCTTTTGCCTCTACTGACCATAACCCTATTTCAGGTTTTTTATTATCAACCCTTGTAGCTCTTTTTATCTATTTGGAGGATTTACTTCCTGTCTCCATTAATTCTAGTGTTCAACTTTTCCATCTCAGCAATTTTTTTACCCATTTCCTACATTATTTTTCCTTTCATTATCTTGTCTCTGAAGCTCTACACCATGGTTTTGATGGTTTTTCTAGGAATCTAATATTGGTATTTTACAATATGTTGCTCAGGGATTTGTCTTATGCTTTGTCCCTGCTTGTTGGTTTTTGGAAACTTCTGGAATGCCACAATCTTTTCTTTGCTGTTCAGTTTTCACAGTTCTTATTTCTGTGACCTCCCAAAATATTTGGGAATGTTTCTACTTCCTAGGAGATTTTGATAAAAGGTGCCCAACATCATTTTTCTCTATCTCCTGTGGTTTCTTATATGTCCTAACTTTGTGAATTCCTATACTTTACCCTATGAATCATCAACTTTATTTCCATTTCTTATTCCTGTTCTTTTTGGCATTACTCTACTGTCGAGTTACAGTTACTGTTACATTAATGACTATCTCTTTTTATACCTAATCAGTTCAAGCTTTCTGGGTTACATGCATTTCTGTTTGTATAACTCTGTATCCTATTTGCAGTGGACTGGTGGACCTTTCAAGTTATTACACATGTTTTTTCTCTTCATATTTCATTATCTCTCTCTCCTCTGTCCTTTTTTTCCCATTGCATTTCCTCTACCTCCTGATCATGAATGTCTTTTACATCTCAAGGCCATGATATAAAATCATTTGATGAAGAGGTTTTTGTATTCTCTTTCCAGCACTTCAATCTTACCTTTTTGATTTATTTTAAAATACTGGGAACTGGCTTCTTATAATTGTCCTTTCTTTTTTTTGTACTACCTTCTGTGATTCTTTAGTTCAAAGTGGAGTGGTTTTTTCCTGTCAGTTGGTCCTTTTCTGTAGGACTATGGATGACCAAGATTGATGTCTCAGATGCATTTCTTCATGTTCCATTTGCCTCATACTTCTTATGTTTTCTTTGATCTATTTATTAGGACCAGTTGCATCATTTTTTAATTTTTTCATTCTTCATTGCTTTAGAGCCCTATAAAGTCATGAGAGCATTTTCTTGCATGTCTACAGTCTTGACTCAATTTTCTTTATTACATGGACATCTGTTTGTCTTCCTCTCTTCTCAGAAGACTTTCTGGCCATGCCATTTTGTTTCTTCAGCAAGCTGCTTTTCTGTGTTGACTGGTCACACTTTTCAATGTTATTCACTCTGGCTTAATACTTGGTCCACATTAGTGTATTTTTTTATTTATCAACTTGTCTTGGTTAAACCTTACTCCATTCAAGTGTAAGACATCTAGTCACCTTGACTTTTACTTCTCCTTTTCTTCCTCTGCCATATCTTTTGAGAGCTTATGCATCTCTGAATAACTTTATGGCCTTAGCAGTTTGGTCTCATCTGCAACTTACTCTTTCCATTAATGTTTTAGAAATCTCGGATGTTCATCAGGCATATTTATATTTCTTACCTAGATTTGTGGTTCACATGGCTATGATACACTGATTATTAAGACTTACTCTAGAAACATTTGATTCCACGTGCTTGACTTTCTGCTTTAGGCTCATTCACATCTGGTTCATCTACCTGCCTTTCATATTCTGGGTGTTTTGAACTTGATGGTGAATCATCACATTTGGATAGGATCCTTCCTGTTAAGTGGTCACTCCAATTTCATGTCTTTTATTGGACATTTTCCCAGTGGAGCATATCAATGTTCAGTATTTTTTCTATAGCAGTAGCTCTGAATGCCCTCAGCCATGACTGGTTTTATCTTTTTCTGTGTATATACCCTTTGTCACAACCTTCTATGTCTCTTTCACTTGGGAGTGTTGCCCCTTTGATATCACTTGTAAGATTTAGCTGGTCTTTTGTTTGGTGTCAGGTTTCTTCATCTGCATATCCATTTTTTTTGTTTCATTTGTATCACTCTTTTACTCTCTCTGTCAGTGACAGTGGTATGTCTCTCACTGTTCGTCCATCTTTCACTTTCCACCACCAAGTGTTTCTATTGTTATCTACATGTTGGTTTTCGTTTTATTTTAATTTGACTAAGGATTGTCAATTTCTACCTCATTTGATAATATTAGCAGTTTATTGTAAATAGCAGTTCAGGAGTTAATGGCAATAAAGTTTAATGTTCAAAACCTGTTTGCCATAACAGAATCTTAGCATTAAGTCTGGACAACACCTATGCCATAATACTTACACAGAACATCATGTAAAATATTCAGACATTTTCTGATATCTCTAGATAAGCATGGTAATAACAATGATACAGCAGAGAAATAAAACAAAAAGTAAAACTAAACCTTAGAACAATGTAATACCAAGACACCAATTTCACAATAATGCTTTAAAAAGTTATGAATAAACAAAAAACACTACAATTCTGTGTGCTACATAAACAGAATATTTCAAATGGTGAAGTGCATTAATAGTTAAAAACAACTTAATAATTTAAGTGAAATCAGCATAATCTAGGATTCATCACTAAATTAGATTTTACAAACTACAAAATAAAGAAAAAAGTTGGCAACATGATGCACTGGGAACTACAGGGACCAATGAGAATGAAAACTTTGTTATTACGTGTATAATAGAAAACTATTACTCTTAGATGAACCTGTGAACAAAATCAACAGGAATGTTTTCATAAAATTTACACATACACTTATAACAAATTTGGTTATTAAGAAAAGATATTGAAATTCTTTAAGATATACAAAGAGTAATATATACAATTTCATGAGAGGAAATAATTTTGGTATCATAGTGAAACTCCAACAACTTTCAGGATAACATTAAAACAATTTTTTGTAATAATGCTGATGTCATTATATTATAATTAAATAGATAGTGGTAGATAACTTTAATGTTTCCAATTATTGTTTGGTGGTAAATAGTATGATACTCATGCTTTGTACTCTACACTCAGTGTGGAATTGTTCTTAAATTAAAGGAACTCAGAATTGGTTTACATGGTGTCCATTAGACCCAAACATAACAAAAGAGTAACTTTTGTTACTCTTTCTTTAGTAACTCTTTCTATAATGAATGTATTAAATATTAAACACAGCTGTGGCATATATGAATACAAACAGATGAGGAGATTATATTTATAAAGATTTTCTCATTAACATATAGTAGTAAAATTGTATGAGGTCTAGGAAATTAGAAGAGGTACCATTTTAAAATAGGAAGTAATTGCAGTAAATGTGCCTGAACAGCATTGAGGATACCTCCATCTCTCTGGTTATTTACCAAAATTTAGGTGAAAAAATAGAATTAAACATCAAATAATAAAGTCAAACGAGAAACATGCTCAAGCTCTTTATGTTTCAAATAAACCTTACATTCACCTTTATAGAGCAAATTGTGAGCATGGTGGTTATTTTTTATAAACTATATGTTAGATAAAATTAATACTGATATTATTTTGTAAAAAATTTTGCTTTTATTTGTAAACAGTCTTCATTGGATCCACCACAAGATGGATTCAGACATGTGAAAAAAACTGAACATTTAAGGACACTGAATAGATTGACTGAATTATTGTACAATTAAAGTGGGTATCAAGTTGCCATCCTGTAAAATTATTTTAAGATTCTAATGAAGGGCAGTAGGATCTTTTGAAACAGAGCTTATGCTTTTCATAAACAGCCTAAACCCAGCCATTTCAGCATATAAGATGTTGGAATCCAGTAGGTAATGAAGTAAAGAATTCATTTCATAAAATGAAGAGCTTAGTATTGTGTAGTGTTAGTATGAGAGACTGTGGACATGAATTCACAGTTAGCATGGTTTTGACTGTCGCCCCAAAGTTTGAACATGATTTTGCTGCAAAAAAATATTCAATGGACCATTCAGTGTTGTTTTGTTATTCATGCAAAGCTACATAAAGCCTACCGACCTATGTAAGTCTATCATTGCAAAATTAAGGCTGTGTAATGTAGGTGGGTAGGTTTTATGTAGCTTTGCATGAGCAACAAAACAACACTGAATGGTCCATTGAATATGTTTCCTTACATATTTAATGAGGCAGTAATGAAAAACACATGGAACAACCCATTGGGCAGTTATGTTTAAATCTGATTAAAATATTAATTTTAAAGAAATTATATTTTCCAAAACATTCATGCAGGTGCCTTAGAAATTATTTTCAAATTGTTTGTGGACTCGTATAATGATATTAAATGTGTTGTATGTGTTAATTAAATATTTTGATTTTTTGTATTGTTTTCTACATTTTATTTTTACTTTTAGAAATTACTAGAAGAAAGAGGTGTTAAATCTGTACTCAGAAGACAGTTTGAAACCAACAAAAGCATTAGCAACCTCAAGAAACTACTGGTGAGCACATTAGGACTTGTAATAAGTTTAAAATCACTTATGGTTTAATAAAGACATATAGAAACATCATAGCCATTCAAATTCAGAATATTAATCATGAAATATTCATATCTATTTCAAATTTGAATATTCTGTTTGTCTGAGTTAAGTTATTAATTTTAATATTCTTTATATTTTGGCAACATTCGATGTAATTCCAGCTATATATTTTTCAGAATGTGGAGGTGGTGTTTGGTATGTAATTTTACATCTTTACTCAATTGTACATATTTTGACTGTTTGTGAACATGAAGATGACCCAAGAAGGTTGAAACATCGTTCTCTCTTTTATTAATAAAAATGTTAATACCTATACCAGCTGTTCTGAAATATATTTGAATCAACGTTCTATGCTTAAGGTCTATTTTGCCCTCATTTTCTGCAAACAGTACTATGGGTTCTGCCAGGACCTTGGTGCTTTGAAAATGCTAGACCACATTCACCATCTGGGGCTTTGGCTATGCATGAGGACTGTCCACTCTTTTCCAGTCTAGAGTTTGTACATTGAGTTCCATGAGCCTCCACTGCTTTCAGCTTTCTTTGCACTGTGATTATAAACTTTGATCCCTACTACAGCATCCTACCTGGGGCTGCCTTCCTTCTTAAGTGGGCTATGCTCTTTCAGAAAAGATGGTCTACCATTATTCCTTTTGGCTTTTGTATTCAGGTGCAGCTGGCTGAATTGGGTCTTTTCTTGGCTGAAGTTGCTGTTTCTCCTGATCAGTTCATCCCATCATTGCTTATTACTAACCTCTAGTGTGTCTTTTCTTCAGTCATTTTAAGAAGATGGATACTCCTGATTGGATGAACTATCTTTTATTTGCTAAACATTTTTCAAATTATTATTCTATTCCTCTTTATATAGATGGTTGAAAATCATGTGACTCTGCAGGTGCTGTTATGGTTTATTGTGACTTGGTGATTGTTCACAATTTCTGTGTTCACTGCTGAATTGTATGTCATTTTTCTTTCCTTGAATCATGTAGAAGCAATGTCGTACACCAACTCTACTAGTTTTGGAATCACTTTTCATAGTTTCTCACCCTATTCTCATGAATATGTGAAGATGACTGACTCAATTTTTTTATCTACTGTTTCTGTCTGGTTCCTCTGGATACCTGGCCATGTCAGTGTTTGTGGGAATGAGCTCTCTGACAGAATGGCTAAGTCTGTTCTAGTGCTATCGTATTGATGCCGATTTGTATATGGACTATTGGCCTATATTAAAGGCTCAGCTTTCTGCCAATTGGCAGTCAGTTCGAGGTGAGAAATATTGTAACAAGTTTTTCCAGACCAAACCATCTATTGTTCCTTGGCTGTCTTGTACCCATAAGGATCTCAAGGTCAAAGTTGTCCTGGATAGACTTGACTACTCAGTGATCACAGTTTTTTAACCCATTATTTTCATTTTTTTCTGGGATTGATCCACCAATGTGTGGCCTTTGTGATATTCAAGTCACAATAGTCATGTTTTACTATTGTGTCATCATTAAGACTGTGAGAGGCTTAGTCACTTTAAACATGTCTCTTTTATGGGTTTAACCCTGACATTGTACAGTGTCGTTGGGAATGATGGTGTTGTCCAAATTACTCGTGTTTTTAGTTTTTTACAAGACATTGGCCTTTATAATTCTGTTTAATTCTTATCTGAATTTTGAAAATTTTCATCTTAACTCAATTTATTTTGGCATTTTATAATAATTTTACTTTTACCTTTCTTATCATTTGTTCGGTACAGATGGCCTATTTGCTTTGTGCCAATAAACACCAACTAATGAACTAATTTGTAGCAATTTTATCTGAATTATGCAAAAAGCTACCATTTTATTATAGTTTACTAAGTAAATTTTAGTTTTTTGGCTATTTGAGACTTATCCTTTTTTAAAATAATTGTTTTTCTGTTTCCAAATAATTTATAATGTACACATAATCAGGTCATTATAGGTCACCAAGGAGGATCATTTGTTTTCTTATGTTTAATTTCACGAATAAGAAACCATTGAGCAAACTTACAAGCTTAACTCAAAATTAATATTTTACCTGCAAGTTTTATGCTTAAGCGATTAGGAATGAGGCTATAGTTTTATAAACTGTTAAGGAAATTAGGGTTTAGTTAGTTGTTATAATATTTTGTGTGCTTTATCATACATCACAAAAATCATGATTTTCATGTCTATATCACATGTGTTTTGACTTACAGAAAAGAGACGCTTGTAGGGAATCTTAGTCTAATTATCTTTACATTTTAATGATTTAACAAGTCTTATAATTTCTTTCTATCTAGGTTGGTTCTTTTACTTCAGACTTAGCCTACTAAGTACTTATACATCTTTGTTTTTGAGTTTTTATTATCTCATTTTAAACAACACTTTTCAAAATTTTACTTTATATTAGACTAACTGAAATATCCACCATCTGGGCAGGCATAACTGCTAGTTTATATAGAAGGTTGTTAGGCCTCTGTGGACTTTTCTGGAATTGTCTGACAGCTGAACAACAATGTACTCATACTTGACATTCAATAATGTTCACCATCCATGAGTGAAAGAATTTTATTAAAATCTTAATTTAAAAATGAGCTACCATCACAGTATTATACATTACTTAGTGTAAGTGTATTTTATTGAAGTATTTCTTTGGAGATGCTGTTAGTATTGAAAGTGCCTTGCTTTTCTGTTGCAACACCCATGAGATTTTTACCAAATACAAATAATTTTTTTTAAGTGTGGATTTTTATTTGAATCTTGCTACTTTTTTTTAATTTTTATTGGTTAAATATGAAATGCATTACTTTCTTGGAAATTTCATTTGTTTTACTTATTGCTCAGCTGTAAACATACTGCCTAGTTATAAATTTATTATCCATGTATGATTGGTGATTATTTGTGTAGTAGCTTCCAAGATTCGAGTTTTGGATGTATACTCCACAAGCTCCATTACAATAAGATTCTCTTCCATTATGAACTGTTTGAAAACTCAAACTTTTCCTACTGTCATTTGGATCATCACAGATCTTTGTCTTTACAAACAATGAGCATTAATCAAAAGTGTTAGATTTTGAAATATTTATTTGAAGATAAATATTAATTTAATATATATTCAGTTACATGTTAATTGTATTAACCTTCTTATTATTAGGGTTTTGTATTATATTACATATGTTTTTTAACATTCAGGTTTTGTCAGTCAGTCAGATAAATGACAAGCAACCTTTTCTGAAAAGCAGTAACTTTATTGATGCTCAGGCATTACAAACTGTAGATACAAAAGCTTCCATGTTAAAAGGTAAAGTATAGTTATTTTTATTTAAAGATTTTTATTTCTTTTGTGCAATAAGCTGTTAACAAACTTTGTTGACAATTGTATTAGATGCTTTATTTTAGCCATGCAATATATAGTCATTAAATGTTTAGTCTGTCTTCCGAGTGAAACAAGATATTATATTTGAAAATAAATAAGCGAAAATGTTGCAGCATTCTCAGTTAGATTTAGATATAAATATTATTGAAGAACTTGAGTTTCTAAGAAAGCTGGTCTTTCAAAATAGGAATAAAATAACATTGAAAATAAGTGAATGAAGTGTTGGATGATTACCTCAATTAATTAATTAAAGTCATGAAAATAGTGAACAAATCAATGTCAGTGTTTCCAGTTATTGCTGTTTTTATTATTTCAAGTATCCATGCAATCAGAGTATTACTATTATGATTTTTTTTTAATTTCTGGTTAATTATTGTTTGTTTGGCATAATCAATTGGTAACTTAGTTTTTAATCAGGATTTTGCTCATTAAAAATAATAAAGTTTTAGCTTATTTAACACTTGAATATGTACTGTATTTTCCCAAATGCAATGCATTCTTTTTTTTGCTGTGGTCTAATAAATCTATAAGTGTGTAGTGCTTGAAGGTATTTTGGAAATAAATAAGTTGAGTTTTTGTAGATCAGTAAGTCAGTTTATTGTGACAGTTAAGTTTATTAACTATGACAGTAACTTTGGTATCAAACTGTAGATTATAGTTCAGATTTTAGTGTTATGATTTTTTATCTCTTAATTTAAAAGTAAGTCTAAAAAAATACTAAGATGTAGAATTTTGTGTCATGTTTTATGTTCAGTACATCATTGATTTAAATAGAATGTTTGTGATATCAAAATAAAAAATCTTTAGTTTTGTATGAATTAGGAACTCAAATTACTAATAAGCTAGAATATAAAATAAGAACCTTCTATATTTTGTGTTTACTGAGATCTTATTCATGTACTGAATCAAACACACTGGATTTGTTCATCTCATTCCATTTTTGAAAATACCCACTTATATACACGTAATCTGTCTATGGCATGTGAATAACCAATCAAAAGCTCAGAATGTCTCCCTAGCAGTTTTTTCAGCCATTTCAAGGAGCTAAGAGGCCATCTCATTTTTTCAATAGAAATTTTCATGCTGGTAAGATGAGTCTTTAGTTTGCTCAAAATTTCATTTCCTTTTATTAAAATACAGCTTGCTTACTAAGATTGATAATTTGTATTGGAATTCTAAGGTATCAATATAGTTATTAATACCTTTAGGCTATTTGAAATTGTGTGTGTGTGCGTGTATTATTATTATTGTTATATATATATATAAAATCTTAAATTTTTGTTCTACATCCTTCATATGTTAAATCTTTTGAAGTTTAGCAACTTGTGTAAAGCAGTAAGTGAGCACAAAGTTCACAACTAATGAGATAATTCTTTGCTTTACGTCCTTACCTATTGTTCTATGTTTTAAGAAAAATTGTTTGTTTTTTGAATTTTGCACAAAGCTACTCGAGGGCTATCTGTGCTAGTCTTCCCTAATTTAGCAGTGTAAGACTAGAGGGAAGGCAGCTAGTCATCACCACCCACTGCCAACTCTTGGGCTACTTTTTTACCAATGAATAGTGGGATTGACCATAACAGCATAATGCCCCCATGGCTGAAAGGGTGAGCATGTTTGGCGAGACAGGGATGCGAACCTCAGATTATGAGTCTCAAGCCTCAACATGCTTGGCCATGCTGGGCCCTTAGAAAAATTAGTTTAAGAAGTTATTTACAAATAGTAATAAGGTATATACATGTGTATAATAACTGGTATGCTATTGTAATTTACAAAATACTAGTCCATTAACACACTGCCAAGACAGTTCACTTTGTAAAAGTAATTTTTACATTAATGGATACAATAACATTGAGTGCACATGTACCATGTAATTGTAACTTCTGTATTGTTAGTCAGGCATAGCTGTAAGGTCAGTATATTGAAGTTAATAAATATTTATAAATGTATAATGTTATGAGATTTAGCCTAAATATTTGTAGTTATTCTAGAATGAAAAAGGAACAATTATTTCCTAATTTTTTATGGTGGTTATGAGATTGTTCAAATCTACCAAACATGTACGGATATTTCTTAGTGGAAATAGCAGATAAAAGAAACATTTGATAACTGTCTCAATATTTAGGTGCTGTAAAGATTTTGTATGTGAAATTTGGAAATTTTCTGATGCATAGAAGTATTTGTAATCTTAAAATGAAAATTACTATGAATTGGATAAATAACATGCAACAAGGAAAAAAGGCATGAGAGAAACAGGGTTTAACAGATCTTAATAAAAAAAACTGAATTTTTCTATACGAAAGCTTTGTAATGTGTACTGATAATATACCAAATTTTGTGAACATATGCTTACGAATTTGAAAGTTATAGCATGAATATTAACAAGTATGAAATGGTTATGAGGTTGGTCATTAAGTGCAGTTGTCTGGTGTTTACAGGAAAAAGTATAGCCTGAGTGCGAGATTGGTTACTGTTTTTTTAAAAAAGTATGGTTCTTTTATAAAGATCATGTATGGGAAAGTAATTTTTGTAAATATATTTGGTTGATAAGTTTTTGTAAGATGATCAAACTGATTTAGATTTTCAAACCACTGTTATGTTTAAGGTAATACTTCTTTTGCACCATCTAATTATTTTTATGTGTGTTTTTCATCTATTTCTTCAGATACATTTTATAATTCTGTAAATGTGTGTTCTTGTTTAATTGTGGTTAAATTTACTAGATAAAAGCATTTGTTTTTACACAACTATACTTTTTATACGTAAGGATTTATGAGATTTATATTATTTATTTACTAGAGTTTCACCACATGTTTGTCTTTGTAGTAGAAGTTGAGACATGGTCTCAAAATTGCATATAATAGGATGCTTTTGTGAATTAATAATTAATAATTACCTTTTGTAGGTTTGTCTATACTTGAGATGATTCTTGTGGTATCCATGGTGCATTTGACTGTTCTTTATGAAGGAGAACCCATCAACTTTGAGATGGTTTACAATGGTAAGTCACTTATTTTATAATGTATTTGTTTCATGTTAATGAGTAATTTTTTCAGTAAACTAAAGTAACGGAATAGAAAGCAAAATGACACGAGACATTAGAATAAATTTGTTTACCTTAAATGAATAGCAACATTTTTGGTATCAAAATGCACATTCAGCATTAAATAGTGTATTTCATTTAATAAAAGTATAATATTAAAAATGTGTGTTTACAGGGACAACATTTTCAAAATTGGTATACTGAATTACTGCTGGATTTACAGGAATTTCACAATTTGTAAATAAGCACTATAAACCCTTGAAGTTAGCTCTAGGAATTAAGACTTTGAAAAGCTTATAGTTTATATATTGTTTATTTCTTAATAACTTTTTAGATTTATGATTTATTTTTATTGCGATGAGTTATGTTTCCTTTTTCAACTCGTTTCAATCATAAAACATTAATAAAAACTAAGTTTTATTACCAGGCTTTTAATTTAGCTTTGTTGTATATATTAAGCCTCGCTGGGCAGTCTCTATTTTTTGTTGTTGTTGTTTTAACACAAAACTAAGCAATGGTTTGTTTACCATATCAATTCACTGTGGAAAATCAAACTCTTAAGTTTATGCTGATTGACATGGCTTTTATCTGCTGCTGATATTTTACCATCTTGTAATAAAATTTAATGTTTTTCTAAAGGAATAGGATAAGAAAAAGATACATTAAAAATGAATCTGGTTTTAGGCTCATTCTGTGTATAGCTAATACTATAAAAATATTTAAGATGAAACATTTCAGTAATATTTCAATTATATTTTGTATTTAACATTTACGTGAAATTGCTTAAGTGAATGATAATTATTTTATGATAATGCTGTGGCATTTCCAAAGAGTTTGAATAATTTAAATGTATTCTTATATGTCAAACATCCATTTTTCCACAGCCCATCAATGATTGGACAATTGTTAGACTGAGCACTCATGTTACAAATTATGTAACTGTTTTATTTTACTGACTGTTCTTGGCAACATAGAAATAATCATGTTGTGGTCAGCATTTAACATTAAAATGTTTGGGAATTTATTTGTTTTTATATACAATGAGAAAAGTGTAACTTTCTTCCTTTGTAGTGGATGGTAATGAATACAAAAGGTTGTTGATGCATAACAAAAATGTTACAAGATTACAGTGTTTATGTATGAACTACTCAAACATTTCTTTATTTCTGCATTGATCTCTAAACTATGCATTACTCATTACCATTTATTCTTGAAAAAGGTGTTGAATATGTGATCTACATTTTTCAGAAAACTTCGTTTTAGATATTAAAGTTGATGAGAATAAAATATTCCAGTATTTTTTTATGGATGTTGACGTTACAAGCATTGAATTCATTATTCTGGAGTACGTCATCCCAGTGAGGTGAAATATTCCTTTTGTTCTAGAAATGTGATAAAAGCTAGAAGAGATGAAATAGTTCTTTCTGTTTACAAGTACTTTATTAGTTATGTATATTTTGAACATCCTAGAGGTGGTGAAATTACTTTCTATTTTCACGTATTACATGAGTTGGCCAGTTTCTTGCAACCTGTAAGAAGAGAAATGGTCCTTTCAGTTTTCATGTATTAAAATAGTTTACCAGATTTCAGCATTATATAAGAGGTGAAATTGTCCTTTCAGGTTATGATTATGGCATAAGTGCATGTAATTATAAATGCTTTCAAGCAGTTTTTTTATTTATGTAACTTCTGTCACTCTGGAGATCTACATTTAATATCATGCAGAAATATGATTTTTAAAGAAAATTACTTAAAACCATAAAACTGTAGTATAACCTTAGTAAGAGCATACCTATTAATTTTAATATTATACAAGTTTAAATCTGTTAGTTTTAAAAGGAAATGTTTAAATAAATTCTAAATCTCTCCTCATATTGATATTGACAGTTATTCACTATGATTTACACAACCTCTACTCTCTTAATTTAAAAGTAAGCATTGAAAGAAAGAACACATTTTAATATTCATTTTTGTGAGTCATGTTATATGCTGAATGCAGCATTAAATGTTTCTGATATCAAGATACTGAATCTGTGGTTTTGTATGAATTAGGAACTCAAATTATCAGTATTCACAAACTAATATATTAAATAAGAACCTTGTATCTTTTTATTTTGTTTAGATATGGCTTACGTACTGAATCAAATACAGTAGCCCTGCTTATCTCTTTCCATTTTTAGAAACAGCCCCTTGTATACACTTTAACATATGGCGTGAATAATTAATTGATAGCTTAAAATGTTCCCTTAATTTTTTCTTGGCCATTCTAATCTTTTAAAGGTTACCTTGTTCTTTCAAAGTAGATTTCAATGATGTAAGTTGTGTTTTTAATCTGCTTGAAGTTTCATTTTTTGATCTAAATACAGCTTAGTTACTAACTTTGATAAATTATAGTGGAATTCTTTGGGATCAGTCAAGTAATTTATGATTTTTTGCTCATTCAACTGTATATTTAAAACCTAAAAAAATATTTTATTTCATTCCTTTCATGTGTGAAATTTGAAATGCTTACCATTCTGTGTCCATCAGCAATCAAGTTCAAAGCTCATGGCGAGAATAGATAATTGTTTACTTTACTTCTGTACTTATTATTCTATATTTTAAGAAAATAAAAAATGGGTAAAACAGAAAGGGATAGTTGCTTATCCCTTCATTCCTTGGTAGAATAAGTTATATCTGGCCTACTTTTAAAAATAGGATTTTGTGGTCATCAGTTGCACATTCTTCAGTGCTGCATTCTTCTGGACTCGCTATTATGTTATTCTTCCGTCTCCTTCTTCAAATAGATAAGGGAGTCCTCACCACTTATCAGGTCTTATCTCCTAATGTGCTGGACCATAAAGGCTTCCTCATGACTGTATTCAATCCCATTCATTTCGGAGTCGGGCATTGGTTTTCTGTTGATTCAGATGGTGAAAGCCATCTTCCTACTGCAGATGAGAAGAAAAATACTCAGCAATGCCTGATCACGGACTGGTGATGATCCACCAAATTGCAATTTATGTCTTTTAGTGGAGAAACACCCATCCTTTTATCTCCTAAATGGTAGTTCCCAGAATGTCTGGTTTTGAAAATGAGCTGGACCAACCAGCGTAAGTTCTCACACATAGTGTTAAAGGAGCCCTTTGGATTTCAAGAAATTGGTTTTGGAAAGGAGTTGGACCAGCCATCAAACTAATACTGTCAGGTTATGGATTTGAGTGAACCACCACACTGCACTTCCCCTTCCAGCCATTGTTGATGTTGGATTTCTGGTGTTGTTTGTGGGGTCTGCACATGTTTCCTAACTAGGATGGCAGAACATATCTCATGTTCTTTTCAGCTTTTTCATCTTGAGGTGAAAACAGTAGGGACTCTACTTCAGTGATGTCGAGAAACCCACTTGTTGAGAATTTTTATATGCAAAAACGGCTCGTTTGGGTTCAGAAAATATTTTAAATAGAAGAGTGCTCTTCTATTTAAAATATTTTCTGAACCCAAACGAGCCGTTTTTGCATATAAAAAGGGACTCTACTTGTATTACAGGCCAGATGATAAATGGTATATGCTTCTCAGTTTTAAATTAGAGTTGACTGGCATAATATTGTCTGGTGTGATCTAGCCACACCATTTGATATATTCATTTTTGTATTGTGTGTGTTTTTTGTCCTCCTTGATTTAGTAACACGTTTTCAAAATAGATGAAAAGTATACCTAATTCAGACATTGTGGTATCCATCAGTTATGTTTCTCTACACAGAAATTATACACACCGTGGACGCTATCAAGATACTATTCGAAATGTGTTCATTTAGGTAAATTCTGCAGTGATCCTTTCACCAGCTCAGTGTTGGATTCTATTTATTATGACATAAGAGGTAAGGTATCATATTGGAAGTTGTAATTTTTTTACATTGAAAATATATTTCTCATAGGTATCCTTATTCACACTTTGCACCTTTTCTCCTCTTGTGATGCTTCTTTTTTGCATATCTTGAAATGAGAATTTGGTTTTACAGTGCAGAGGAAGCCAGCTTTGCCAGTAGGGTATGTCATATTCCTATTGGTAAAGGGTTGTTACATGCTTTTATTAGCATGCTACAAGGGAGCTGTACCATACCAAGCATGTGGTAGGTGGGAGTATCATACCTATTGGCAAGAAAAACAATTTGAATAGCACTGAAAGAGAAAAGCTGTCGTGTGAAAGGAGGTGGGTATCTATTTGAAGTATATTTTCAGTGTTGGAAAATTATAACTTTTGACAAAACTCAGCATGAGAAAAGTTATATTTGGAATTTTATGAGATAATGACACTTGTGAAATGAAACCAGTAACTTAAGAAAATAAATTGTTGATGATAATGTGATTATGAAAGACTTGTATCACTTATAAACTTTTTCTATTTTTTTAAAGAGTACAAGAAGTTTGCATGTCGTAAGTCATCTCTGCAGGGTATAGAAAAAAACATTGTATTTAAGGTAGGGTGTCTTAAATATGTATTTTTTTACATTAATGAAAATATTGTATAAAATTCTTGTTAACACTGCTTTATTCTGTTACATTAAACTAATTGAGTATTTCTTTTCCATTTTTTGTAACAACTTTTACATACAATATTAAATAGTAACAAATAGATAAGTGTAAATGATGTAAACTTAAAAATTTACACGACTACATTTATTGTAGTGATAGCTTTATGTGCAGATAAGTTTTAAGAAATCCCAGCAGGCATAAGTCGAGTGAATTTTTTAAAATAGTTTTTATAAGCTGAATAGTTTTGTTTTATGACCTGACGACATAAAAAATGTGGCCCTGATATAGCCACAAATCATTTTTGTTATTGAAGTTTACTTAACAAACAGTGCAAATTTTAGAATTTCATTTTAGAAATCAGCATATGCAATTAATTTTTAATTTCATTATGCATTACAAAAGTTATGAAGATTTCTTTGTCAAAAGTTACCAAAATTTATTGGATATATATATTGTAATCATCATTCTCAACATCAAGCAATGAAGGAGCTTTTTCTTGTCAAATTAGTCGTATAATGCGCTTCTCAAACTGCTTTGGTTGGTAACTACACGTGACACGTCTCTAATGGAGGAATTCACCATATCTTTAATTTTGACTCATCCCATCTAGAAAAATACCTTGATTGTTGATACAGTTCTAGTATATTACTTTTAGTGGTACTTTTTGCTCATAATTAATGACAACAAGGACTATTGAATCATTGTGTTTCAATGATTCTTTAATTTTGTGAACAGCATCAAACTGTAATTTAGCATGTAATCACTGTGACCGATAATTGAGAATTACTCTGTCAAATTCAGACCTAAGAAGGTCAAGATGTTGTTCTATATTTTATTTAAAGTTTTAATACCCATATCAGCTATCTTGAGAATACGTTTTTACTTAAAGTGAGTTTTTTTGTCATCATGAAATTCAGACATTGATATAGTCATGGACTGCACTTTATCTTCTGATGAATCGCACAAATCAAAGTCACTGTTGGGAAATGGTTTCACTAGATCACTAAAATTATTTGCTTCTTTCTCCATGTTTAGATCATTCTATATTTTTTAGCAATTCCAATCCCTTGTAATTGGCCTTCATTTGGTACATTGGATGAATAAACAAAAGAAAAGGGATTGCCACAGACTTATTATCTTATTTTCTTTGCTCTTTGTCTGCTCCAACGTTCTTCAGGAATAGATTCATAATGAATTTCATCCTTTGGAAAATCTACCAGAGGGACAACATCTGTCTTCATTATATTAAAGATTCTTGTCAAGATATCTTTATTTGACACTGACTCATGCACTGTGTCAGAATGTTGTTCACTGCCTTCATTTGACACATCATGTTCACCATCAGTTAGCCAAACGTTACCTGTGTTTTCTTCCAGGTAAACCTTACCATGACTTTTTTTTTGTCTAGGATTCAACATATGGCTGCTTTTACACTTTCTTGTGTACTTAATGTGCATTGTTGGTACAGTATGTGGGGTAGTAATGGATCGCAAAGACAACAAACATGAGATGCTTTTTCTTTTATTTTTTGTGTTAATTACATACTCTGCCAGTTACTGTTTAGTATTTCCTGGTATCTGACTGAAAATGTAAGAATTGTGCTGAAATAGCTCAAGTAGCTGAATTGTTTACTGTGATTACTGTTGTAATTTGTGTTTTTTTATTATATATTTCATACTTTTTTGTGGACAAATTTTTAGCAAAATATCCTGTTTTTTTTGCAGTCATGGATTTTATAAGTCATTTCAATGTGTTGTAAAAGATGTTTCTTTTAGGTTGGATAGATAGAAAAGCTTGGTTTTAATTCCTAGTTAAGATAGTGACTTTACTGATTTTTTTAACTTGAGAGATTTATTTGAGAGTAGCTTATTTTTAATTAATAAAATCCTTAATAATTGTGTACGATTTACAAATAGCTTTCAAAAACTTGGAGGTTTTGTGTACATTAAGAAATAGTTTCAAAAATCCATCAAATACAACATGAAAACAAACACTTTCAGCATTAAACTATATATATGGTTGGTAACCACTGTGATTAACAAGACTTGTAGACTTGTATTAATTCCATTTCAAACACGTTTTTCGTGATACAATAAATGTCTTTAATGTTTATAACAGATAAAGAATGCATGTGAAAAGGCTGAATCTTGTATTTCCGGTTATGGTTACTGTTAGGAAAAATTACATAGTGTGGTATTTGCTGATAATGATACATTGATTCAAAATTAACTATCTTGTACATAGTGAAGCTGCCAGACATTATTTGACATTGTCACGTGTCACAAACAAAGACACTGATTTGTCAATTTCATTGCAGCAAATGGGGGTGAGTGGAGAGGTGCTTCTCTGACTTTTGTCTTTGAACTTTGTTTCCTTAGCAAAGCCATCCAGTGATGACCAGATTTAGCATGAGAATGTGTGCATGTTGAAAATGAGGTAGTGCAGCCATTGGATGTATAGGTAATGCTAAACAGTGTACTATGGGTATAATCCTGTGCATTGTTGCCAGCTGTCTTGGCAATAAAATCAACACATGAAATGTTTTTAGTCTGGATAGTTGGTTGTACTTGCTTGAAACAGTGATTTTACTGAGCACAAGAGTTGTACCAGTGCTAGTCTAGAACTGCGAACACCAAACTATTCAGCTGCTGATCAGTATGGTTACAAAGGAAGAAGCAATGCAAGTAAACTGAATGTCTAACAATGCCATGTTCAGGAATAAATATACAATGTATTGATCACCTGAAATCTTTAGAAGATTCTGCTAACAATTGACATGGAACCAAGTGAATTTCTAAGAGGTTTCCTTTAATGATTGTATTTCTCTATCATTCAACGTGTATTTAGCTTCAGCACTGATAATATCCTTGGCACTCCAAGGAAACCTATTAAATAGCTGTTTTATCCAGTGTATGTCATCTTTATCTATGTAACTGTATTTCACCCCAATTAGCCATCTGGTTCTCTCTCTACCATCAGAGAGGGTCTTTGTCACCTTTCATGATGATTCTCAGAAGAAAGAAGGAATGCCAGGGATCTGCTTGGTCTTAAGACATTTAAATGTGGCAATGCACATCATTTCTTCTCCATTAATGCATGCAGGTAAATATTTGGATGCATTGAAAGTTCAGTGTGCTAGCTATGGCTTCTGCTTAGTGTGAGGTTGAACTGGACTACAAAGTCTAACACTGCTTTTAGCATGTGAAGAGAGTTTTATGAATTCTGCATTATGCCATTTGGTGTGTGTAATGTACTTGACATTTTTGAGAGGCCGATGAAAGTTACTCTCGGAAAACTGCAATGTCTGATCTGCATCAATAACATTGAATTCTTTGGCTATACATTTCAAGCTGTTATTGAAAATGGCATTCTAGCACATCAGGAATGCAGGATTGAAACTAAAATCTGAAAATTATGCATTCATGCACACAAAAGTAAAGCTTCTCAATCAGTTATAGGTAAGGATGGAAGCTCTCTGAAGATTACAGTGATAAAAAAATCAAAAGTGTACAGTTTTCTTAGTTTTGTGTTATGTTACTATGGCTTGTAGCAGGGGTGGCCAAACTTGTTAAACGTAGAAGCCACATATGATAAACTTCAGATGTTTGAGACCTGCAAGACATGAACAAATATTATATACACATTTTTATTGTTACAAGTTATACTCATTAAAACTAACATTGTCGCACTGGCTTGTACAATTACTGATTCTCCAGCACAATTCCTCTGTAATCCTTGTTTGTACGATTACTGATTCTCCAGCACAATTCCTCTGTAATCCTTGTTTGTACAATTACTGATTCTCCAGCACAATTCCTCTGTAATCCTTGTTTGTACGATTACTGATTCTCCAGCACAATTCCTCTGTAATCCTTGTTTGTACGATTACTGATTCTCCAGCACAATTCCTCTGTAATCCTTGTTTGTACGATTACTGATTCTCCAGCACAATTCCTCTGTAATCCTTGTTTGTACGATTACTGATTCTCCAGTACAATTCCTCTGTAATCCTTGCTTGTACAATTACTGATTCTCAAACACAATGCCTCTGTAATCCTTGCTGTTCTGAAATTTCTTTAATCCCTGACTGAAATCTAACATTAAAATTAGGATTTAAATTTTTAAATATATTTACTCACCATGAACATTAAACTTACGTTTTATTCCAGTTGACTCTCATTTTTTACCCGATAAATAATTAATAAATTTGAATTTTTTTTTATTTACCTCTTATATTAATTGTGATGTAAAAAGGAGCTCAGCCAACATATTTCCGTGAGCTGCACATTATGTACGTGTGGCACTTGAGTCATGGTTTAGCCATCCCTGGCTTATAGCCTATTTCTCTAAAAAATATTTCTTGGATGGAGATGGCTTAAATTATTCTTGATCGATCTTATATTCAAAGTTATCTGTAAAAATAAAGGAGAATCCTGTGCTTTACAGTGTAATGAGAATGCTGCTAAGTTTTACTAACTTTAGTTGTATAAATAGATGGGTAAAGCTATAAAGAATTGGTATTGACAACATTATTATACTGTGTTTTACAGTGTAATGAAAATGCTGCTAAGTTTTACTAACTTTAGTTGTATAAATAGATGGCTAAAGCTATAAAGAATTGTTATTGACAACATTATTATACTGTGCTTTACAGTGTAATGAGAATGCTGCTAAGTTTTACTAACTTTAGTTGTATAAATAGATGGGTAAAGCTATAAAGAATTGGTATTGACAACATTATTATACTGTGCTTTACAGTGTAATGAGAATGCTGCTAAGTTTTACTAACTTTAGTTGTATAAATAGATGGGTAAAGCTATAAAGAATTGGTATTGACAACATTATTATACTGTGCTTTACAGTGTAATGAGAATGCTGCTAAGTTTTACTAACTTTAGTTGTATAAATAGATGGGTAAAGCTATAAAGAATTGGTATTGACAACATTATTATACTGTGCTTTACAGTGTAATGAGAATGCTGCTAAGTTTTACTAACTTTAGTTGTATAAATAGATGGGTAAAGCTATAAAGAATTGGTATTGACAACATTATAACACTGTGCTTTACAGTGTAATGAGAATGCTGCTAAGCTTTACTAACTTTAATTGTATAAATAGATGGGTAAAGCTATAAAGAATTGGTATTGACAACATTATTATACTGTGCTTTACAGTGTAATGAGAATGCTGCTAAGTTTTACTAACTTTAGTTGTATAAATAGATGGGTAAAGCTATAAAGAATTGGTATTGACAACATTATAACACTGTGTTTTCAAGATGATAATGAACATAATCAGTTTAGAGTGTGCAATTTTTTTTAGGAATAAGGGAAAATTTACCTTTCCAAGTGTCATAAGTTAAATCTTCTAGATATGAAGGTTGAAGTAAATGAAGAACTTTTCATTCTTGGATTTTTTTATTGTGAGTAAAGCTTATTTTTCTTTAAAGCTCCATTCTAAGATAATTTATTTGACAGTAGTTTCTTATTTTATTGTTTTTTTACATTATGTTTATTCATTGTTAATACTTTTGTTAGGCTTTTGAACATCTTCAGACTTTAGAACTTGTGATGCCCATAGCAGGAGGTGCTTTGAGAACACCAAAGCCATTCAGGCTTGTCAGAGTGTTAATGGATCCCATACAGGTACACGAAGCACTACAAAGATATCCCAATCTTCCAACTGAACTAGAACAGTGGGCTTCTTTTATGCTAAGTAATATTTCATAATTCCCATGATTATTTTACTGTGACATTTTGTAGTTCAAATTTTAAATTTTTGTAGTAAGGTTAGTTCTCTTAACTGTAATTGTGCTATTTTTTATAAAGTAGAATCATTGTTTACGAAATGAAGAAAAGCTACTAGGGTCCTTTGTCAGTGTTATTATTTGTATTATTTTATTCTACTCTAATTTGAGAAGACCAGTTGCAGATTGCTGAAATGGTAAACTGGAAGGACTTTAATAAATTGTAACACTGAGCAATATTTGTAATTATATTTTATAAATTAGTTAATATGTCATGAGAGATTCAATAAATATGTCTGTTGGTTGAAGAGTGTTGTTGATTGCTGTATTTTTCATAAGTAACTTAGATTATAATAATATAATGTAAATCTAACACTACTTATTGTTACATATTATAATTTCAAATAGCCAGAAATTTTAATTTCAATTCATCAGTTATTTGAATTTCTATACATATCAAATATATGATATTTGCCAACAACATTGATACATACAATTTTATTTTTTAACACAAATATGTTTTACTATGCAAACAACAGTATGATTTATAATGATGGATTTTGACAAATAGTTATTACAAATAATGATTTATAGGCAACAGTTTTTACAAACTTACAACACTGAGTCATATCTGATCTGGAACTCAATATGTTATTGATGATCCAGGTTCACAACAAGCAAATTAATCCTCAATTGATGTTGTCCTGTTTAAGTTTGTTTTTACCAGTGAAGGTATTTATTGCAAATGTCTGAAATTAATTCACTAAAGTTAAATGGTTGTAATGCTCAAAATCTATAGTTTTCAATTTAACAAGCAATTATCACAGTTATAGCTTCTGATTGTAGCGAACCAAAAGTATTTTATTACTGTCTTCTGGCTAGCTGCTACTATTATATAAATCTCATAAGATTCTAGAACATTCAACAATGTACAATGTGTGAATACACAAGCACTTTCTTAAAACAAATATTGTTCATTCCCACTCTTCTACAAATTTAGAGAACAGGGGAACATGCGTAATACACGTCTAACAATGTACATTGTGTGTGTATCAAACTGAAACGCGTACATATTAAAATAAGGTATAACGATAAATCCATTACAATATTTATCATTCATTAAAAGAGGTTATTTTTAATTATTATATAAATTCAAATGTCTGGTATTACTCAACTAAAAACTGCTAAAATGCTAATCTCGATAAAATGTAAAATGTTCTCCTGTAACTACTTGATAATGAAAGCACAGTGAAATGTCTCTCTTTGTGTTTTAATATTTCAAGTTATTATAAATAGTTCTTCAAGCTAATGGAAAAAATGCAAGTAGAAGAGATGTCAGTACAAAATAATCACTTTGAAATGGAAATATATTTGCTTTGTAATTCTGAAATTTAAAATTTAAAGTTATTGTAAAGCTTAAAAATTTTTAGGAAAATGGACTGTTTTGTCTGCTTTTATAAAATATAGAAGTATAACTGTATAAACATATAGAAGTAAAGCGTTTAAGAAATCCATTCTATTGCAAAATGCTCTGATAAGAAAAAAAATATTTATGGATATATACATATATTTACATGAAGGATTGGTTGTACATTATAGTTTATTTGATTTGGAGTTTAATGTTTCAAGGTAACTTTGTAGGAAGTAAAGTAGATGAAGAAGATTTAGTGAAATTCAAAACCTAAAGACATGAAAAGAAATTCAAAATCCATTATAAAAGTCAATGATCCAATAAAACTGGAAAAACAAAAGATAATGAGTGTAAATGGACCAGTTTTCTATGAAGATAAAATAAAGAGCAGGATGTGGATGATCAGGGAGTGATTTTATGACTGGTGTTGAGATAAGCAAGTTTTAGTCTATATAAATGATACATTGGTGGTGTGTTTTAGTATCAACGTATTGACTTCTCTATTTTGTTTCTTGATGACCCAAGGCAAAAGAGATTGTAACTGCAGTGAATGTAGATCCTGGAACATGATCTAGTTGGCAACAAAAATCAGTGCAAGCCATGAGAACAGTATTCAAATCATTTGATTTGAAGATGTATAAAAATGGCAATAAAAGGGGGATGGTGTAAATAGTATTAACAATAATGAAGTTAAAATTGTTTTTCAGAAGTAATTGACTTTTTCATTTACTGAGAGATGAACCATCAATGGAACTTATAATAAGCTGTGGTGGGATAGGCTTGGTAACTGTTCTAAGAAGGCAGGTTAAATGCAGTGCTTGGAAATGAAAAATGAAAGAAGAAAGGGTAGATCATTTATATACAAGAAGTATGTATGTATGTATGAGGCATAAAATACAGTTTAAAGTGTGTTGCTGAAGCAATTTTGAAGTATATTGCAAGGATTGTTGTGAACATCAAATATGGAATGGAGAATGAAAGGATTTATTGAATTAGTTGTTTGCAAGGTCTCCAGCTAAAGCTTGGATTGCATTAGTGCATGGTGAATATATAACAAATAATATCTACCTCTTCTCCAGCATTTCAAGAAAAGAACATGCAAATTGTTTACTTAACATACAACAAACTGATATCAGAGATTAAAAAAAAGTATGAAAAAACTCTTAAAAACGTTTCTGCTACTAAATCATCTCTTGGATGAATGTGGAACTGTACAAAAACATCTTTGGGGATCAAAATGCATGCATATTGATTTCACTGTGGAATACCAAAACCTGTTTACATTAGTACACTTGTATGTTGATTAAGAATAGTTTGGAACTGCCTTTTGATAAACTTCATGTTTGTTTACTGATGAAAAATTTGAAAGTTATCAACTTAGAGACAACTTGCTTCAGATAATGAACTCTGAGGTCTCATGTGAAGGAATTCTCTTTGGATACCATAGTTTCCTGTGATATCATATATTTTTTCACTGTCAAAAGATGTATAGAATTAAGTTTAACACAAGTCTTATCAAGTGAGTTGTATTAGATGTTTTCCTGTAAAACCCACATTTGAGTATTGGAAAGGTTATTTGGTCGAAGAAACCAAACAAGAATTAACCATACTCTCTCTCACCTTACAAAGGCATTTAAAGGTAAAAAAGGGATCACTCAAGGTTTGTAAAAAAGACAATAAACACCTAAATATTACAAATCTGGAAAAGTTTCCTTTTATTTCCAGTTATGAAGGAAAAAACAGAAGTGAAAGGGAAGTAGCACCTCCAGTCTGGCACATTATTGCCAAGTCAGTGTAGTGTTGAATGATGTTTTACCAACATTAATGCCTGTGTTTGCACTTCTGGTAATAAAAGCCTAAACCAAGAAGGATACTTTTATCCAGTATTTTTGTGGCTAGAGGATCAGGAGAGAAAGTGAAAAAATTAGAATTTGAAGAAAAACTTTTTACAAATGTCAGTGATTCCTTGAAAAATTGACTATATCTGTTCATGAGGATATATATGACAGAAATATAATGAGATGTACATTTTTCATTTGCTTTTTGTATGTTAGCCTAAACAAACTTAAAAATGATGGAAAAAGGAATGCTAAACCAGAATTTAATCTATAGTTTTTTTCATTCTACTGTCTAATTAATATTAGGCTTTTTAGCATTAACTTTCTAAGATGTGGTGAGGTTAAAACAATTAAGCTGTTAGTAACTGACAAGGGAAACAAATAGATTGACAACAAAAGCCAAATTCATGATTTTTTGATAAGTTGGGGCCATGAATTTCAAGGAGAAGAGGTTATAAGTAAAAGGTTGAGTGCTCTGTGAGTCTACTACTTTCATTTCTATCAGAATAGTTTGTGTTCATTGACCTTTCTAAGGATTAACACATGCTTAAACATGAATTGTTAAATGAGGGATAACCAAAAGCTGCTTGGATAACATTTTGTCGAGGAAATAGATACATAGAACAAATTAATCATACTGCTAGTGGCAATGCAGATGCTAACAGCCTCTGTTGGCATAATAATTGCTATATGCATGAACATTAGGGTGCATAATCACTGTCATTAACATCTACATCAAAAATCTTGTCTTTCCATATCATGAGGAACTACTGAATAAGTAAGTATCAGCAGGAGTTAACATTGTTTTATGTATGAAGATACAGTGATGTTAGGGCCTTAATAACAAGTAGATCTGAAAAGACTATATAATGATCCTGCAGGCATTAACAAATGGGCAAGACTTGAATGTTTAGAGGGAAACAGTGACTGAAATACTGTATGCTTTTGAGAAGACTGAGCTTCTGGAGCTCACAATCATCAGACAGGGATAGAAATATGCAGAGGTGCAGAAGAGAAATGGTTGAACCCCAGTTAAAATAGTGACTTGCAAACCAAAGTATTAATCTGCTTTTCATTAAGCATGACAAGAATCAAATGTATCTTGAAGTAGGCAATTTTATTTCATATTTTGACACTGCCCTCGCATTTTGTCTGTCTACTGGGGACACGGTCATGATTAAGATGATGCACATTTAAAGTTTACGTAAAGTGGTTCTGCTACTGTTTTGACTCTTACTGTTGCAATAGACATTTACAGGTGAACTACGTTATGCTCAGTTCGAGTTTATTGATATGAGATAAAATAATGGATTCTGACAATTTAAGAACTTCGTATTTAAGGTGTTCAATGGAGTTTTTTTTAATATCACACTGATAGAAAAATTCTAATTCTTAAAATGTAATGTTAAGAAGTTTACATAAAAGTACTCAAGTCTTTGTAACTTGCTTTTAAATGTGGTGGAAGTAGTTAATTTAAGATAAGAATAGATACAAAATTTGAATGATAAGAGCTGACTTTAAATTTTTATTTTCATTATGTTACGTTTTTTTATGTTTTTCATAGACTGAACGCAACAGAAAGACACAGATAACAGCTTGTATAATTTATTACAATAAGCTATTATATATATGACAGATGTAACATAAATTATATAATAACAATGACAAATATTAAGTTTAAACCTTCAAAATTAATTACAACACAAAATGGTACTGGCCTGTATCTAATATAATGATCTAGAATGAAAGTCCAAAAGTCCAGATCAGAAATCCAAAATTCCGGTCTAGGGTGTGAATTTGGTTCCACAAAGAAATACCGAAGTTTGAATGGGGACTGACGAAGTTCTTTTTACGGTGCTTCTTGATGAACGTCTCAAACTTGCCGCCTTCCAATTTTCCCAGTCTCCCCTAAATAGTTCCACACATGTCGACTCTCAGCACAACCAATAATTCGAATGAATCGCAAAGATTGACGAGACAAAATCACAGCTTCTATAGATCTAGCTCTGGTCACAAATCCAAGTTGAATAAAATCACAGCAAACACTTAAACTTTCTCAAACGAATGACTGACTTTTCTTCGAATAAAAACTAATAACTTCTTATTCTCGCATTTTCGTGTTTATATATTGTAGGCCTAGACTTCTCGAACCATCGCGTAACTTCCCAACATTCCAGAGAAATCCGCGCATGTCCGTTCTTGCACGAGACTTGTCGTCTAGACACTAGGCCTCCACATTCCATTTATATAAATTTATAAACATGATTGATCAACCTAATTCTAGAAATTTCTAAATGTTATTTTAAATGAATAACAACATATTTTATTGGTTTAAGCTTTGAAACAATAATATAAATATGGAAATATAAATAATAGAAATGAAAATTTAAACACAACACGACATGTTGTCGTTTACAAAATATTTACACGACATTTACACAACAATTATAACGTTTAATGAATGGGATGGCATAGACGGACCAATAGACCCTTTTTTTGTCCTTGTATGTATGTATATAAATATATGTAGACTACGGCAAATATTCATTTATGCATTATGTAAATGTTTAAATGCAGATACACCTTTCAGGTTCCATGTAAAGATTAGACTAACACCAGCCTGGATGAAACTAAAAAATAAGAGATGAGCTGAATTGGTCTTTCCAGCCTTAATAATCCATCCATAATATATCTCGTGTTGTTAAATGCTAAATATATACATTTGCATTCATAGTCTTTTAGGAGAAGTAGCAGGTTAGCAGCAAAGTTATATTTCTCTGTTTTAATAGACCAATATGATTTTACTGCTGTGCTTCTCTTAGTGCTGTTACCATCAAGGAGCTGGGAAGGTCTCTTTTGATAAACACTCAATTTTGAAAACTTCTAGAAAAATGATGCACATTTTTCCCTAAGTTATATGTTGTGTTGTAGTACACATTTTGTTATTGCATCTCAAGACTTGTGTAGATCTACCAGAACAATAAACACAGTTTCTTGTGACACAACATAAGATAATCATAAGATTACAAGCTCATTCAAGAAGTGTCTACAGGCAAATACAGAATTAACCTGGTTTATCTGAAAACAAAGATTTCAAAGCTGCAAAGTGTAACCTGTAGATAAAGATGGTTGGTATGACTTGATGACTGGCAGAAATTCTAACAGACCATAAAGGTGAAATAAATTACAGTTCTGACTTTCTGAATACCCTGGTTGAACTTATGTAGGATATAAGGAAATATAACTTGTGGAAGTTCCTGGAGTTTCTTTTGTGTGTGTGTGTAAATAACTATTTGAGTTTTGATTGCATTTACATACACAATGACTGTCCAATTATAGATGTAAAGGAACTTTATGAAAATATTCTTTTTCCACATGATATTCTGTGACTGTTTTTTCTTGTTTTCCAACCCCTGTATGTTGATACTGTAAAGAACATTGTGATGAAAATTATTGGTAGTTAGGTATGTAATTTTTTAATGGCCGTTTTTGATTCTTTTTCTTCATAAGCTTGTTTATATTTTGGTATGTATTATAGTTGACAACAAGAAATGTATTCAGAGCTATGTGACTTCTAGAAATAAGGGCCCATTTCCACTGACATTTGCATATAATTATGTTATTATATGTAGTATGTATTGCATTAGATTTTTAAGCTTATAGTGATATAATAAAATACAGTACATGTGCAGGTATTCATGGTCAACTGTGGTTATGGACATTCTTCACTGTTTATTTGCTTTTGTTTGTTTGTCATATCTTATATGTATAAAAATGTATTTTAATTTGAAATCCACTAGAAGGCATACAAGACTGAATTAAAAGAGAATAAGGAAGGTTACAGACTTTGTAAATTAAAAGCAAGTAGAATAATTATTATTTTATAAGTTAAATGGTAAAACCTTTTGATTTACTTTTAAAAATAAATTGCAAAAAAAGGAAAACCATTGCTAAGTTAGTTATTGGTATAATGCCCAATGACACTATCCAATTTAACGGGTGATTTTTGAATGGGTACCAGAAAAATCCTACCTGAATACTCGGATGAGTAATTTGGGAGAGTATCCAGGTGTTTGAAAATTTCCAACCCACATGGAAAAGTAAAAAAACAGTAAATGATATAATTATAAATGAAAGATGAAAATGATTCTAACTCCAAAACTTTTTATAGTCACTGTGCATACTATTTTGAAAGGTATAGACTACTGTATGTATTTTAATTATTCAGGGTCACCTGCTGGTGCAGTGGTAAGTCTACAGATTTACAATGCTAAAATAAGGAGTTTGATTCCTTTCGGGGAACTCAGCAGATAGCCCGATGTGGCTTTGCTATATGAAAACACACGCACATTATTCAGGTACTGAAGCAAATTCATACAAACATCTTTCCATTTTATAGCTTTTTACCAATTGATAATGGGCATTGATTTATTGGTCATGAGATTAATATAAAAGTATAAAGTTTCCTACTGTTTCTTTGTTTGGGTATTATGAACTTATTGATATTAGTAACTGGTAACAAAGTAAAGTAACCTTTAATGCTTCATCCTGGCTGAATGCCATTACACAATACTCATGTTGCACTGATAGTACTGGTACATGATTACAACTACAGTTGCCTGTGGTTGTAACGCACATTGAGGGATAACAAAATATCTGATTGTGCCTACACTATCAGAAAAGGTATCACATTCATTGGGCAAAGCTTACCTTAAATATTTCAATGACATAGCTTTGATAATTCACCATTACAATTTCAGTGTGAATTTCTCATTTAAATTGCAGTGAAGTGAAATAATGACTCTGTGGCAACGATGGCCTCATTCTAATGAGTTATGACAATCAGCATTGAAACATATTAAAGTAGTTATACAAGAATGTAGAAGCATTTGGAAGATCTTATTTATGCTGATAAAATAATTTACAGTATTTACAATTACAAATCGCACAGTCACGAAGTTTGAAAGTTACTTATGAGCAATAGGCTATATTGCAGTTCTAGAACATTGATTTGCAGTGTTACAAAATTACAGTATCCATGACCAACTATTAAAATGGACTGTTCGAAATGTGTTGCTTGCTCAATTGATTCTTTGTCTCCTATATTCATTATTGTCAGTGAAAGAGGTGAAAATTAGTATGGTATAAGAAAATCCTGAGAAAATAATGAACAGTTGAATAATTTGGTTTATAAAGTAGGTGCTGTTGGATTTTTGTACACTATTAAACTTAAAAATCAATAATGTACTGATCAGTGTTGCTGTCCTGTCAGTAGAATTTACACCTAGTATGTATTATGATGGCTGCTTACATATCCGTTTTCACTCTCTGCATGATTACTTTTTGGTTACTTTTTCATACTGTATTATCTTTAAAATAATAGTTTATCTTCAGCTCTGTTTATCCTACTTTGACTTAAACGTTGCATAACTTTATGTTAAGGACTGGGTAATAAATGTAAAATTAGTTAACAGACTTGATGGGTGGGTACCCAGTAAAAACACTAGTAAATAGTAGAAAATATAAATAAATACACGTAAAATACTGCCACTGAATACCAAAGTGAGAGTAAAAAATGTAGGTAATAGTCAACTTAGTATCATATGGCTCACAAAGTCTTGCTATGAGAGCTTCCTCACAATGTACCATATATATTAGAGAAACAGTTAGAGATACACTACAGACTTAACTCTGAAAAGCTTATCATCTGCTTTTTGCCACAAAATTTATATTAAGAGGCAAAAAGCTCCTAGATTAAAGAATGTTAAAATCATTATATGGAATATGTTTGTTCTTAAAGTAGTGAAGGCTGATTTGCCTACCTGTGACCCAAAGCATTCCTCCAAATACCAACATGAGCAGGTAAGCAGTAATACTGAACAACCAATAACTGTGAGGATAGAAGGGTCAAATTCTTTTTAAATTATGAATAAATATGTGTGATCTATAAGTAATAAGTTTTAAGGCCAGCAAGAAACAAAGTCAGTATTACACTGACTTTACTGCATAGTCTTTTTGTGATGTAAGCTAAGTGTGAAACTACAGAATATCTGCAAACAGAGAAACTGGGTTACCTGATATGGTGTCATCAATAAATATAATAATAAAGAAAGGAGTAGTACAAACAATGCTTATAAAGTAAGAAGTCCCCCAGTCGTGGTATCATGACGTCTTACAGGAAATATTAGGATAAATTGTTGGAAGTAATAATAATCAGTGATAGTAGAATAACTTAACCATCAAATAAAGCAACTGTTATGAAGGATAGACATACTTAATAAACTTCTTCTAAAAGCTAAACGAAACATGAAAACAGAAAGCAAACTGGTAGGGTAGGGAAGTAGCAGTAACTCTGCAGCATACTGCAAGAATTATTGGCTACAAAGAGTATGGAGTGGATGTTCAAAGGACTCAATGTAGCTATGGATTTTCAAAGGAGAGGTTTCATGGGCATAGTCTTAAACCATGGTAGTGTACAGAAACAAACTTTCAAAATCACTATCCCTGCACACTATCATATGTACACCAGAGACTCATGGTCCATTTTCAAATGTTTGAAGGTACAATAAATCCATAGCAAAAAACCACCTGTTTGCTTCCAGGATATTGATAACAAAATTAAAAAAAACTTTAATATACTTATAAAACCTTTAACCTCCTGATGTGAGGAATAAAAGTTTACTGTTAAGGTAAAGGCTTAAGAACAAAATTTCTGACATCATAGATTTCAGAGTATTTACAAGGTGAAACTCTTGTTCGAATTAACCATGGAAGGCTTTTTCTCTTACCATTTCCTGAGCAATGGGTTGGCAGAACATAATAAATTTTCAGTAATGTGGTTCTGCTGCAGAGATCATTCAGTAGAGTCACGGTATAGTCAGGGATGTATTAACGCACAGGCACACGAGGCACGTGCCTGGGGCGGCAAATTTTGACCAAAAACAGAAAAAGAATGGACACAATTTTAAAATGTAGTCCCTGGTTATCAATTCCCCCTGCCATTTATGCCGCCCCAATAACCTCTTGAATCTGGACCCCCCCCCACACACACACTCACTATTCCACCACACTGTCGGGTCGGTCGCTTCAAGTTTAAAAGATTTCTAACCTTCCCTTCCTGAGTCTCACCTAATACGCCTCGCCCCCCCACATCATCAACCCATCCGCCCTCACCTCAGTTATTTATTTGTGTTTTTCAAAACCCCAACATGTTTTTTACTCATGTTGACACACCAAACAATGAATTACCTGCTACTCAGTGTGCTACGCCTACACAAAAAAATATTTTATCATGGCCTAATAACGTATTTTGTTTTGTGAAATTGCGTATACGAAAATTCGGATTTTCGGTTGCTTCAGGCTATTATCTGGAAAATATATTTTGAAATATTCTTCCTCATCATTCACAGTTCAGCTTAATTGATTATTTTTAATTGATTGATTGAATATGCGCTTGTCTAGATTCCAATGTAATCCTTACAGAATAGTTCCTTCAAATTCCCTAGCAATTATAGGCATTTGTTAGAATAAAGAAGGGATAGAGGCAGACTCCAGAATACCAGAACAGAAAGGCGCACAGTCACTGGAACAGGTGAGCGTCGGCGGAATCGGCTGCGGGTGTGTTACGTATTTTTTAATGTTTTAAGTTCTTCGTAGATTAAACGCAACAGAAAAACACAGATAACAGCTTGTATAATTTATTACACTAAACTATTAACAAATATAACATAAATTATATGATAACAATGACAGATATTAAGTTACAACATTCGAAATTAATTACAAAACAAAATAAAATTAGTTTCAAACTTCAAAATTAATCACAATACAAAATGGTACTGGCCTGTATCTAATATAATGATCTAAAATGAAAGTCTCAAATTCCAGTCTAGGGTGTGAATTTGGTCCCACGAAGAGATTCCGAAACAGTTTACAGCTCAATAAATTCGCCGACTCTCAGCACAAGCAGTAATTCAGATGAATCTTTGAGATTGACGAAATAAAATCACAGCTTCCGTAGATCTAACTTTTCTCACAAATACAAGTTGAATAATCACAGCAAACACTTAATCTTTCTCAAATAACTGACTCTCTTCTTTCTTCGAATAAAAACTGATGACTGAATCTCGCTATCTTTTCTTCGAATAAAACTAATGACTGAATCTCTATCTTACGTCACCGTCTTTTATACCGGGAGGCCTACTTCTCGAACAATCTTGAAATTTCCATACAACTCCAGAGCAATCCGCGCGTGTCCGTTCTTGCACGAGACCACACGTCTAGACACGAAGTCACCAGCACTCATTCACAAATATATGATTGGTCTACTTAATTCAAGAAAATTCTAAAATGTTACCCTAAATAAATAACAAAATATTAGTTTAAACTTCGAAACAATAATATCAATATGGAAAAATGAATAATAGAAATGAAAATTTAAACACAACACGACATGTTGTCGTTTACAAAATATTTACACATATACATAACACTCTCCCCCTTAAAAGTAAAAAAAAGTTTGAACTTGTGAAAACTTTTTTGTTTGTTTGTTTATTTGTCTTTTTAAACCAACTTAAAAGGGTTAAATCCAGTAGATTCTGAAATACTCTCATGAACTGCAAACAATGACAAGGGAACACCCCATCCCAGTCCTTTGAGTGTTCGTGGCAGTAATTTGGTGGAAACGTTCAAGGACACCTTGTGATTCAGGATGGTATGAACTGGATGAAATTTGGTGGACGTTTAATTCATGTATGCCTTGTTCAAATAGCTTGGACATAAAATTTGTGTCTTGATCTGATTGCACAACTTTTGGAATTCCGAACATGGTAAAGGATTTGACAAGAGCAGTGATTTTTCTCAAAGGGATTGCCTCAGGGAAACGTGTAGAAGCACACATGATCATCAAGAGGCATTCATTTCCTACTTTGCTTTTTGGAATTGGGCCAACACAGTCGATAATGACCTTTGAGAACGGTTCTTCAAAGGCAGGAATAGGCTGCAGTGGTGCTTTTGGAATCCCCTGATTTGGTTTTCCTGTCATTTGGCAAGAATGGCATGTCTTACAAAAGTCAACAACATCTTGGCACATCTTTGGCCAATAGAAATGTCGTCGGATATGATCTAGGGTCTTTCTTACACCTAAGTATCCCGACAATACATGGTCATGAGCAAGACTAAGAATATCATTCCGATAGCATTTTGGAATGACGATTTGGTGAATAACATTCCACTCTTCATGAGCAGCAACGTCAGGAGGTCTGTATTTTCTCATTAGCACACCTGACTTCTGGTAGTAACAAATAGGGACAGTTCCTATTTCATTTTCATCAACAGCCAGTTGTAGAAGAGAACGAGTTTCAGGATCATTGTCCTGTTCCTCAATAAGTTTGTTTCGATGAAGAGAGTCGAAAAATGTCTTAGAGTCATCAGTAGAACTTAAAGTTGAGTCAGAAATCTCATCGATGTGAGACATGAACGTATCAGATAAAGAGAAATCCTCCTTGGACTCCTGAGAACGTGTCTGAGAACGAGTAACAGCACATGCGGGAAAAACATTATGAAACTCTTCGACGAGTTGCTCTGTATCGGGGCTAATAACAGGTGCTTCAACAACACGAACCTCCGGTACCACCTTACTACCAGCCAAATCATTCCCCAAAAGCATAGACACACCTTCAACAGGCAATGAAGCTTTAATACCCACAGTCACTGGGCCCGAGACTAAGTCCGAATGCAAATCTAATCTATGAAGAGGGATAGAAACGACGCCACCTTCTACACCAGAAATGAGCACATTGGCCCCAACGGATGACTTTTCAGAAAACGGAAGTACACTTTCCAAAATCAAACTCTGAAAAGCTCCAGTATCCCGCAGGATTTTAATTGGTTGTAGATGTGAATCGCCAACAAAAGGAACAAAACCTTCAGTGATGAAAGGCTTAAATTTGTCCTCAACAATATCTTCAGGTACATCGATAATATTGGACTTGGAATCCACAGTGGACTGGACAGGGTCAAAATCATTGGGAACCAATAATATATCAAACAAGGGCGAAATGAAACTATTGGGTGATGGCTTGTTTTTGATCTTATAGCACTCAGAAATCAGATGGCCAGGTTTCTTACAATAAGCACATGTTTTGGATGAGAATGACACGTTTTTAGTAGATGATGAGCTTATAGAATGAGATGGAGTCTTCGTTTGAAAATTAGAAGTTTGCTCTTTTTTGTCTCTGTCGACATTTGCGTAATATTTGAATGAGTCATTGGGTTTCTTTCCTGTGTGAGATGTTTTGCTTTTGTATGAGAAATCTTTGTGAGTCAAAGCATACTCGTCTGCCAAGACAGCAGCATCATGAATCTTGGAAGCTTTTTGTTCATCAATATAAGTTTTTAGCTCTACGGGAATACATCTTTTAAATTCTTCAACTAACATGAGTTCTCTGAGTTTTGTATAATCATCTTTAATTTCTTTGGAATCACACCACCTGTCGAACAGAGTTTCTTTTTCACGAGCAAATTCGACATAAGTTTGGCTGTCAAACTTTTTGTAACCACGAAATTTTTGTCTGTATGCCTCTGGCACCAATTCATATGCATTCAAAATGCATTTTTTGACGTGCTCGTAATCATAACTTTGCTCGGCCGTGAGTTTGGAAAATACTTCTTGAGCTTTACCCTTGAGAACACTCTGAAGTAATACTGTCCAATATTCGGTTGGCCATTTTAGCCTAAGGGCCAATTTTTCAAATTGCTGAAAATATTTATCTACAGCTTTTTCATTGAATGGAGGTACTAAACGAATTTGTTTGGAAGCATCAAAATTATCCAACCGCATTTGGACAACCTTTTCTTCTGTCTGTGCCTTTCTCATACTGATTTCTTTATCCGCTTTAATGCGTTCTATTTGTATTTTGGCATCAAGAACAAGGCGTTTGTTTTCTTGTTCTGCCTCAATACGTTTATTTTTTTGTTCTGCCTCAAGTCGTTTGCTTTCAATTTCTAAACGAAATTTCATTTCCATTTCCATTTTTTTAATTCGAAATCTGGGTCAAAATGAGCGACAGGCAATTGTTGTACAACTTTTTGAGGTAATACTTTTTGGCTGACCAAATGTTCAACAATAATTTGTTTAATATCTGCTTTCTTCATTGATTGCTTCACTTCTAAATTAAAATGTTTACCAACATCAAGCAATTCAGATTTTTTTAATTCACTGATTAATTCGAAATAGGGATTCTGATTAAATTCATTGATAAAATCTTCAAGTTCGAATGCCATTTTAAATATACAAGCTGTCTATCTGTATAGAATATAAATCTTATTTTATAATAAAATTAAATTGTTTGTTCGATATCCCAGACGGGCCCCCAATTTTCTGTTACGTATTTTTTAATGTTTTAAGTTCTTCGTAGATTAAACGCAACAGAAAAACACAGATAACAGCTTGTATAATTTATTACACTAAACTATTAACAAATATAACATAAATTATATGATAACAATGACAGATATTAAGTTACAACATTCGAAATTAATTACAAAACAAAATAAAATTAGTTTCAAACTTCAAAATTAATCACAATACAAAATGGTACTGGCCTGTATCTAATATAATGATCTAAAATGAAAGTCTCAAATTCCAGTCTAGGGTGTGAATTTGGTCCCACGAAGAGATTCCGAAACAGTTTACAGCTCAATAAATTCGCCGACTCTCAGCACAAGCAGTAATTCAGATGAATCTTTGAGATTGACGAAATAAAATCACAGCTTCCGTAGATCTAACTTTTCTCACAAATACAAGTTGAATAATCACAGCAAACACTTAATCTTTCTCAAATAACTGACTCTCTTCTTTCTTCGAATAAAAACTGATGACTGAATCTCGCTATCTTTTCTTCGAATAAAACTAATGACTGAATCTCTATCTCACGTCAACGTCTTTTATACCGGGAGGCCTACTTCTCGAACAATCTTGAAATTTCCATACATCTCCAGAGCAATCCGCGCGTGTCCGTTCTTGCACGAGACTACACGTCTAGACACGAAGTCACCAGCACTCATTCACAAATATATGATTGGTCTACTTAATTCAAGAAAATTCTAAAATGTTACCCTAAATAAATAACAAAATATTAGTTTAAACTTCGAAACAATAATATCAATATGGAAAAATGAATAATAAAAATGAAAATTTAAACACAACACGACATGTTGTCGTTTACAAAATATTTACACATATACATAACAGGGTGTCACGCATAATCGTTTTTGCAGGCCGCCGACCGCGCTCTATCAATGAAGTTGACTCCCAGGGGACGCGGTTGTACCGCACGGGGCTGGATAGTTTTGGGCGATACAGGTTTTTTGTTACTGGTAGTATAGAATTTGAAATAGTAAAGTGTGTTAGAATTTATAATTTGATTGTCAATAGCCCAGCACCCGTTAACATGGATACATCGGCAGTAATATAAATCAGTAGTGCAGAAGCTCCCCTTTTTCGTGTACATTTTGTTATGGACTTATGGTTGCAAGTCGATAATTGTTTTACCAACTACCATAAAACTCATTATCTGTCGGATGAATATATGGTTCACCAACATATTTACAGTATAATCGACAATATAGATAATAACGTGGTAAGCGATATTGGTGTCAAAATGTAGAGTTCGTTATGATTTTACTTATTCCTCCGTCACCCAATATCTCACTGTAAGTTATATCGTGTTGTTAGTGTCCAAACCTCCACAAGAAGCACAATTCTTGTGAGGGCGAGGGTCACTGGGGGTCAAACGGCTCACGGATCTCTGTGAGGTTCGCGCGGCTGCCATAAATAGCTCGATCCCACGAAAATGACTCAGATCCTGATGATCTGAGATGTGAAAGTAACAAATTCACTGATAATACTGAATATACGATTAGTGGATTCTAGTGATATCGTCATGAGTAACATACGCCGAAAATTGAGTGGAGCAGCTTATAGGAAGATAGCAAAGTTAAAAAATGAAAACACACGTGATGTTTTAAATAAGACACCGACGATGGAGGCCTTTTTTGCTAAACAAAGGCAAGAACAGCCTACTAGCGATGATGTTCAAACCAACAGCGATGGAGGGAATACACATGACGGGCCTAGCAGTAGCAGTTGTGAACAATCTGAACGACCCGAACATATCGAACTGCAGCTTGAACAAGTGACGTCATCATCAGCAGGCCTAGGAAGATCTGCCGGTTGCGTGCCTGAAACGTCAATGGTTCCAGCAAGTTTTTCAGACAAAGTAAGTTCAGATTTAGCAGATTGGATAATAGATGATTACACAAATGATTATATTGCCACACTTGCCATTCTTCAAAACGATGACTGGGATTTCAAGAACTCTGTGAAAAAGGACGGGGAGAAAATCAGATATGTAACCAAAGGCATGTTTGAAAGAAAACTGCAAAATGGCGAAAAAAGTAAGCGGACATATTTGGTTTATTCAGAGAGCAAAGGTAGACTGTTTTGTGCTCCTTGTCGTTTATTTCATTTTGGAAAAAAATCCAAACTGGCTGACGAAGGCTTTGATGACTGGAAAAATGCTACTGTCCGGCTGAATGAGCATGAAAACTCTCCTGAGCATCGATCTTCAGTTTTATCTCTAGTAGCAAGGGGCAACATGTTGGGACGTGTAGATTTCCAAATGGCCATACAGCTGCACGACGAAATCAAATACTGGAGAAATGTACTCACTCGTGTGGTAGCTGTAGCGAAAAGATTGGCTTCACGTGGGCTTCCGTTCAGAGGTCGGGATGATAAGTTTGGCTCAGTACACAACGGCAACTTTATGATGTCGTTAGAACTAGTTGCGGAGTTTGATCCCTTCCTCGCTGATCACATTCACCAATATGGCAATGCTGGCAAGGTATCCACGTCTTACCTGTCTTTCAGTACTTGCGACAAATTCATCCAGCTTATGGCAGACCTTGTTCTAAAGAACATTTAAAGGACGTTAAAACTGCAAAATATTTCTCAATCAGCGTGGACTCGACGCCAGATATATCCCATGTTGACCAGTTGGCATTCATCATCAGCTACGTGAACAGTGATGGTTCACCTATGGAACGTTTCCTGACTTTTATACCCAATCCGGGCCACAAAGCTGAACAGCTGGCAGAAGTTGTACTTAGCCTGCTTCAGTCATATGAGCTTGACATTTCTGAATGTCATGGACAGTCTTACGACAACGCCAGCAACATGTCAGGTCAGTACAGTGGTCTCCAGGCTCGTATCATGAAGAAAGATCCTTTAGCTGTGTATATCCCATGTTCAGCAAATTCATTAAATCTTGTAGGAACGTGTGCTGCTGAATGTTGCAGAGAAGCATGTTAATTCTTCGAACTCTTACAAAGTCTCTGTGCTTTCTTCAATGCTTCAACCCATCGTTGGAAAATTCTACAAAAACACCTGTCCGCATGTAAAGAAAGTCTCTCTTTGAAGAAACTCAGTGACACTCGGTGGTCCACTCGTGAAGATGCTTGTCAAAGCCTCAACAGAAACTGGCAACAAGTGTTTGATGCCCTCACCACCATGGAGGGAATTGCTATGGAAAAACCAGCCGCTAGGAATGAGGCCGCTGGACTTCTTTCCAAATTAGGAACGCTAGAAACAGCTATTTAGTCCACAGTTTGGGGAACAATACTGGAAAGATTCAATGCTGCCAGTAAAAAGTTTCAAAGTGCTGATATGGACATTGGACTTATAGTCGAGCTTTATGCTTCCTTGCTGCAGTTTGTGAAAGATTCAAGAGAACTGTTCGATCATTTTGAAAACAAGGCGATGTTGAAGTCCAGCATGAAGACGTACGAAATTAAGCGAAAACGGAAGCAAAATTTTTCAGATCGTGACACCCAGGCAGTGGAAGAAGGCAGAGAGGCATTTAGAGTAAATGTTTTCAATGTGATCATTGACAGACTTTGCTCAAAACTACAGCGAAGACAAACCGCTTATGTAGAAATCCACGCAAGGTTTGGATATTTGTTCAAGATAACAAATCTTGAACCCACTGATGTCATCAGTCAAGCTGGAATACTGTTGAAACTCTACCCCAATGATTTAGAAGTGAGCTTCGTAGATGAATGTCTACATTTCCGCGCACATCTTGTGAGTATGAAAGTGCAAAATAATGACTCTTCTGCGTTAGCAGTATACAAAAATCTGCGAGCTAAAGAACTTCAAACTGTATATCCAAACCTGGATATTGCTATGCGCATGTTTCTGTGCATTCCAGCAACTAATTGTACATTAGAGAGATCTTTCTCGGCTCTCAAACGTGTGAAAACTTACTTGAGATCAAGAATGGCAGAAGATAAACTAAATGCCCTGTCACTTTTCGCCATTGAAAGTGATATTGTTTGTAGAATAAAGTATGACGATGCAATAAACATGTTTTCGGAACAGAAGGCCAGGAGAAAGCCTGTATATTCAGTCGCAGAATAATATTTAGTGATAATTGATTTGTATGTTTCATTTTTTATTGTGTTGGAAAATAAACGTTGTGTTGATTTTGAATGATAACAACTGTGTTTGTCTGTTGTTGTGATGGTGATGCTTGGTGCAAGTTATTGCACGGAGGGGGGCGGCAAAAGTATCAACCTAACCTTGTGCCTCGGGGCGCCGAAATCCTAAATACGTCTCTGGGTATAGTGAGAAACAGGCCAGTAGTTGCACTGTCAATGAGTGTGGGTCACCCCTATAAAACCTCATCTTATTTATATGCTGCTTACATGCCTGAGTTTGTTCAGTTGAATTGAAGTTTGAGGTGAGCACATATTCTATATGAAACTAGACTGCACAATATATAACCATCCTTCTGCAGCTGGAGTCTGTTCAATAGAGTTGAGGTGAGTACTTACTTCATAATACTGCAATATTATTGATATGCTCTTCCTCTGCAGCCAGCATTTGTTCAGTATGAATCCATTCTGCATAACAATGATATCCTCCTCTTACAGTTGGAGTCTGTCACATAAAAGCTGTCATTGGAGTCGAAGTGAGCACACATCATATGAAACCATATGTGCCCTCCTTCTACAGCCAACGTATGTTCTATACTGTTTACCAGTGGAGTTGAGGTGGGCACCCAATGTGCACTCTGAATATGCCACAATCACACGACATGCATTAGCTTATTGACCACTTGCATGCAATTGTTCAGACAGGCATATTCCCATTTCGCGTCTCTCTGTGACACATGTAACTCCCTTCTTGATGAGAAACCCACTTGAAATAAAAATGTATCTCAGAATGGCTGGTATGGGTATTAACACTTTTATTAATAAGCAGAAAACAATGTTTCAATCCTCCTAGGCCATTTTCAGATTAACAATTTGGAAGGTCGAAATGTTTTTCTCTGCTTATCAATAAAAGTGTTGATATTTATACTAGCCATTCACAGATACATGGAACTCCCTTGTTTCCTTTCCTTTTCTGGGTGAAGAATATACCCTGTTTGAGATGAAATGTGGTCTCCTACAGTTGTGTCTCAGACATCAATTGTCATTCTTCATGGGCTTACCTAAGTAAAATTTATACTGTGCCTCTCATTCAATTCATTGTGGGGTTTGAGGTAAACTGGGTGTGTAATTGAGTTAATGTATCAAAAATTATCGTTTTCATAACTTGAAAATTTATTTCTGATAGATATTTCAACACGTACTTCCACCCATCCTTTCCATTTCTGTTGCATCTCTTATCTTTCCTTGTTGAAAATGGAGTTACCATGAGTGCAAGTGCATATTGGGAGTTATTGTGCATGCAAGTTTGTTATCTTTTTATTGATGGAAGGATTTTGTTGCCTGATGACATCATCATTCATAAGGAAATACACATTAAAGCACGTGAGATTAAGTGGGAAACACCTCAAGGATAGTGGTATGAAAATTTCTTATGCAGACAGGTAAAGGAGATTACTAAACCTTATGTGAGCAGGTGTCAGAGGATTGGAAGTTGGCCAATGTTGCTCCTCTTTCAAAAGAAAACATCAAAATTGCCTCAGTAATTATAGTGATGGGAAAAGTGTTTGAAAATAAAAGATGCTTCATAAAGTGATTTGACAAGCTTAAGATTTTGTTGGATAGCCATCATGGTTTTATTAGGGGAAAATTATGCCTTGATGATTTTTGATATTCTATGAGGAGGTTATTCTTCATGTAGGTGAAGGTAGGAGTGTAGATTTGGATATTCAGAAAACATTTAATAAGATGTAATAAAAAAGCTTGTTAAAGTTTTTTTTTGACAGGTGTGGGGGAAATGTTGTTTTATTGGATAAAAACTGGCAAGATGGAAGAATGCAGAGAGTTGTTATAAGTGGAGTTTTGTAAAACTTAGATTTATGTCACAGGTAGAAGACTTCAGGGCTCATTGTTAGAATTAATGTTCTTAGGTTTACATTAGTGGCATATATGATGGAATGGTCTATAAGTTATTGATATTTGATAATGATATTAAGGTTTTGGGTATTGCTGGCTGTAAGGACTATTTGGTGAGTTGGTGAAAAAATAGCCGATGGCTTTTATTAAAAATAAATTTGAATTAAAGTGCATGGAATATCATAGTTTGAATTATGAGTGTAATATTGATGGAAATAACTTTAATAATATTACAGTAGAAAAGTAATTTGATTTTCTAGTTTATCAATTTCTTAGCCATCTAAGCAATATGCTGTTGCTAGAAACAGAACAAAAAGGTTATAATGTCATAAGTTAAGTAACACTTGAAATATTTCTTTCAGGCTTGGATTCATAACAACAGGAATGACAATGAACCATTGGAAAGAGTGTTCAACTATGATTAGTCTCTAGGGTTCTTATCAAACTACCTAGAATATGTGATTTGTTGTAGCACAGACCTTTCATCTCAGAATAGTATTTCCTGCCATTTATTTTTCACAAATGAAGTAAAATGGAGATACGACATGAATGTTGCTAGTGAATATATGAAAAAATAAAGTTATTCAATAATACTTATGTGAGCAGTTTCAGATAATTCTTCTTCTCAGAGCAGAGTTTATGTTCAGACTTTATAGCATGTTAAAGCAGTGTACAATGTAAGATATTATACACACACAAAATTTTCTTTTTTTTTGACCCAAGGTGGTTAGGATGCTTGACTCAAAATCTGAGGGTCACAGGATTGTATGTCAGTCACAAAAAACATCCTTGTCCTTTCAGTCATGGGATGTTATAGTGTGTGACCAATCTCATTGTTTGTTGATAAAAGAGTAGCCCAAGAGTTGGCTGTTGATGACAATGATTACCTGCTTTCCCTTCAATCTTTTGCTGCTAAGTTAGGTATGGTTAGAGCAGGTATCACTTGTGTAGCTTTGCCTGCAACTCAAAACAAGCAAAAAAATTTCCTTTTATGCTTATTTTTTAAATTTAAAAATAATTATAAGTACATAAACTTTAGAAAACTGCCAAGAAAAAATGATTACTGGTGTTGAGATATGGCAGGAGCCCTTCTAGGTGTAGAACCAGAACTAGACCCATTAATCACCTTTACTACCTATAGTAGAAATCACCTATCTGCCTCCTTTAGTGTTAGAGAAAACAAACATGTTTTTTCTTTGACACTATATGAGACATAGTCTTGATGATTACACAATATGATTGTTGGATAACACATTGCACACACACAAACGATTTACCATACATTATTGTGTTTTTGTTTACCTGCTTCTTCTACTACTGTTCTGTTTTTAATGTTATCTTATTTTTGGTTTTTTAGGTTGGTGCATTATATAGGTGAGTATCCACGACAAATAACGGTTTCATGTCCACCAACAGCGTGCACATTTAAATGTTGAATGCAATTCAGTTAGCAATGACTTAACATGGGCTATAATGTTATTGTATCTCATTGCTACACGAGACAAAAGTGATATTGTGCATTATTATGTTGCCAACTTTTACATAGATCTGATACTGTTCAAAAATGGCAAAGATAGTGGCTTTTGTCAACTTCGTATGCAGTTTTGCTACCTTACGTTTTATGAACTTATCTTTTCTTTGCCAGCTTTATAGCTAACTCAAAACTTTTTTTCTACCTAACAGTAACTACATATGTTTTCATTAAATGAATGTTATGTAAATTAACTAAATATACCTATGATATTCTACCAAAGTTTTACATCTGAACAGTTTGTTAACAAATCACAAAACATGTCTTCATGTGGTATTTCGAAATTAACTGATAGTTGTTTTTAATGGAAACCTTCAACTTATGTTGACTAGATGAATTAATACATAATTTGGGCACATAAAGTTTGGCTATCTTAACGTGGAGTAGAGTTTATGGCTTACTGTGTATTTATTAGATAAATTTTGCTTAATCTTTACTTTAGAAGAATAACTCTGTGTACATAATCTACTGTGACATGTAAGATTTAATAATCATGTCAGGTAAACAATTATACTTCATAAAACACACCACAATCACAAGCAATATCCAACACTGGAGCAGTAGTTATTAAGGGTGTGCTTAACACTTAGTCAACAAAAATAGTGAAATGGAAACCTGAAGTTAAAGTTAACAATTAAAGAGACTGAACAAAGGAAATACACTAATAAGACCAGTAAACAATAAAGAGTGCGAGTTAATAAACATATGGTTCAATAAGCCTTTTAACGGTTCATATACTAATTAAAAATACAAATATAATGACAAAATGCGTGGCTAACATAACAAACGAAGGAGTTCAAAATAACACTAAACACTATGGTTGTGATACCGTAGACAGTTCCAGAATAATTCTGCAAATGCATATACACCGCCGTTAAAAGCAGACATAGTTCCCTAGGAAGCAACAAAACAACAGTTAGTTAGTTAGTTTTGAAATTTCGCATAAAGCTACTCGAGGGCTATCTGTGCTAACCGTTCCTAATTTAGCAGTGTAAGACTAGAGGGAAGGCAGTTAGTCATCACCACCCACCGCCAACTCTTTTACCAACAAATTGTGAGATTGACCGTCACATTATAACGCCTCCACGGCTGAAAAGGTGAGCATGTTTGGCGCGACCAGGATGCGAACCCGCGAACTCAGATTACGAGTCGCATGCCTAAACACGCTTGACCATGCCGGGCCACACCAAAACAAACATACACAGAATACACTTATGGTACAGGCTTCACAAAATTTAAGAATTCAAAGCAAAAATTGCCCAATAATCCAATTTTACAATTTCCAAAGATTCTGGTACTATTTTGACCACTGGCACTCCAAAACACTATGCCTTAAATATTGGGGAAATATAACATTGAAAAAATGTGTCCTTGAAATGGAGAAAAAAAATTGCCAATTGTGGAAATAATCACATTATATCATTAACTGGTTGCTCAAAGTACAGAAACATTTAGAAAACAGTTTTCAACATATAAACAAATTAAATGCACCAGCACAAAACAAAAGACACATCCTCAACAAAAGCAATCCGCAAAACACCACGTACGTGAACGATATCCCTGAAACATTCTAATAACAAGCGTGAAAAACATACGCGGACACAAGCAGAGATAAAAAGTACGATTCATTAAAATGAAAATTTAATATTCACGCAGAGAAAGATATATAATGACGAAACAAATGGAAAGGATTTAATGTAATATATTTATTTTAATAGTTATGTTTGTTTCAATTCAATATATATTTAGAAATGTATGTAACTTGCATTGTTAAATGTGTATTGTGAAAGTTGCATCTGTTCTCTACGTTGAAGATTCTCGAGTGTAACAAGTAATAAAAGATATATATATATATATTATATTATTGCCGACTAAGCTTTGGAGAACGTCTCCTAAAATTTACAAATCGACGCGCCAAAAGATAGTTTTAGAATATTGTTTGTTTTGCTATAGTTAGTGTAATATAATCTTCGGAAGTTGTAACTGCGATAAACGCTTATTACTCTTTATAGATTTCGAGCATTACAAACCGTTTAACTTTACTGAATTAAATTTGGACGATTCCATTTCTTGGAGGACTTTAGATATCTTTGTCGGAGAAAAGTCAGCTTCTAAACGGCGTGAGACTGGACATTAAGCGCGTGTGAGTGTTGTTACTTATAACAGAGCCATATCGGTCTATCTTCTGTGTTTACCGAGGGGAATTGAATCCCTGATTTTAGCGTTGCAAATACTAAGACTTACTGCTGTCTCACCCGTGGATAGTCATTCAGCGAAGTGTAACAATATCAACTCAGAATGATTAATTCGCTCGTCATGAACCGTTGAATAAATATTCAGTTCCAGACCAGCTAGAAGACTCAGTATTGTTTGTAAGTTTGTAAAACTTTTGTCATAACTGTTATTATAAATTGTATTGTTGTTTGTATATTAAATATATTTGTGACACGAAAGAAAATTGTGTGTATCAATTTTGTTGACAAATATCATAAATATGATATGTATCAACATTTAGTTGACCTCAAAATTAACATTTCCGGTTATTTGAAATCGTAGTACTTAAGGTACGTAACCTATATGACATAAACATTTCGGCTTAGCAATAAACTCAGTTCCTTACATAAACTTTTAGACTATCAAAACTCTGAAGGAGAATATGAAAGACAGATAATGAGCACTCTAAAAAATGCTAGTGGGGTTTACATACACAAAAAAATTGAAATACAGATAACAACACTGATTTCATTTTACTAAACGAAACTATGTATACCTGAATACCCAAGCATATCAACACCAAACGCCGACATGTTAGGTGTATCAGTTTTTCACGAAACAAATGTCGCTTCCACACAAGTGACACACCTAACTAAAATTTATTCACAAATGACAATAACAATGGATTCATAATAGTATATTGTAAAGTCAGACTATCCCAACAAGAAATGAGAGAGTTGATGTGTGTAAAGTCTATTCTGGTATATCAAATCCGAACAAATTTCAATATATCGAAGAATTTGTGTATGAAGTCTCCTGTGACATATAACATTTGACTAGTCTTTTACAGAGTACAATTTGTGTATACAGGGTCTACTGTGGCACATAAAGTATCATTAATTTTGAGTACAGAGTAAAATTTAAGTGTAAGGTGTATATTCTAACATATAAAGAGTGATTAACTTAGCATGAAATAGAGCTTGTGTTTATAGAAGCTACGGTGGCATATAAATCCTGAGTATTCTTTAGTACAGAGCAGAATTTATGTGTACAGAGTTTACTGAGCATATAAGATCTGCTTAATATTCAGAGTAAAAAAAAAGACGTTATGAGTACAAAGCATTCACTAACATACATAGTTCGAGTAATCCACATTATGGTAAAGCTATTATGTGTAGAGAGTCTACCATGTCAGATAAAGCTAGAAATTAATACTTAGCATAGAGAAGAAATGATGAATACACAGCGTGTATTCATTATAAAGTAGAGTTCAGGTTTAAAATCTGCTTTGGCACGTAAAGTCTGATATGACTGGAGAACTTGTGTATAAATACAGTACTCTTTCACATAAAGATATATTAATCTTTTGTACAGAGCTGAGTTCATGTGTAGAGAATCTATTTTTACCTATAATGTCAAATTAACTCTTAATATAGAGCAGATTGTACGTAAACAAAATATACTTTGTTACGGAAAATCTCATTAACGCATCATGAAGTATAATTTATTTATATTTGTATACTACACTCTAGTATGAAAAACTATTTATCATCCCTATAGAGTACAACAGGTGTGTACAAAGCCTACTCTGGCATGTAAAATCACTTCAGTATATACATAAAGTGTGTATCATCAAAATTTACCTCACCTATTAAAATCTTTTTTGTACATAATAAGGCAGAGTTTATGTATGCACAGCCTTCTATTGTACAAAAATGTTATTAACATTTCGTCCAAAGAAGGATTTATGTGTACATTATCTGTTCTGGCATGTACTGTATAACTGATCTTTAGTATAGAGCAAACTTTATGTACATAGAGTCTACTCTGACATATATAGTATGCTTAATGTTTTGTATAGTGAAGATTTAGATATACAGTGTTTACTCTGGCAGAGAATGTCTGATCGATCTGGCATATAATAAAATTTATGTGTACACAGTTCTACACTGTCATACAAGGCTTAAATAATTCTCATAATAGAGCAAAAATTATGTAGACATAGTGTGTTTTGCTACGTAACGTCCAAGTAATCATTAGTATTGAATTGAACTTATCTGCACAGATTGTCATTAGCATTTAAAATTGATTTACCTATTATGGATTAAATTCTGTATGTAAACAGTCTGTTTTGTTATGTCAAGCCTGATTGACCATTGTGTATAAAGTCTGACCAACCCAACATAGAGCAGCGTTTATGTATGAACCTCTCCGATGCAATTTGATTAATATTGAGTAAAGTCTATGTGCTAATATTTTACTCTGGAATGTAAAGTGTGATTAACCTTTTGTTTAGAGCATAGTTTATATGTGCAAAGTCCTTCAGTATTGACATTTAAAATCTGAATTAACCCTAAGTGTAGAGCAATTTGTATGTGAATGGAGTCTACTCGGGCAGTTGAATTATGATTAATCTAGCTTGGAACAAAATTTATGTTTGAGAAGTCTACTGTTGTACATAAAATATCACAAATTTTCCACATAGATCACAGTTTACGTACACAGAGTCTTCGGTATGGAGCAAAATAGTATGTACAGACTTTATGTGTGCACATCAACTTTGATTAACTTCCAGTATACAGCACAGCTCATATGTGTATAGCCTATTCTTACATATAAAGTACAATTATCTCAGAACCAGCAGAGTTTATCCTTACAAAGTCTAATCAAGTATTTAAGACCTGATTAATGCTTAGGTGAGAGCAAAAGTTATGTTTATGGTGTGTACTATTTTACATAGAGCCTGATTAATCCTCAGTATAGAGCAGAGTTATTCGAACAAGTTGTTTTTATAGTACTATCAAAATTTTTATTAAATTTATACAAAACCACATAACTTTATTCCAACGAAATTTATAAATTTCAGCATGTGGTTCGTATATATTTAGGTATGTTTTAGAAAAGCCCAGTTTTTAATGAATAACTTTTACCAATGTGTTAATAAAGAATAACCTGTAGCGAGTTTGTCAGTAACAAAAAAATTATCGTCAAAAACAGTCTTGTGTAAGACATTGCTTTACGTTTATTATAAGTGTCGCGCGTAGTTACTGATTCATTTTAGATCGATGGGAACGAGGTATATTGTTGTAACTGAAGGTACACACAATTCTCTGTGAAGTGGTCTAGTAAGGATGGTACAGAAGCTGTGTGGAGTACTGATTTTATTGGATCTTTTACCAGTTTTCAAAGCTTTCCAAGTTCAGGTTCTTGGAATATTTCCTAGTGGCATAAGTAACAAATCATTTTCTTATTATTACTCTAAACCTGCTGTTGATATTGCGGTAACAAAGGTTAAAAAGCTTTACCCGCATATAAAATTTGATGTCCGTTACCGATCGAATTACGATAAGTGTGATGCAGCTGATCCCCCAGCTTTAGCAGCTGAAGAATTTATTTTACGGGGAGTTACAGCATTTGTTGGACCGGGATGCAGCCCAAGCCTTTACACAGTAGGCCTGTTAGCATCATATTGGAATGTCTTTCAATGTTCATCGGTAGGTTCGGACCCGATCTTTGATGGCAACTCTCTTTTTAATACGCTGATACGAAACACATTTACCATGTCCGCAATTGGCAAAGCTCTAATTAACATTATGGAATATTTTGGATGGCACCATGTCATATTTTTATACGATCTACGTATTGCCACAGCCGAGCTTACTGAAAAGGCCTTTCTGGACAGCCTGTTATATCGGAATAAAAACTACGAGATTCATTTTCGTGCGGAAGCTTTCAACCCTGATAAGCCCATATTTAACCTGTCAAGCACGTTAGAGAAAATCAAACTGAACACCAGAGGTATGTCCATTTTGGAAGAGAAATAACATGATTTCATATAAACAGTAAGTTTAGTAAATCGTAATATCGTTCGCAACAGAGAGCATACGAGCGCGTGCCAAACCTCATGTTTTATTCCATATCGTATAGTATGTGCATTTATGTAGCTATGTGATTTTGACCAAAATTAATAATACATTTAGACGTATGATACTTACTACAGTTCACGAATGTGTGTAACTATATGATACAAAGTATGGCTGAACTGCATATGTAGGTGTGTGATACTGGACATACTTTATCTGCGTATCTAGCTTTGTGTTACATCACCATATTTCATGTATATAGTCATGGAATAGTTCTTGTACTTATCTGTGTGCTACATATGTGATATTGAACACGGTTCATATATGTATGTAATAAGATGATATGGACAATAATCCATCTATATATGTAACTATGTGATACTGACAAATATTCATGTAGCTAGGAGATACTGACAAACATTCATGTAGCTATGTGATACTGACAAACATTCATGTAGCTAGGAGATACTGACAAACATTCATGTAACAATGTGATACTGACAAACATTCATGCAGCTATGCGATACTGAAAAACATTCTTGTAACGATGTGATACTGACAAATATTCATGCAGCTATGCGATACTGATATGGACAATAATCCATCTATATATGTAACTATGTGATACTGACAAACATTCATGTAGCTATGTGATACTGACAAACATGCTTGTAGCTATATGATACTGACAAACATTCATGTAACTAGGAGATACTGACAAACATTCATGTAGCTAGGAGATACTAACAAACATTCATGTAGCTAGGAGATACTGATAAATATCTATCTATACATGTGGCCATGTGATATTGCAGATAATCCAAATATCCACATGAAAATTCTTAAACGTAGCTTTGTGGTTCCTATCCATTTTTCAAGTAGACATGTACCAATATGATACTGACCAAGTTCGTGTGTGTATATGACTTCTTACTATGTTTCAGGTGTGTGTGGAGCAATGGGATAGTGACCATAATCCAAGTATGTGTATAGCTATGTGATATTGACCACACTTTATGCATGTGTGTAACTGTGTGATAGTTCATGTTTATAACAATGTGATACTCAATATAGTTAGCTCATATATCTATGTGGCTATGTAATACTCATATTAATCCACACACGTAGATAGGTGACACAGATTATACTCCATTTTTGTGTGTGGTCATGTGATTTTTACCATATTTCATGTGTTTTTAGCAAAGGGACCATTGAGATGTGAGGGTATTTTATATTGACCAAAACTAACGTATATATGTAACTATGTGAAAACCCCGTAATTCATATATGAAGCCATGTGGTAAAGTTAATACTTCGTATATGTAGCTCCATGATAGCTCGTGTATGTAGTTATGTGATACTAATCATAATCCATGTAATATGTACCACAATTTACGTATGTTTATGTAATGAGATGATACTGGCTATAGTCAATGTATGTATGCAACCAAATTGTAGCTCTTGTGTATAGATAGATATTTCATGTGTGTAGCCATGTTGTAGTTCTTGTGTGTACTTGTGTGATGATGAACATAGTTCTTGTATGCAGTCATGTTACAGTTGTTGTGTGTACTTGTGTGTTGATGAACATAGTTCTTGTATGCAGTCATGTTACAGTTGTTGTGTGTACTTGTGTGTTGATGAACATAGTTCTTGTATGCAGTCATGTTACAATTGTTGTGTGTACTTGTGTGTTGATGAACATAGTTCTTGTATGCAGTCATGTTACAGTTGTTGTGTGTACTTGTGTGTTGATGAGCATAGTTCTTGTATGCAGTCATGTTACAGTTGTTGTGTGTACTTGTGTGTTGATGAACATAGTTCTTGTATGCAGTCATGTTACAATTGTTGTGTGTACTTGTGTGTTGATGAACATAGTTCTTGTATGCAGTCATGTTACAGTTGTTGTGTGTACTTGTGTGACGATGAACATGGATATATGCAGCTTTTGGTTATGCCATTATGAGATAAAAATGTAGCTTAGTAATTATATTAATAGTCAATTATGCTTGCTGCACGATTATTGGAGAAAATTTATTCTAATATACAAGAAAAATAGAAAATCGCCGCTTGTCTACTGAAGCTTGCTGCACTCATTAAGCATTTGCACCAAAGCCAAATCAGGTGAATGCCATCATCTCTTGCATGAGCACTTTCCAGAAACTTGTGTTATGTGCCAGCCACGTAAGAAATTAATTTAATTTTATATTTGAGTTCTGCGATTTTGACATTTGTGGTAACCATAGTTCATATTACAATGCCGCTAGTTGTAATGGTAGAGTCATCTATATCATGCGTTCTTTTACGATCAAGATGTTCACTGAACAATCTTTTGAATTTATGTCACTTGATGGATAATCCTATGTTTTTATTTTATAAAAATGAACTAGAGTGGTTGACGTAAATTGTTCTATAAAAACGGTTATGGATTACTATTGGATGAAAACGTTAAAAAATAGTTAACTATTTTTTTACTAAATTTAACTCGTTATATATTTCTAATTTGGGAGTCTATTAGGCTATAATCGAAAAATAGTCTCAACGAGAGGATATTATCAGTAGTTACTAATAAGGAGTTTCAAGTGAAAAAAAACAGCAAAAGAGAATCAATAACATATATAGAAATAATATGTTAGGCTTGGCATGGCCAGGTGGGTTAAGGCATTCGACTCATAATCTGAGGGTCGCGGATTCGAATCCCAGTCGCACCAAACATGTTCGCTCTTTCAGCCGTGGGTACGTTATAACGTGACGGTTAATCCCACTATTCGTTGGTAAAAAAGTAGTCCAAGAGTTGACGGTGGATGGTGATGACTAGCTGCTTTCCCTCTAGTCTTTGCGCGAAATTAAAAACAAACAAATAATGTATTAAACACAGACATATTTTGTATATGTTGCATTTTATAACTTAATAAATTAATTCCTGAAATATTTTCATATTTCGTGCAAAATACTGAACATTATTAAAGCCAAAAAGTTGAATTATCGGAATACTTTAATCAAAATTTATGAAGTTATTTATATACTTGACAAGTTTCAAGCACCTTGACATTCTGAATAGTACAGTAACAGATACATTTTAATTGTTGATTGGTTGTCAAAGGTCATATAGCCCGTGATGTGAAACTGTAGAGTGAATTTGATTTGTGCGGGCTACCGGTGAGTGTTATAGATTCGTTTGATATAACTAAAAAGCATGATTTGTCTGTAAAAGACGTGTGACAGTTATTGTGAATGACCTCACAGAAGGCAATATAATATAACTACAGTTTAATAACATTCTGTTTGTAAATATGTGATCTATTTTTTGATTATTACATTGATTTTATTAGAGGATTACATTAATTTGTAATTAAACTTTTTGGTTGATTAAATCATGCGATAAAATTATGTCACACTAAATAAACAAAACAATACTGCATCCATACAACCTTAATTCAGGTTAATTATTTTTACAATATTGGAAACAATTATGAAAATACATGTGTAATAAATATGCACAAACAATGAGTACTTGCATCTTATAGTCAGTTTATCATCAGGACAATATATAGTTGTTACGCTGGTAACATATGCGATTACTTTCAATTAGCTCATATACTAATTAATTTCTTGTTCTATCCTGTTTCTTTTTGTTTGTTTTGGAATTTGTCATAACCACCCACCGCCAAATCTTGGGCTACTCTTTTACCAACGAATAGTGGGATTGACCGTAACATTATACACCCCCACGGCTGGGAGAGTGAGTATATTTAGCGCGACGCGGGCGCGAACCCGCGACCCTCGGATTAGGAGTCGTACGCCTTACGCGCTCGGCCATGCCAGGCCCTATCCTGTTTCACCCTTCGAGTAGGTGATGTGAGCTGTTTCTATAGTAATACAGTCACTTGGAGTCTGTCGTGGGCCTTCTTGATAGAGACATTTTGCATTGTTAACTCACATGAGTGTCTTCCCCGACAGGAACGTAATTAACTAACCTGTTTGAACGTGTTTTTGTGACGTATTTAGATTTTGCTAACATCTTTGACATGTCGGCTGAGCGTGCTATGTGTTTGGTGGATGAAGAACGTTTCTTTCATCTTTATATTGCTCGTATTTTTCGCACGACTTTATTAGTTACGTACTTATGTTGTTACTAACGTATTATTTTGTAACACTGTATATTATTTATACAACAAACAAACAAGAATATAAAGTCATGCGAAAAAAATATCACATTATACTTCATCACGGGAACAAATTAATATCACAATAATGGAATAAAAATCAAGCTGATTTATACGTTTAATATCTTCTTACTAAATACAATCGACGAATATATGCTTGGCTGGAAAAAATAATGTATTATTAAGCATAATGAAAAAAACTTATGTGTCGTAAGATTAATTTAAGCATCAAATCGTCTGGTAATTTCATGTAAATTGTAAGCACTCTTGTTCTGTGCTACTGTGGGAAGAATTAATGCAAAATAAGTTACAAGCTTTCCGTGAAATTACTTGTTAATTTAAATGATGTTTCTTCAGATTAACTTAATCCAGTTAATGTGATTATTATTAATCTGTAGGTGTTATATTTAATAATGCGACAGTTTGTCTCTTACTGTTATTTTATAAAAAAAATAATTCCAGATCACATTAGACAAAAATATGACTTACATTATCAGCCTTACTCGGATACTTATGAATATTTAATACACTATATTAGAAAAAATATGACTTACATCATCAACCTTTTTCGGATCTTTATGAATATTTAATACACTATAATTACCGTTACCAATTATTAATAATATATATTGGTTTCAACCAAAACATTTCAACAATGAACAATGTCACACAGGCACATAAAGCAACAGACAAAATGGTTTTTTGTTTTGTTCTATTCAAACCAGAAAATACTTATTTTGGTGCAGCCATAGACAATTCCCGAAAGTGGTCGTTGCTTGGAAATACAAAATAAAAGGAAACAGCTGTCTTATTCAAATATCTTTTAACAGTAGCTGTTATTTTGTAACTAGAAGTTTGGTTCTATGATCTCTTATTATTTTATTTCACCAGTTCTCATCATCTACACGTCTGAAGAACTTCAAAGAAACCTGCTGTTTGAAGCATATCGACTAGAAATGGGCGAAGGAGATTATGTTTTCATTACCATTGATTTGTTTCGTCAGAAAGACTCAGCTTCAAACTTCCCCTGGTTCAAGCCAAATGATTCAAAAAATTCGGTAATGAACTTTGTTTTTCGTATATTCATTATTTAAAAAAATTGATAGCGCCAGAAGATCAGAAGCGTGTGAAATATTTTCATGGATATAAATATCTTTTGGTGTAGTATTGACGAATATTTGTACATATATTAACTCGCTTCTTTGTTGTAACTAAAGCTTCGTTCACCTATTTCTCAATAAGACTATTCAAAAATATCGCGCGCACATGTTCCTTCTGCAAATATATAGTTTTAATCAAATAAGTTTTGAAACGTCGCTTTTACGACAGAGTGTATCATATCACACGAGCTTGTCTACACATTTGTCTACATATTTGAACAGGACCTGGCATGGCCTAGCGCGTTGAAGTGCGCTTCGTAATCTGAGGGTCGCGGGTTCGCGCCCGAGTCGCGCCAAACATGCTCGCCCTCCCAGCCGTGGGGGCGTTATAATGTGACGGTCAATCCCACTTTTCGTTGGTAAAAGAGTAGCCCAAGAGTTGGCGGTGGGTGGTGATGTCTTTCCTCTAGTCTTACACTGCAAAATTAGGAACGACTAGCACAGATAGCCCTCGAGTAGCTTTGTGCGAAATTCCAAAACAAACAAACATATTTGAACTGTATATTTTGATACTGCATGTGTATCTTTATAAAATTTGGTAGATTTTTAGAAAATATTACATTTTTGTTACAAACAAAATAAGGGTTTTAATATTATATTTTACGAAAGATTTGTTTGTGAAAGTATCGAGTTTGTTTCGTTACTAGTTCGAGAGCAAAGTGTTTTTATGTTATGACTAAAAATACCCTTCTTTCGTTCTAAAAATCTCAAAACTTGCTAAATATATTTCAAACATTTGTTTTCAGTAAAACTTTATGTTATTTTCTATACCATAACTCTGTGTTGTCTGTCAATTCATCAACCATGTAATCATCATAAAAAATAAGAAATATAAATTATGTTTTTTATTATAATATGAAAATACAAATGTTTAATATAAGTAGTTTAAGTCTCATAATGTTATATATTTATATTATTTTTTATTATATTGACTTTCCAGTCAGCTTGGCTAACGTTACATAACTTATACGGACGCTGTGCACGTGCAGTCGTCATCCTATATTATAAACTGGCCTTTAGTCTTCTGTCTTGGCTGTTTTGGGTTTGATTTGCTTTGAAATTAGTTCAAAGCTACGCTAGCCGTCCCTAATTTAGCAGTGTAAGACTAGAGAGAAGGCAGCTAGTCATCATCACCCACCGCAAACTTTTGGGCTACTCTTTTACTAGCAAATAGTGGGATTGATCGTAACATTTTAACGCCCCCACGGCTGAAAGAGCAAACATGTTTGACTGTGTTTTGGTGGACTAGTATTTTGTAATATACAGTCAAAATTTAATTATTATACATTATATATGTGCATAGATTATTACTATTTGGAAATAAGTTATGAACTCAATTCTTGTTAAAATATAGAACAATAGATAAAAAAGTGAAGCAAATAATTAGCTCTTCTAATTACAACCTGTGAACTGCTGCTGAGCCATTTAGAACTTTGCGTGAGAAGAATATCGAAGAAAATATTTCTGGGTTATATATATATATAGTTGATTAACTAAAAATATCATAACAGACTATACTGATACCACAGAATTCCACTATAATTTGTCAAGCTTAGTAACGAAGTTGAATTTGCATGAAAAAAATGAAACTTCGAGTAGAGTAAAGATACGACGTTCCTCCTCGTTTTCTCCATATGAAGGAACGTGGTAGCCTTTTTATTTTGAGTCTTATAGTTATGTTTTAATTAGATAATTTGTTATAGTTCGCTGTGAATGGCGTATAAAGTTGTAACGTCAGTTTCAGTAGAGATCATATTTTAGACAATTAGAGTGTCAGATCTCATGCTTGCACTGCTGGTAATTTAAGCATCTGATCTCTAGAGCTTCTTTGATGTATTATAATGCTATAAATACTGTAGCATCATGATCTAAATGTTTTATATTGTATCTTAATGTCGCAGTAGTAGCACTCCCAAATTTTAACGTTTCAAAGAATTGGAGCATCCCATGACAGAGTATTTTTAGTCACGTACATAGAATCTTCTGGCAAAATTAATAGTGTTTTGGCAGTCAGATTTGCTCTACAGCTTGGGCCTGGATGGCGGAAGTTCTAGCCAGCAGAAAGCATCCTTCCATCGAATTTAGGGCACTTCCTCCAATTGTTTTTTTTTCTAACCATATCCATGTGTAATGTGGATATTTTCATCTGGACTACTTCCTGAAGTCCATGTGGTGTTAATCAGTCACTCTTTCATGAGACGTGAGTTGGCAACAAAGAAATATCATTCAGGACAAGCTTAAAAAATAAACAAACAAATAAGACAGTGAAAATAGTCAAGAGTTTGGTCAGCTTTGTCTCTGTTAGGTCAGATATTCAGCCGATAACATGAACATTAACTACAGAACCTTTTCTTATAACGTATGTTAAATATTGATTACTAAAGTAATTCCCATAGTTATCTGCACATTTTACAGATGTATATGCATACATACACATACTATTGATCGAGAAAATGACCCACAAGCCTTTGTGAGCACCAAAGTTTTTCAGACTTTTCATGAGACCCGCTTGATTTTCATATTGGACCGAGCATGGATATAACTTACATACACATGAGATCTTTTCCTGGTTAATTTAAAGCCTGATTCTAATGGAGCAAACTGTTCATGCGGTTCCCCTATACCAGTAGTTGATATCTTATTGGCATCTTAAGAAGAGGGGGACGTCGTTTCCTTATCTTAGTCTTAGTAATACACATATTATACTTCATCTTTCTAATACAAAGGTAACGAAAAATGAAGGAATTAAAGGCAAAGCTTTATATATATTACTTAATACTTCAAGCCATATAATAAGAATCCACGTTAAAACGTTTTAAAATTACAATGTTTTCAGTAAATAAATACAAAGAACATTTACAATAAAGTTCTAAAGCACGCTCAAGTTCATTCATAATTATTTGTGACTTTTTCACCGTAATTGTGGTTACCCATATCAATAATGAGTATTTAGATTATGTATTATGAGCATGCTGAAAAACAATAGTCTCTTAACTAATCAGATTACTTCAAGCCCTTAGCAAACAATTTACTCAAGTTTATCTGGCGTGAAAAATTATTCTAATGTATAAATAGCCAAGAGACGAAAATTGTTCTAATGTTTGAACCATAGAAGAAACCTTGAATGTTACTTTAAGTACCCACTTAAAATAATAGCCTATGATTTATTAGGGTTCTTGTGAACATAATATTACGATTTATTAGGGTTCTTGTGAACATAATATTACGATTTATTAGGGTTCTTGTGAACATAATATTACGATAAAAAATCTGTTGGTTATTTAATAAAACTTGAATATTTATAATGTCAACTGTTAAATATCGTTATTAAATTGATAGCCTGTTTCAGTGAAAGAGATGAAATGGAGATTTGGATCGCGTTAACGTTACTATTAAGAAAAGAAAATTAAGTTATAATTGGAGAAATTTGATTTAATGCAAATCGATTTATTCTTCAGGCGTGGTCTAAATCTTTTAAAGCCATAATAATATTAAGTTAATGAATAGGAAAAATAAAGATAGGTGCAGATATAGATTCGTAATATATTTGCTTGTAAAATTTTGTTACGTTTTACTAAAACGTTTAATTGATGTGTGTAAAACGATTTAAAAAATTCTAAATAAGGTGCAGAGACTTACACGAAACTTGGTAAAAGGGTTTGATAGAATATTAATGAAAGAACTACAGGATGTTCGGAAAGTCACTGTGCAGTCTGTTAATAAACACATAAATGCACAGTGACTTTCTTAACACCTTGTATATCAGTGTGATGAAGCCTAGCTAGATTTGAAGATGTATTATAGAGCATACGTAAATTATATTTTTTTAAAGTGCTAACACATTTCATAACAATTCGTTTTTTCTTTTTAATATAAAAAAAAGTTTAATATTTTAATTTTTGTCGGTAATACCATTAATTTATAGGTCTGGATGTTCTCACGTTAAACACAGTAGCGTTACTTGAATTGTTCATACTGTTTTAGAAAGAATATTTTACACTAGTTTTAATGATTGGAAATAAAGCTTGAATTACCTTAGTGAAAACCAAAAGCCGTCAAGTGAAACGTTTTTCTCCAACTTGTTACAGCATTAAGCCTCATTACATTTAGTAAATACAAACTATGAAGTGAAAAATAGCGGCTTTATTGCAAAAAATGCAACTCCATTTTAAAATAAAATAAAAGAAAAAGCCAAAAATCACAGAATAGCTAAGAAAAACAATAAAATAGCAATTAAAATATTACTATAACTACCTCTCTTCTACCAATAAAACTATGATATAAAGTGTGAGATTATACGCGCACAATTAATGAGATACTGTTCGTTTTATAATCGGGATGACTTGAATTTTTTAAATGTCTTTAACTATGAATTAACAAAAGCGGATTGTTGACTTTGGTTTTGGTTTCTATATAACTTTCGTTTGCGGACCAGCGTTTGTTTGTTTGGTTTGAATTTCGCACAAAGCTACACGAGGGCTATCTGCGCTAACTGTCCCTAATTTAGCAGTGTAAGACTAAACGGATAGAATCTAGTCATTACCGCCCATCGTCAACTTTTGGGCTACTTTTTTACCAACGAATATTGGGATTGAATGTCACATTATAGCGCCCTCAAGGCTGAAAGGGCGAGCATGTTTGTTATCTCGGGATTCGAACCCGCGACCCTCGGACTTTGCGCGAACTTAAAAAACAAACAATATTCAATAACTGACGTGAGGAAAGTTTTCTTAGGTGTCGTTAACAAATGTATACTATATTGTCAGAGTTTCGAAAAGCTCCGTGGCTTTATCATAAAAAAATATTCTATGACCTTCTCATTTATGAGAACAAGTGTATGGCTTATGTTTTTAGTTACGTTTTAAAAATCTAGGCTCAGAGCTTGTCTAACAGTTTTTGAAAATAATTTCAAAACTAACGTTAATCTGACCAGTAGTCTAGTTAATAAAAACTATAGATTTATATTTCCATTTTAGTCCCAGATTCCTCCTAGAAATTCGCTTATAAAACGTAACCAACGTGAGGAATCAAATGATAGATATTATTCGATTGCTACAATTGGTATTCTACAAACCTCAGAAGCTATAACTGTGAATAACACGCTATTAATCAGGAATATCAGGTATTAACCAGGAACGTTAATATATTTCGAACATTACAAACCATTTAATTCAGTGGATTTACATCGGACGTTAATATTTTTACGAAAATGTTATGTAACTTTAGCTGTGAAAATCTCGTGTATGATCAGCAAGGAGCTAGCAATGAAGCGTACTTTTATTAACTCGAAATTAATTCGCTCATCGTGAACCCAAGTAGTTAGCATATCAAGCAGGTTCCGGATGAGATAGAGGACTCAATATTGTTTGTAAGTTTATTAAGCTTTTGTATATAAATCATAATCTGTAGTAACCATTATTATAAATTGTATTATTATTTGTGCATTAAAATATATTTGTATTCAGAAAGAAGACTGTGTGTATCAATCTTGTTGTCAATTATCATAAATTTGATACATACTGACATCTAATTAGTTTCGAAATCCAAATTACAATTCAACTAGTTTTAGGCTATTTTAAAGAGCAAAACGTAAGGTTTGTAGTAACAGTTTAAAGGAGAGGGCGCTACAAGCATTCTGTCTCAACTGCCCTTTTCCCCTTTCTTTATGTTATTTTACTTCTCACTTTGGCCTGGCATGGCCGAGCGCGTTAAGGCGTGCGCTGGTAATCCGAGGGTCGCGGGTTCGTACCCGCGTCGCGCTAAACATGCTCGCCCTCCCAGCCGTGGGGGTGTATAACGTGACGGTCAATCCTACTTTTCGTTGGTAAAAGAGTAGCCCAAGAGTTGGCGGTGGGTGGTGATGAGTAGCTGCCTTCCCTCTAGTCTTACACTGCTAAATTAGGGACGGCTAGCATAGATAGCCCTCGAGTAGCTTTGTGCAAAATTCCAAAACAAACAAAACTTGTCAGTTTGTTGTTATTCAAAGAATTAACACAATATAATGTTTTAATATATTTCAAAAGATCTAGGGATAACTTTTAAAAATAAAATATAAAAGTATTATGCGAAACCCAACTCACTGGGTCAACGTTTGATAACGAATTCGATATTTATTGTAGATTTTATTAACCAACTGGTACGCCTTTCTACATTCTTGTAAAACTTTTTTATATACAGCCTGAAATAGTAACCTTATCAGTGAAACAAAATTTAATACGCTCGAGTGCAAAATGATTTACCACAGTAGTAGTACAGTGTATCACGGTGATAAATAATTCAGACATTTACGAATACAAGTGTTTTTCCACACTTCATCAATTTTTCTTGTTCAAACTACAGATATAAAGTTTTATACTGGATATGTAGAGTTTCAGCGAGCAATTGTTCTTTTATCGTCCAGCAAAACTGAGGAAATTAGTTAAGGTATTGTAACAAAGGCCTCTTTGGCAGTGGTTTGTGGGAGACAGGAGATAAACGTATTTTGCTTCACCTCTGAATTTTTAATCCGAAATTAATTAACTAAAGTGAATATGCAGGAAAATATCTGCAGTTTACGTGACTTTTATCATAAATTTCAATGGCTTGGAGCCGTTGAAATCAACCCCAAAACAAAGTTACGATTTTTATGTACAGAATTGAATAAATGTTAGTTGAATATATTATATATATATATCAGTACAATTTGGACTATTCAAATAAAGAAAATGTAATTTTTTAACAGATAAGGTAGAGTTTAAGGAATTGATATCACTGATATTTAACCATGTATTTGGATATTTAGTTGATTCTAAGTGTTATTTACTATTTAAAGTATTATTTTTGGTTTTTCACAAATTTTCATAAACTTTTTCTCCTAGGCGAGATATGAGAAATTATTTAAATATTTGTGTGGACACATTGTTGTATTTGTGTGCTTAATAAAACAGTGACGTTAAAAATCTCTGCTTTGTTAAAGCTTGTTTTATTGAATATTTCATGCTTGTCCTTCTCCCACCCCAGGGACAGAGTGATAAGTTTGCGGACTTACAACGCAAGAAACCTGGTTTTGATACCTTTGGTTGGCAGAGCACTGATATCAAGCACATTGTGTAGTTTTATGCTTACTTATAAACAACGAATTTTACACTTTTTGTTTCACTGTAGGATTTGCGGAAGGTGTACGAATCAGTTTTCACCTTGTCATTAAGTGTGCCTACGGGTCAAGAATATGAAGTGTTTATACAAGAATTGAAAGCACGTGCCGAGAAGGAGTTTGGTGTTTCTGTTGAAGATGTTACGGTACGTTATTGGTAAATGCAGTATGCTGTGCAATTAGAGATGGCAAATAGCTTAAGAACGGCGAAAAAAATTTTTTGCTGTAAATATGTTTTAAAAATGATATATTACATGTATCCTAATTTTGATTTGAATTTTAAATACTAAAAATAGTTTACAATGTAATTTTAAATACGGTAAACATATTATGGTATTTCAAAAATGAAAACTAAGTTTATCAATTTACAGAAAACTGTTTCAGATAAGGAAACAGTATACAGAAAACTACTATTTTACTTTTTATAGCTTTAAATGAGATTAACTTATTTTTAATATAACATAGAAATTTCATTCAGAATTTTATGATCGATTTTTTTCTAAGATCTGTTTTTTGTACTATACTTATTACTCGAATTTTGCTCAAAATGAATAATTTATTTTCCCTCGGTTTGATCAGTAGGCATTTACAACTGTGCTTAAACTTTCTTATAGGTTACATTTTTGAAGACATTACTGCATAACAAACACCCCACTGTACAAATGTATATTAATGTACAAACAATAATACAATTTATAAAAATGATTATTACGAATAATAATTTATGTACAAAAGTTTTAGAAACTTGTAATCAATATTGAGTCTTATATCTGGTCTGGAATAGTGTGATTTATTGACGGTTCACGATGTGCGAATTCATTTTGAGTTGATATAGGTACGATTCATTTAACACAGAACTGGTTACCTCTTCGATGATCACACGTGATATTTTTTTTCAGCTAAAGTTATGGTGTCTTCATAGAAACACTAACGACCTAAGCTAATCCACTGAGGAAAAACGGTTTTAAAAGTCAAAATCTATAAACGTTCCTGGTCAAATATCTCTATCTTCTCGATAAATAAGCATTAATCAGAGTCACAGCTTCTGAAGTTTATAGTATAATAATTGTATCAGACCAAAAATAATTCCTGTATCTTCATGTTACATTAGTTATTTTTTATAAGCTTGACAGAAGACTTTTTAATAATTTAGCTAAGAGCACTGTGTAAGTGGTGACAGTGGAAATTTCTAAATGAAACTAAAACTTTGTATATCTCTTGTTGTAAACTTATATTTATTTTAACAACATTAAGGGTGACTTGTATTGAAACCTGGAATGTGACATGACCTTACATTAAATTTATTTGAGAGGAATGTTGTGTAGGCTTAAATTGTTGAAGGTGATTTTTCATGTTTTCTTTATCACCCCTTTTTTGATAGGTACTTCATATAATAATTAGATGCAATATGCTGAGATATCCTATGGAATAGATATTTTTGTTTTCCAAAGGAATTTCACAAAACTGAAATACTATAGAAGTAACACCACCATAAAATAAGAGCTCATTTTTAATTTTTTTAATCTCTCCTTGTTTAAAATTTCATCTCAGTAATTTATCAGTTCAAGTAAATTACATAATGTTGAATTTTATTAAAGAAAATTTTGTTTGAAATTATGAATATCCAATTTCTAATGAGTTACAGTTTGGATGAATCAATATAATTTTTGATTAATTATTATTGCTTGTCATGCGATATATTAATTTAGTAATTGGTTGTGCTTATTGATTACCGGGAAAACCTAGAAATTTGGACGATATAATAAACTGCTGAAACACTTACTGCATTTTTTCAGCTATTTTTTATATTATTATTATGTATGAACTCATGCCCTAAACAAGATTCATTTTCTGTTTGTTACGTAATGTATTTGATACTACAATGCCCATCTTTTATATTAGAGCATTTGTTTCTTCAATTAGTAAAGTACGATACAAATTTTCCTTTTCGTATTAGATTTTATTTTTTATTATCGATAAATATAAGGCTAAAAAACTTGTAGTTAAACACGAAGTTACACAATAGGATATTTTTGCTGTGTCCACTGTCTGTGTCAATGCCCATTTTTTAGCGTTATAAGCCTTCAGACTTTCTTCTATACAACTAAGATGGAAGGCTTTTCTTCTAATACATGGTACGAATTTCTTCATACCTCTTGTACCACATATTATAATTCATATTTTGTCGAACCGCAAGACAATCAATGAAAGCAGTTTGTCTTCATAAGAAGTGGTTATCAAAAGATGCAGATGCTATAAGACGTATTCAGCCAGTCGTCACTAATCGTATTTCTCATTACAATACACAGTTAAAATAAATATATTGAATAGAACAGGTGAATGAATACTATCAATGTCAGTTTATAATTTAGGGTTAAGACAATGAAGTAATTATTTGATGCATATTACAATATAACGGTAAGAACATCAACGTGTTTAGAACAAAAATGTAATGTTTTCTGATATCAGTGATTTTTGAAGTACTGTTGACTGCTGTTAAGTGTAAGTTATTCTTTGTCTACAGTACATTTACTCTTTACATTTTTTGAGCCTCAACCAGCCGGTGGAAAAATTCTTAAAGCTTGTCTTGGAAATGAAAGTGTGTTAAAATCCCTCTCTGATACCAGATGGGAGGTACATGCTATGGCAACAATAGCAATTTTGAAGTCTTTCTTTAAGATTTTGGAAGCTTTAGAATGTGTAGTTGAATGCCAGTCACAAAAGGGAGACACTGGGAGAGAAGCAGACTATATTATAGATAAGATTGAAGAGCTAGAATTTGTGTTTATGTTGATCACGTGGAATGAGATTTTGCATAAGTTTGATAAAGCAGTAAAGTTCTGCAAAATGAGGATACGAACTTAAAAACATGCGCAGATCTGAACGTGTCATTAGCTGACCAACTATGCACTTTAAGAGATGACTTTGAAAGATTTAAATCAGTTGCAAAAGAAATACTACTAGATGTTGATTACAATGCAACTAAAACTTGCAAACGTGCCAGAAAGAAGGTACTCAATGACAGAGATGCACAAGAAGGAGATCTAAATGCCAGAGATAAATTTAGTATCACCACCTTCTGCAGAATGGTTGACAAACTAGAAACCCAGATGAAAAGAAGAGGAGAGGTGTACAAAGAAATAGCCAACCGATTTTCTTTCCTAAGTGGTGTGCTAAATGATGTCGCTTCATTTGCTGAAAGTGAAAGGTACTCTCAGTGTTCCTTAAAGCTAATTGATGCTTACCAAGAGGACTTGGCCACTAATCCCTCTGCATAGCTTGTGTAGTTTCATTCATATGTGCGTTATTAGTTCAGTGCAACAAAAACTGTAAAAACCAGATTCAGTCATGATGAACTTCATAAAATAATTTCATGAGACAAAATTGAGAGTGCGTTTCCAAACGTAGAAATTGCATTGCGTATATTTTCAATATTACTGGTCACAAACTGCTCAGCTGATCATCCATTTTCTCAACTAAAGCATATTAAAAATCCCAACAGAACAACTATGTGACAAGACAGGCTGGATGCTTTGTTTCTGTCAAGTGTAGAAGCAAATTTATTACGCCAAATTAGTTTTGAGGACTTAATCAAAGGTTTTGCAATTAAAAAATCTACAAGAAAACTTTTTAAAATTTAAATAAATATTAAGATATAATAAATAATTTGCTTACAAAGTAAGAAACTGCTAACATCAATTAAGAGTTTTTTTTAATAAAAGAGTTTTGAATAAATTTTTCATTTTTGTTAACGTCAAAGTGAGAGTTTTTAACTCGGAGTGAAAACAAATATATGATTAAAATAATTCTTTTCAATTATCATTAATTAAAAAAGTGATTTCCCTCATTAAAAGGCCTCAGTCGTTGCTTGATTTTGATCCATGCCCAATCTGTTAAATAAATAAAATAAAAAAGTTTTTATTTCATATAGTTTTAGGGTCTGACCTGGAAGTAAACTAAGGAAGAGTAATACATTTCAAACTTTTATTTCACTCTCAGCACTTATTGAGTCTTAATGTCTTGTCAGTTAGACAATGGAGGGGCCGAGAGAGGCATCATTGTTGTGCTGTGCTTAGGGCATCAGTTGCCCTTAATCCGCCCTGCCAGTGTTAAAGTAAATATATTTCATATATCTACATTTTTTGGATTATTTGTCATTTTCATTCCCACAGCAAACAAAAATAATTTAGTGAAATGTTTGGTTAGTCATACATACATAATTGTGAACAATTGTACATTGCTGTGTTAGGAAACAAGTCGAAGTAAGGATATATCTAACCATATGAATTTATTAGTTTTCTTGATAATTGATATAAGAAACTTCTGAGAAAAAAATCTGATGCAATAGCCCATTGTGTAGCTTTGTGCTTAATTCAAAACAACAACAACAGCAATTGTATTATCGCTTGTAGTCTCAGTTAGAAGAAAATATTTGGTGTATAAGTATATTTTTTCGTACAATAGAATACGCAATTTCACTGTTAGCAGTGTAGTGTTGAGCACTTGTATAATTTTATAACTATTGCACAGTGAAATTTACAAGGATTTATATGCGTGAAGTTTCATTTAAACTTTACGTTGGTAGCTTAGTGTTTGCACTTTTCATTATATTTTAAAGTAATTTAGTTTGACAAGAATCTGTTTTAATGCACTGATTTTTCTTCGACACTTCATGTAACAACTTGATATTCCTTTCCAAATGGGCACTTATCAGTTGAGGTTTTGAATTATTTTTCAAGTCTGATATTGAGTTTTAGTTTGATAAATAGCTAACACTAATGCCTAAGTTTAGTTGTTGTTTTCTTAGACGGCCGGTGTTATGAATGTAGTTTTACTCTATAAACCTTTGATCTATTTAGAGCAATATACTTCTGGCGGGTTTCTATGATTGTGTTCTTATGTATGCTTGGGCTGTGAACACGACGATAACAGAAGGCGGTGACTACCTGGATGGCGAAAAGGTTTCCAAGCTGTTATGGAATCACACATTTCCAAATGGTAGGTGTTATATCCTCTTTTACCATTATCCACTTTAAATTAACTTGTATTTGTAAATGGCTCACTTTTCTTACTGACTCTTGTAAACACACAAAATAATAAAAAGAAACTGGTAAAGCCATTCACCCAAACTAAACACTATGTTGAATATCTGATAGTATTACTGAATTGTATAATTAATAAAATATTATGGATTAAATGACAAGCAATTAAAATGATACACTTGAGTGGTAAGGGTGGCACTCTGATTTTGGGTACGCGTTGCAAAATTATCATAACAGGTGGTTATGATGTCATATTTTGTCACCAGAGGCGCAACTTACTTATGTAGGACTGAAATTACAGTTTCACACCAGACATGCAGTCAAGATGAATGATTGCATCACAAAGTAGAGAAGTACATGATCGACATGACAAACGACTATGATTCATGTAATGTATATCTCATCGTGTCAATAATGAATCATTAATTAATTAAATCATTCCTGAAAGGATTCTAAACTACAGTTAATGAAACCATTTTAAAAGGTGTAAACAATTATTACATTGAAATAAAAACAACCCTAGAGACTGACAGTTGTTAAGTGAAGACTTGTGTTGCTTATATAAAAAAACTTTTTTTTTCAAGAGTTCTGTTTGGGATTTAGGTATTGTTTAAATTTTGATTTTCAAAATGTGGAGTTAGAGAGAAAGAGATCACATGTTCTATAATTTAACTGTGTTAATGTGATGTAGTACTGGTAATGGTACTTTGATTTGCTGACTCAAGTTGAGCTGAAGAATCTTTAATAGGCAAAAATACAGACCTGAGCAGAAGTTATGTTCAATCAAGGAATGTAATACGTCACAGGTTCTCTTCCCAACACGCACATGTGTATATAGAAGAATAAAGATTGTTTAGCACTGTTCTAGTTTTTATGGACAGTCCCATGCAAGTAGTTAGTAAACCACCAAATATTCTACAACTTAATTCTATATAAATTTTAATACAGTATTAGTTTCTGCATTACCGTCGGTATCACCTTCTTAGTTTCACATCAGTGATAATGATAAAGTACTAAGTATTTAAAATTGATGTTTTAATATTGATATAACGTACAACTACGTAGACACCAGTTTTACATACCAACACAAAACGTTCAAACACTAATCGCATACTGTATGTATTATATTATGAGGTACTTAATTAGTTCTTAATATAGCTTTATATTTATAATGTTTAAACATTAGACACTTTATCTTGAAACATATAAGCTAAACGTACTACAATATGTAAAAATGGAAAACAGGTAGTAACAGTGTATTAAATTAACCATGCCACATATAGACGATGCCTGTTTTGATTCTGAATACGTTAAACTAATATTACAGTTTAAATTGAATACGTTTAACTAATACTACAGTTTAAATTGAATACGTTTAACTAATATTACAGTTTAAATTGAATACGTTTAACTAATACTACAGTTTAAATTGAATACGTTTAACTAATATTACAGTTTAAATTGAATACGTTTAACTAATATTACAGTTTAAATTGAATACGTTTAACTGATATTACAGTTTAAATTGAATACGTTTAACTAATATTACAGTTTAAATCTTTGTATAGCATATTTTATGTTTATAGATACATTAATTTAATGTACAACTGTACACAGAGGACTGTTTTTCTGTTAACATAAAATATTAAAAATCTGGTTATGTATCACATAAAAACGTTAACATTTTATGTGTAAACGAAAATGTATAATAGTAACGAATTTAATAACAAAGAAACCATTTTGAATAACTTAACTTAGTATTCTGTTACAACGTGTTTTCTTACAGCTTGATCATTTGTATTTCATCATTCAATCATATGATTATGCACATATTAATATAAGTTACAATCTACGTAGTCCTGACAAAAACCATTTTTCGTGCAAACATAAGGCGTTAAAACTCTAGAAATTCTTTCAGTGCATCATATTTATATCAACACATTATTACAAGTTAGTTATTAAACTGAATATAAAATAGTTTTGGCTCAACTAAATTGACTATGATTAATATTATGCGCTGTGAAACATTTTTTTCTAAATTATGTTGTTGTTTTTTAATTAAGCACAGAGCTACACAATGGGCTATCCGTGTTCTGCCCACCCCGGGTATCGAAATCCGGTTTTAACTTCCTGAGTCTGCAACGTACTATTGTGCCACTGGAGGCCATTTTTCTAAATGAACTAATAACTTTAGATGAAATCAGTCACATATGTACATTTTCAGAGGGTGTGGATGAAAGTCGGATGCAGCTTTTAAAATATCTTTATAAAATCGAAATGCCTTTTTCATGTATCTGCGGATTTTCCGCGTAGAAGTATTTTCAGCAAAAGTTTTTTTCAAAAACAGTTCCTTTGATCGAGTTTGAGCTACTCTGGGTGTTGGACGTAGTCAGAGATAGTTTTTAAAAAGGCATAAGAACTCCAAGCGATTTGAACGATAAAGATGTCGACTTGGCGTTAATATTAGAATAAATAACGCAGTTTTTTCTTCTTGTATGAAAATAATTTGAATTCTTGACGTTATTGCATGTCAGTTAGTTACATTACAATACGGCGTGCATAAGTTGTGGCACAAAAATGTTTATTGGTATTCTGTAACCATTTATTTGTAGCATTTTCTCACAGGGCATGAAATAGTTCCTTATCTTCATGTTTTTTGATGCTCTCAGATAAATTTTAAAACGAATAATCACGATTTAAAAATGGGTCGATTGTTCTATCAAACAAGTGCATGACTTTTAAGGTTAAAAGAAGTGCACGTGTATTTCACAACTCGTTGTCAGTGTCAAGTGTATGACTGATGAACAGAGGCCAAAGAAATACGATACAATGATAGCCTTTTTCGGTAAAGGCCTGGCATGGCCAAACGCGTAAGGCGTGCAACTGGTAATCCGCGGGTCGCGAGTTCACGCCCGCTTCGCGCTAAACATGCTCTCCCTCTCAGTCGTGGGGGCGTATAATGTGACGGTCAATCCCACTATTCGTTGGTAAAAGAGTAGCCCAAGAGTTAGCGGTGGGTGGAGATGACTAGCTGCCTTCCCTCTAGTTTTACACTGCTAAATTAGGGACGGCTAGCACAGATAGCCCTCGAGTAGCTTTGTGCGAAATTTCAAAACAAACAAACTTTTTCGGTAAAGACGACAGACAGAAAAATGGAAATCACGTACACAAACAAACCAATGAAAGACAAAAGAGAAGAGACGTTTATAACTAGGTGGAGTACTGGAGTACTCGTTCGTTGGACGGATTGAATAAAATCTTGTTTGTAATAAAGATTAAGAAACTGTGTTCTATTTGTCTTATTAGCATAATAAACATTGAAAAAAACACACAATAAAAGTATATAAAGGTACCAATACTGAAAATAAAGATACTGTTTTTGAGAATTCTACTAATAAGAAAGTAGATAGGTTCCGACCCACTCAATGACTATTCTTTATGTCATTCTGTATCACTGTGCTGATTTGGTAATTTTATAAAATTGTATATGGAATTAGATGTGGGTACGTCCGCCATTATTTTTCTCATGTCATCGTGTATCATTGCTTCAAATTTGGCATTAATTTATTAAAAAAAATGTCTAAGGAACAAACAAACACGCACACACACATTGACATTTATTTATTTGTATAGATTAGGCTTACTTGATTAATAGCTCACCAAAAGAAGAAGAAAAAAAAACCAACACAGGCCCGCGAATTTGAACTTGATAAAAGTTGTTTTGGTTTCAATAACGATTTTTTTTATTATTATTCAGATACACATCATTCGGAAAATAATATTTATTTATTTTTATCATGTGATGATATTTTACAAATCTCGAAGAAATCACTGTTACTCTGATCAAATTATTATTTTGTTTACCACAATGAACAAAAATTAAGAAAAATACAAATAAACTAAAGAGAAGGAAAGAACACTGACGTGTTTTCGTTCATCTTCATTTTTCGTGAATTCTATCTTTTAGTCTTAAAACTACTTGTTGTGGTCTTTTTTTTACGTATTGTGTCTGCAGCATCTCGTTTCCATAACCAGCAGTAACCAGTGATCATGCTGATATTCTGCCTTCCCTGAGACCTCTTCTACACTTCCCTGATATCTTGATGAAATCTTTTCCATTGTTCTTAGCTGACTGCACCAAGATATTGAGGGAAATCGTCAGTATTTTGGTGTAATAAATTAACTTTTAAGCTCATATAACAACCCAACTCTTTGAATTTATCGAGCATGTTATTGACAGTAATTTTGGTCCTTATTGTTTACGAAACATTTGTCCATTAATAACATCTTTATAAGTAATCCACATTTCTTTCTTAAATTTCCTCATTGTCCTTTCGTTATTTTTGTTTCCATTTTGATATGAAAACATCTAGAGTTTTAATGCTTCGGGTTAACACAAAAAGTATTTTTTAGGATTACTTATTTGTAAACTAGTGTTTGTGTAGTCATGTATATATAAGCTATAGAGTCAAACTATACTGCATAGCAGTTAGTTGATATGATACATACGACTTATATGTAGAGTTTGTACATTTTACTTATAAAATGGTACGAGAGAGTCAGTTTCTGGACTGTGTAGTTAACGTTTTGTTAATGCATACATAAATATATCGAATTTAAATGCTTTTTTCTGTTAATAGGGAAACTGTCATCCTTTTCATGTCTATATTATAATTAAACTAATGTATGTGTAAACCTTGAACTTGATGACAACAAAAATGAACATTGTAATTTATCATTAAAGATAAACACATATTAAAACGCGTTTTACAATACTGTCTTCGATTTTTCTTTTTTTCATCTATACTCAAAGAGTGATTTCTATTATATGAGTCATTTTATTATGGTTTTTCATTCTTTCTTCGTGGAAAGTAGCCACACGATGACTTGGTGTCTTCATTTTTGGTGTTTATTTCTTGCAAGTGGAAAGGTATGATTCGTTGAGCACCATGTGACGGCATATATATCGTAGACTAGAACACTGTTCTGAAAATGTGCTGCCAGAAAGACGTCTTCTATGATTGGAATTTGTGCTGAAATGTCTTTGGCACCTGCCAATGGTTTGTTTGTTTGTTTTGGAATTTCGCACAAAGCTACTCGAGGGCTATCTGTGCTAGCCGTCCTTAATTTAGCAGTGTAAGACTAGAGGGAAGGTAGCTAGTCATCACCACCAACCGCCAACTCTTGGGCTACTCATTTACCAACGAATAGTGGGATTGACCGTAACATTATAACGCACCCACGGCTGGGAGGGCGAGCATGTTTGGCGCGACTCGGGCGCAAACCTGCGACCCTCAGATGTGTTTTGTGTTATCTGAAGAATTTTTAAAATATTTTCTTTTTCGTTCTGCGCCGGTGCAGAGAGACTATTTACAATAGATGTACCTGTACCAAATTGTTAACTAATATTAGGAGTTTTTTTCGCTGTTGATTTTAACGCAAAACTACTCGATGGGCTACCTACATTCTGTACGCTGCGCGGTATCGAACCTCGCATTATAGAGCTGTAAGTCCGTAAACTTATCGCTGACCCTCTGGAGGACGAGCTTCTTTTGTTAACAAACTTGCTAGTGAATGCTCGCGTGGGTTATATCGCACCACCCCTATTTGTTGCAAAATAATTTGTTACTTTGTTATGATCACCCAAAGGTAATTCCTCGTATCATTTTTTTTGTCACGAAAATATGACATTGTCAGGTCATCGTATAAATAGAAATAAAAATGTTTATTCTTTTATATTAATCTAAATTAACTATTACGTGCTTTCGATTAAGTTTGTGGTATTCAATTTAGCTAAAACTTATAACTTAGTTTTCTGCTAGTTTCACTTGCAATAGCAAAAGAGGCCCAACTATTTTATAGTTATATGACTTATCCCTTTACTGTAACTCTTTGTACATTAAAATGTTTTGATAAAATGCTACTGCTTTTTAAGTTAATTACAAATAACGTTTTACCAGAAATGAGATTAGAACTTCGGCTTACAGAACGAGATACCAAACAGACGTTTTTCGTCTTTTCAGCCACGGGTGATATCATGAGTAATAAGAACAAACAAAATACTCAGAATAGCTACAAAGAATGTGTTACAAGATAACCCTTAGAATAAAGAATAGTTATTGTACACGTAAGAAGGTGAATAAATAACAAACTGTCACAAACCACAAATCAAACTCATTATAGTATCCCTCTACTTAAGATTTTTCACGTATTCCTAGAAACCAGTTTTAAAGTTGTGACTGCAGAGAGCAATTCATTATTATAGTTGCCAAAATATATTCATGAAAAGTATCAGGTAATATATGTGATTCATTCGTCAAAAACACGAGGTTATATTAATATTTATGAGCAAAATTGAATTTTCTGCAGGTTTTCTTGGTTTACTGTATGATTTGCTTCTTCAAAAAGCAGAAGAACAATAATTTTACCATTTTCCGAAGGCTTATTATTTTTTTTAAAAATATTAAGCTACTGTTTTAATGCAATATAAAAGTGTTAACATCAATTCGGATAAATAAGAATAGAGGCATTCAAGCATTTGGGACACTTGTGACAGCATCTCAGATCTAGGGAAAAGTTTGGTTCTGTATATAGAGTCACGGCAGAATTATCTTATGTCCTAACTTATATATTACTATCATGTAAACTATTTACAATGTTATCCTGTCTTCTAACGTGGTTCCAGTCTCTGCCACGTAAACTGTTTAAAACGATGATACAAAAATTACCTGTAGTTACTGTTAACAATAAATAGTGTGATCAACTATCACATATACATTATTACAGCTGAATGGATAACTATATTCGATTATAGTCTTCGAACCCACGGCCCGCAGGTTACAAGTAAAATGCCCTTAACTACAAGACCACGTGTGACGCCAGCGAAGAAGTTATACTATTATTAAAAATGACGCAATTTACCTGGTGACTGTGAATCTGATGACTCTATGTTTGTGTCCCGTTGCTGCAATATCAGTAATGGGTTTCACACTTTGTGGCTGTGTGTTAAGAGAGTGACAATCAAAGCCTATTGCTTACTCAAATAAGAGCACTCTAGAGATAAAAGAAAGCGCTTTTCATTAATTGCTTTCTTTATCGCCTACCAGTCAAAAATTAGGGGCGGTTTTGCCCTTGTGTGGATAAGCTCGAAAATTCTAAAAACAGACAAAACAAACTATTCGTATAATTTTGGCTTTCTTCTCTAAAAAAGACATTTAAATTATAAACTAAAATATGAAACACACACTAAATATGAATATCGACACTTTTTGTTTCATTTTAGGGATGACAGGTGATATTTTCATCAATTCAAATGGAGACCGTGAATCAGACTACACCTTATATGATATGGATCAAGCTACTGGAGTGATGAAGGTAAGTAAACTCATAAAGCTTATGAAAAATTAAAATGTATAAGTACCACGAATCATTACATTTAATTGCACTAATATATTTATCTTACAGCCAGTTGGGACATATACAGGATCCAAACAACAGTTTCGTCTTATCGATGGTGTATCTGTTCAATGGCCTGGAACTCGCAAAACGCCCCCTCCAGATGTTCCTTACTGTGGCTTTGATGGAAAAGCTAAACATTGCGAAAAAAATACAGGTATTTTTGACATTCATATTATTTCTTTATGGCCTTTGTTACAGAATTCCATATTTTGTCATCAGTTTCAATGTCTTATAACCCTCTTTAGGAAAACATATTCCTCAATAGAACCAAGAAATATACCGTAAAACTTTTAACCCTACAGGGAAAAAATTGAATGAAAAGTAAAGTGTGTATTTGTTGTGATCCTAGATCTTTTAGGTTTTTGTAAGAACCAGGCAGTATATAAACTTAATGATCGAGTGTAAATATTGAGATAAGTGCATTGAATAAGAAGGTTAGACAGAAGAACTGGTGTCTTTAATTCTTGGGTAAGCTGATAGATTTATGAAAAGTATGGCTCAAGCTCAAATAAACATTTCTTTACCATATTTATTTGATATTTTTTGTTGGCAAGTAAATGTGTTATTAGAGAAATAAAAGTTCATATACTTTTGGTCATTCACTTGAACTTGTTCCACACACTTTGTTTATTACAGAATGTAGACATTTAAGCTTTTTCTTATTATCAGTTGGGGTACTGTGTTTGTTTGTTTTTTAATTTCGTGCAAAGCTACACGAGAGCTATCTGCGCTCGCCGTCCCTAATTTAGCAGTGTAAGACTAGAGGGAAGGCAGCTAGTCATCACTACCCACCGCCAACTCTTGGTCTACTCTTTTACCAACGAACACTGGGATTGACTGTATATATACTCCTAGTTTCAAAAATAATTTAATTTCCTTCCAAATAAATGATTCAGAAAATGTTTAATTTTTTACCCATTTGTTAAAACAGCTTCCAACTTATAATATCCATATTTATCCATTAGTTTTCACTTAGTTTCTATGATCAGTTTGTGGTTGTTGCAATGTTTGAGGTGCTTATATTATGCTAATCTTTTTAAGTATTATTGTTCTGTATATTATTTTATGATTCATTGTAAAAATACTTCATATACCAGACATTCATCTTCCGTAAATGTTTGTAAAAATACTTCATATACCAGACATTCATCTTCCGTAAATGTAATTTCCATAAATATTTGTTCACCGCTTGTTGTTTATACTTTGATACCATCAGCGAGAACAATCGTGATCAAATGTCAAACTAGAGACTGTCTTTTAAAAGACCTTCTATGTCTACACCAGCTAATTTTGCATTATATTTCAATCTGTGAACCTTTATCTTCAGAGATACTACTTTCATTGGAACTGTTATCATTCGAAGTATCTTGAGTAGAATTTCCTTCTCCTGATTAGTTTTTACTGGATGCACGAACCTCATCAAATATATCTTTAACGTTATTCTTGCCCGATATATTTATTTTACTCTTCCATTCAAGTGCTATTCTATGTTTTCTTCCCTCTAGTCTTACACTGCTAAATAGGGATGGCTAGCGCAGATAACCCTCGTGTAGCTTTGCAGGAAATTCAAAACAAACCTGTATCTAATCAGTTTCAGTCTATCCTGTACAGTATTACCCATAAACATTCATTTTTTTTCTTCCTCGTCTGTGTAATATATTAGCATCAATTTAATGTATATAACCATACTCAAGTGAAAAGGTAAAATAGAAACGTATCTGGGACTTTTTTTAACCAGTACTTTTTACTCACCTAGGCTTTCTCAATTACTGCACCCCCTTTTCCTGCAATTGCTGTTACCACTACCACCCCAACAATATACATAAAATTGCTCACATTGTTTAAATATATGAAAGAATGTTGTTATTGTAATTGCTAAAATAAACAACAGTTTATTTACTTTAGTTGTGATCTCACATATCAGATTTTGTTCATTCTTCCTTTTGAAAAATTATCTTACATGTCATATTTATTATCGAATATATAGTTACAAATAAAACCTATTTATCTCAAATGATTAGAATATTTTGAGTTGGATTAAGTTTTTTTCTTGAATTAAATCATAATGAATTAAAGCAATATAGCGTGAACAACAGTTGTTTCGTTAGCGTTCTGATCATATCCTACACATTTGAGATTAATTTACAATGGTACCTCGGTTCTCGAACTTAATCAGTTTCAGAAGGTTGTTTGAAACCCGAATCAATTTTTCCCATAAGAAATACTGTAAATTAAATTAATCCATTACAGATCTCCAAACATTACGCATTATGAAGCATTTTAAGTAAACATATTGCTTATTTATACCTGTATAATAATACTTACATGCATAAAGTCAACCACAAAAACTATAAACACAATAAAAAAACAATAAATGAAAATTTAACTGTACTTTACCTGTGCTGAGGAGAGATGATGGCGTAAGTGAAAGATGGTGAAGAACGTGGAGAGTAGGAGGGTTATTATTGTTTGGAAGGGGAGTCACCTTCCATAAAAACGTCAGATAACTCTCCTTCTGGGGTTCTTTCTCTTTTTTGTCTCTTTGCACCGCTACAACCTGCTTGAGACTCACTGGACCTATTTCTCACTAAAAACTTCTCTAATGAGGTTTGTTTCTGCCTGCATTTTAAAATGTTTCTAAAGTAAGACATTGCGTTTTCATTGAAAAGGTTTATGCTGCGGTTTGCTACAGCTTTGTCAGGGTGAAAGTTTTCCACAAAACTTTGTAACTCTCCCTGTTTTCCACACATTTCCTTGATTAGTGAACTAGGAACATTCTCCCTTCCCTCCTTCTCATCTGAAGACAGTTCCTTAGTTGGCTTCTGTTGCTGCTTTTTCTGAAGGTCTTGGAGTTCTTCCGTGGTTAGCTCAGTGTTGTGGTTGTTGTTTTGAATTAAGCACAAAGCTACACAATGGGCTATCTGTGCTCTGCCCACCACGGGTATCGAAACCCGGATTTTAGCGTGTAAGTCCGCAGACATACCGCTGAGCCACTGGAGGGCCATTGTTGTGGTCTTTTACCAACTCCTCCACATCATCACCAATCATATTTAAGCCCATACACTTACCTTGTGAGACAATATCCTCTACAACAGGTTCAGCCTCAAAGCCTTCAAAGTCTCTATCTGCTACTGAGTCTGGCCACAATTTCTTTCAGGCTGAGTTCTTGGTCCTCAAAGACACTTCCTTCCAGGCTGTGTCTATGATCCTCAAGCAATGGAGGATATTAAAGTGATTTTTCCAAAACTCTTTTAAGGTTAACTCTGTGTCAGAGATCACTTCAAAGCACCTTTTAAATAGTAAGAGGAGTCGTGTTAGGGGGCAAGAGCTTCACCGTGACGAACTGTACTCCTCCACCAACCGGTCCTCTAAGCCTGGTGGGTGAGCAGATGCATTGTCCATCACAAGAAGGGCCTTGAGTGGCAACTATTTTTCCGTTAGGTAATTCTTTACCTTTGGGGCAAACATTTCATGGACCCACTCCATAAAAGATTGTCTGGTTACCCCAGCTTTGCTATTAGTCCTCCACATGACATTTAGTTTACTTTTCAGGACATTATTTTTCTTAAAAACCCTCGGGTTCTCAGAATGGTACACAAGCAAAGGTTTAAGTTTTAAGTACTCACTTGCATTACTACATAACAATAGAGTTAGCCTGTTCTTCATTGGCTTGTGTCTAAGCGGTGACTTCTCCTTTGTGATGTTGGTCCTCTTTGGCATTTTCTTCCAAAAGAAGCCTATCTTATCACAGTTGAACACTTATTTGGAAATAAAACCCTCAGTTTCTACATAGTCCTTAAATTCCCTAATAAATTTATCAACGGCGTCTTTGTTAGAACTGGCACCCTCCCCATGTCTCTCCACACTATGTATGCCACTTTTCTTCCTAAGTTTTTCAAGCCACCCCCAACTAGCGTTAAAGGCATCACTTGTATCAGCACTCGTTCCAGGGTTGTTTTTCATGAGGTCAGCATGCAACTGCTTTGCTTTCTCACAAATGATGGTCTCAGAAATGCTATCACCAGCTGTTTTTCGTTTACCCAAATCAACAACAGTTTTTCTACCTCTTCCACTGTTTGTGATCTTTGTTTTGTAAGCACTGTTACTTCTTTTGCAACAACAGCTCCTTTGATGACCTCTTTATTGTACAGTATGATGCAGACTGTAGACTTCACCATACCAAACTGTGTAGGTAGGTCATACACATGAACACCACTATCATACTTCACTATGAAATCTTTTTTCACCTCTATTGTTGCTCTAACAACTTTTCTTTTTAGTTTGCTTCGCTTCTTTCATTATTCTTTCTTGACCCCATAGTGACTTATTTAATCAGAATATTTAGAAAAACAAAACAAAAAGAAAATCGAGAACGTTCACAACAGATATTAGGGGTGTGTGTGTGGACTGAGCTACAGGTGCGGTTAAAATGTCTCGGGCAAGCTTGGCGTGGACCGAAAATGGTCGAAGGGTCGTTCGAGTCATTAGTCGGGTTATTTCGAGGGTTCGGGCCACGACAGCTTGGCTCGGGAACCGAGTTTATGTTCGACAACCGATACATTTTTTTCGCAAACAATATGTTCGAAAACTGAATTGTTCGAGAAGGGAGTCGTTCGAGAACCGAAGTACCACTGTATTAACTTAACTCGGAAGACAATTCCTTTGCTCGTGTTGTGGTTAGGCCCTTTACGCTTGATGTCAATTTTGTAAACTGAACACCAGTGGCAGGAAACAACTGTTTTGTTAGTGTCGTGAATAGTGATAATGGGTTGTTATTATGTATATGTAACAGTAAACCAGTACTTTTGTTGACTAAGATTTATTATGTATTATAATTTTTATTCTTCAAGGATTCTCCGTCGCAGCCACAATTAGCATTGTCGTTGTTGTAGCTGTGACAGTTGCCATTTTGTGCGGATTGTTAATATACCGGTAAGTGGTTGCAATTGGTCAGATAATTTTGAGTTTAGTTACGAAGTTTTACATTGAACAAGATCTGAATGAAAATGTGTGATTAGCATGTGATTTGTATTCATGTTTAATCAAATATATTATTTAATTAAACAACAACATTTCTCTATTTTAGTTTAGTTCAATTGTAAAGAATAACCATTACGATTGTCTGTTGAAAATTATGTATATATTACAATTTCAACAGCTTATATGCATGAAAAGAATTTATTTATATAATACAATTGTTACAAATTGTAAGTATTGTTATTTTCATGATTTTGTTTGTCTTTGACTGATTACACGTTACAGAACTTGTTATCGTTCCTGATTCATGTATATCTCATTTAGTTTTTAAATGTACTCATATATTTCTAGTTTTTGGTTCCAGATGAGAGTTTAAAAATAATCACATTTGCATTTAAAAGAAAGTGCTAAGTTGTTCTTCGTGTTCAAGAGATGAATTGTGAAATGGAAATTTCTAAAGTCATGTAAAGCTAACTGGGTGATGGTTAAAATAAATAATTAAATCCAATGTTTCTTGTTGACACAATTTAACACTTCATTGAAGCAGTACGACTTCCATTAAAAAATGACATTTACACGTTTCAGTGTGATCTACGTCATCTTTAGGACTCACGAGATGCACTGCATACTTGTATCTCTTGTCGCATTGCTTCACTATTATTTCCAAATTTCGTCGGTCAACATTCTTTTTATATTTCATTATTTCTGTGTGTGATTTATTATAGTAAAGCCACATCGGGCTATCTGCTGAGCCCACCGAGAGGAATCGAACCCCTGATTTTAGCGTTGTAATTCCGTAAACTTACCACTGTACTAGCAGGGGGCGTTCATTATTTCTAATGATTTTCTAATATTTAATACCATAACTCTAAGAGGTTGAGCTAAAATTATAGTTTTTTCTCCATAATATTGTATGTTGGATACTTTTTTACATGTTCGACTATAAATGAAGTTTCTTATATAACCTTTATGTTTTTGCAATTTCTGTTAATTTCTTTTAGTTTGTCCAACACATTCTAGTTTATAAATATTTCTATTGTTTACTAATTGTATTTCATCTTTGCTATTCTCAATCGTATCTTTTATCTTATTTATGTATTTGAAAATATGATAAAAATTACAATGCTTTTTAAATACTTCATGTATTTAACTTATTAAACTTAAAACTTAAAGTTCCCTTTTGTTCTATAAGTAGCTATTAATGTGGTATTTTAAACTGTGTTTAGATCTTTGTCTATTATATTTGGTTTAAACCCTCTTGCAATAGTTATATACTTAATAACAATTAGTCAGTGAAATCTTCCTGTTTCGAACATATTTTAAAGCTATATAAAGCTACGGGTAAAATGTAGAGATTTTTTAAAGTTTTTACAGGACATTTTTCTTTGTGTGGTTGCATAAACAAAATAAAACACATGCACAAAAAAACCATAAATAACTTTTATTTAACAAACTTTGCTATTTTATAAAATGATGTGTCTATTCTAGATTCTGTTACTGTTTTTATGTACTGTTTTGGTACTATATAAAAACTTGGTGTAATAAATCTACTTAGTACTAAACATTTTTCTCTTGAGGAGTTAGGGTTATACTATTTTTAACACTAGCGTTTACTTTTTTATCACATTTGTTTATTAGGTTATTATTAAGCTTTTCATCTGTACTACTTCCCAGTACTATTGGAAACCAGGTTTTGATACCCGTGGTTAGTAGAGCAAATATATTCCATTGTGCAGCTTTGTGCTTAACTTCAAACAATTAGATGTACTTTCTTTTCTTTCTTCTGCTCCCTTATTATAACCACTTCTATTACATATTACAGTTTTCCTCCTTTATGTAATTTACAAACGACTATATTTTTATATTCATTTATTGATTTTATAATCAATATTTTATTTATTATATTGCAATTTGATTACATCATGTTCTAATAGCCATTACGTCATTAGTATTGTCACTTTACATAAATCAGTTTCAATATGTGTTATAATTTCTTCCTTACTATAATTTGCTCATCTAGATCCAAAATTTAAGCCTTTTTCTAACACTTGTTGTTTAGTATTTAGCGTCACGTCTGAATTGTTATTTTTCTTTTCAACTTACTCCTTTGCCTTGCAAATATTTTCATTGCAAATCTAGTTTTAATTTTCTCGAATTTCTTTTCCTATCTTCAAATTTAGGTACTATACCTATTTTCCATGTCTACTATAACATTTCCTTTTGTTATATCGTGATCTTTTGTGTCTATTACGTGATTTTCTCTAACCAACTGCTCAGTTTTCTTTCTTGGTGTGCCCGGCATGGCCGAGCGCTTGTAATCTGAGGATCGCGGGTTCGCATCCGAGTCGCGCTAAACATGCTCGCCCTTTCGGCCGTGGGGGCGTTACAAGTGACGATCAATCCCACTATTCTTTGGTGAAGAGTAGCCCAAGAGTTGGCGGTGGGTGGTGATGACTAGCTGCCTTCCCTCTGGTCTTACACTTCTAAATTAGGGACGGCTAGCACAGATAGCCCTGGAGTAGCTTTGTGCGAAATTCAAAACAAACAAACTTTCTTGGTGTTATATTCAACTGATTCCTTTGCCTTGTAATCAAGTTTTGAAGTGTATAAATTACTGTAAATTTTAACATTACACAGGTTTTGGTAGTTTATATGGTAAGGAAGTCCGTTTAATAGACTTCGTTAAATCTACTGTTGGTGCAGCATGTTTGACCAATTCTTTACTTTGGGAAAAAAATAGGATTCTTTGGTATGATAATGTTTATCGTAGAATTGTAATGGATCCGGGAAAAAATAGGATTCTTTGGTATGATAATGTTTATCGTAGAATTGTAATGGATCCGGGAAAAAATAGGATTCTTTGGTATGATAATGTTTATTGTAGAATTGTAATGGATCCGGGAAAAAATAGGATTCTTTGGTTTGATAATGTTTATCGTAGAATTGTAATGGATCCGGGAAAAAATAGGATTCTTTGGTATGATAATGTTTATCGTAGAATTGTAATGGATCCGGGAAAAAATAGGATTCTTTGGTATGATAATGTTTATCGTAGAATTGTAATGGATCCGGGAAAAAAATAGGATTCTTTGGTTTGATAATGTTTATCGTAGAATTGTAATGGATCCGGGAAAAAATACGATTCTTTGGTATGATAATGTTTATCGTATAATTGTAATGGATCCTTGAGGTTCAGCAAGAAAAGAAAAAATAACAACAAAAATAAAATCATCACGAACACATGTCTTCAATAAATTACAAATTAAAATAACTTTAACAATAACAATAACTGACAGAGAAGTTTCGTTTTTTAGGGTTTTTTGTACACATGTATTTATCCATGGCTGGCGTTTTATTCTCTCTGAATTATAAGTTTTGAAATTTTGACACATATTTCTTTAATTAAGTAAATATTAAACAAATTCTTGGAATAAGTTTTCTAAGTTTAACTTAATAATACTCTTATAACGTTTAGGATGATTGCTTTATTCAAATAGCATTTGTCAAATAACAATAACGATGGAGTAATTTTACAGAAACATTTTACACACTTCTCTACAGAACTATTTGATCGTTATGATTTTTATTGCCAATTCAAACATTTTGTAATAGGAACTCTTTATTTTATTAATCTAGTTTATGGGTAATAGCGAATTTCAAAAGTTTATCATTGATTGCCTGATTTTTTTTACTTTTTCTCGTTCCAAAGCAGTACAACTTTGAATAAAGATGATGCTTTGCATGCGATTCTGTCATTTACAATGTAAAAAAAGTTAGTTGTTTTTTACCTTTTATATCTCTTCTAAACAAAATGACGAATAGATTAAATTTCTATTAGATTCTGCTTCAAGACTTTCTAATACCCTGCCAACATATTATATTTGTCAGTATATTAGTGTAGATAGGATATTATTTGTTCATCAACTTCTATTATATTTAATACCAATCTTTAGATTTTGATTGGTTTATTTTGTAAATTCGTAATATCGTGCTGACATCCCAGTGCTGGGTACAAATGGGTTTGATACGTTATATTAGCTTTTCTATCAGTAATGCATTATCCTGAATGAACCCAAAGTATCGACTTCTTTGTTGCTTAAGTTTTTCTTGTCTGTCCCCTTTCATTTTCTCTTCACACGTGTTTTGGCTATAGCATTCTTATATTAAGTGAGTCCACAATGACTAACTGACAAGGGTTCTTACTCGTAGAATTATGGGCTCACTAGAATATTCATTGCAGGACAGAAATTTTTCTTTCGCTGATCTTGACTAAATGCAGAGAAAGAAAGATTTTAAAAACAAGTTTGCACATTAAAGACAAGTTTATGGTGCTTTTACTGGAGTTAAGTTGTTCCAAATCAAGTAAATATATAATCGTATAGTAATCCCCAAAACGTGAATAACAGTAACAATCACTTCTAAACTAAAGTTTTATATCCACAGAGAATCACATGAATTTCTTGGGGAAAATATCACTGCTGATTTATATATAACATGTTTTACGTTACGAAATATTTCCCACGGAAAAGTAAGTGTGACATTTTCTCTATGTTTGATTTCCACGACTGTTTTATTTAGATTTAATGCGAGAATTATGATTTATATAGTTATAAAGCGTGAAAGTTAAATTTAGTGTTTTTAGAAGTGCTAATTTATCGTATGTTTGTGTACGTAACTGTTAACGAATCATTTGTTTTCTAGTTTAACTGTTGTGATTTGACATCACGTTACTTGAACATTTGGAATATTTCTCGTTGCCTTAAGTGAATACTGTTACATCATAACGTCTCATGGTTTGTAGAAGGTTCTGAACCTCAGTCGGATAATATAGATATATAACCAGCCAAGCCTGTGCAAGTAAGTTAGTGAAAGTAAAAGGCAAAGGAAAAGAAACACATATCGACAGGGTGATTGTGTGTAGACTCTAAAGAAAAAGAGACAGTTATTTAAAGTTCTGGATACAACTCTGGTAACCAAAAGTGTAACGAACATTCAGATATAGATATGACTTGTTTTAATATACTGTTTTGAAATAAGTGGAATACGTGCTGTTTGTTTATTGTTGACATTTACCACCAATAAGTCAGAGACAACTACCGTGAAGAATGGTGGTGTTATAGAATACTGACAATGTGAATGACTTAGTTCTGTGAATAACTGGGGCGAAGGAATGTAGTGGATCTTTTGACTGATTTTACACATTAAAACTAAACAACCGATACGTACATATATTTTGAGAAAAACTAAATATGAAGTTACGAAACACTTTATATGCTTACTTAATACACCGATGTAGTAAACAATTTTTAATTTGTGATACCATTTTAATTTTGAATGCACACCAAAAATTATACGGACCGGCATGGCCGAGCGTGCTAAGGCGTGCGACTCATAATCCGAGGTTCGTGGGTTCGCATCCCAGTCGCGCTACACATGCCCTTTTAGCTGTGGGTGGGTATAATGTGACGGTCAATCCCATTATGCGTTGGTAAAAGAGTAGCCCAAGAGTTGGCGGTGGGTGGTGATGACTAGCTTCCTTCCCTCTAGTCTTACACTGCAAAATTAGGGATGGCTCAAATTTCTTCTCCTGGTTGGGGGTTGTGCAGTAAGCTAACAATCTACTCACTTGAAACACCAGCCTGTTAATGAATCCGCAAGCGATTGCGGCCCTATGTTCCTTCATGGAATCGAGAGGCATAAATAATAATAATAACTGAAAATTATATGATGATATTTTCGCAACACATTTGCTTGATATTAAAAAAAGTTTATTAAGATCATTCGTAATTGTATGAAAAATTAAAAGTGCATTTAGACTTATAAGCTTATGTATAAAATAATGCATAACGTGTTTGATTAACTTGTTAATTTCTCTAACAGTTATTTGACAAAATATTTGAAGTTTTGCATTTAGGTACATCGTAATTGTTTTGAATTAAGCACAAAGCTACACAATGGGCTATGTGTGCTCTGCCCACCACGGGTATCGAAGCCCGGATTGTAGCGTGTAAGTCCGCAGACATACCTCTGAGCAACTGGGGGGCAGGTATATTGTACCACGAATACAAAGAAAGAAACTTTTCTAAAAAGTATGGAATTTTTTAAGGATCTTAGGTTTGCAATGTAATTTACTTGCACATTTTCATTAATTTATAAAATTTTAAAAAGTAAACTGCTTGCTACTAATATTTTACTTTTAAAAAATACTAAGTTAAAAAATACCATAGTCATTTCATTAAGACTGAATCTTAGTGGATTAAGTTTCGATATTTGATCTCTTTTCAGTTTTTGCGATTAATTTAAATGTTTCTTTGGTGTCTTGTGAGATTTAAACAGATCATGTTCTGGGCTTACGTTCTCATTCTTTGAAGTTAATTTGTGATCATGTTTCACATGAAGGTAAATATATTGCTATATGGTTACAATTTTAAGTTCAGATATTACCTTTTTGATTTTGAAAACATATCTATTTGAAGGTTGAAATTTAGTATAGCCGAAAAAATATGTGATATATGAAGAATGTGAAACGTTTTCATCTCACTAGATACACGAACAAAACATTCTTGGCTGGTGTGCAATGAGAAAGTTGGAAAAAGTGGTTCGAACCGTGCCTTACTGAAAATTAAAGTTAATAATTTTTTTTGAAAGGATTGCAGCTTAAAGTGTTACGCTTTCATAAAATACAGCGCTAAACTCAGAGGTACAATTCCCCTCGGTGAACTCAGCAGATTGGCCAATGTGGCTTTGCTATAAGAAAACACACACATTCTTTCATAAAAGCTTAGCTTATCAAGTATCGTTGTTATAAAAGTTTTTCGTTAATGAATATGAATGGTTTAAGATATTTTCAGGGTACCCAATCATAGACTTAATAAGTTTTAATCCTATGTTTTGATTGTATTTGTAAATAATTAACTGATTTTTTTTCTTATGCATGCACCCTGTCGTTTCATAATTTCTCCAGTCGTATGTCGATAGAAGACTCCCTCTACAATGAATGGTGGAAAATGAGTTGCAATGATGTTTTTCTTTTCAAACTTGGCGTTCGTTCACAAACCAGTATCAACATTAGTGAAGACTTTGTGAAGAGAAAAGGGGTAAGAGGTAGCATGATGAAACAAGAGAAACTTGTGATGTGTGCAAGATATAAATATACGATACAGTTTTAAATAGTGTGCCCATCTGTAATAATTTATGCACATTGTATCCAAAAGTATGTTAATAAAACGCGTTTTGTATTACTTGTGAAATAATTCATAAAGTTGGAGTTTATTTAATGTAGAATTAAGAGTGGCCTTGACAATGTACTTCCTACTTCAAGGCAGGCTTATGTTAATAAAAAGGAGGCTTAGTGTAAGACGTTGATTTAATTTATCATTTCAGAAAACATAAATGTTAGAATCAAATGTTATGTGCTTATAAAACTGTTTATCTTTTTCCGTGTAAAGGAAATGTAAAATATGCCATAATTATAAAGAAACAGACGGAAAATAAAATGTTTTTCATTGCGTTTTAACAAAAATGCTCTTCAAAACGGGAAATGTGTAGGCCCCTAAAATAATTGTATATAAATATTGAAGTAGAAAGAAACGATGTATTTGAAAATAATTTTGAAGCGTATTTGACTCAGAGTTTATGTAAAGCTTATTTTTCAGATTAGATCTGAAAATCACCAAACAGGAATTTCAAATAATTGATAGACAATTGGCCTGGCATGGCCGAGCGCGTTAAGGCGTGCGCTCGTAATCCGAGGGTCGCGGATTTGCGCCCGCGTCGCGCTAAACATACTCGCCCTCCCAGCCGTGGGGGTGTATAACGTGACGGTCAATCCTACTTTTCGTTGGTAAAAGAGTAGCCAAAGAGTTGGCGGTGGGTGGTGATGACTAGCTGCCTTCCCTCTAGTTTTACACTGCTAAATTAGGGACGGCTAGCACAGATAGCCCTCGAGTAGCTTTGTGCGAAATTCCAAAACAAACAAACAAACAAAGATAGAAAATTACATCGTTATTTGACTAAAACAAAAACGAAATGATTGTGTCACAGGACAATTTAACCAAGACCGTATCTAAAACACGATTAAACATATTTTACATTGTGATAATCTATTTTGGAAGGATAATGAAACGGAAAGAACATACAACACTTTATTTATTGATTTCTTTTTCATAGTCATGCCTAAATACGAGTAGGGCGAAAAGTGAAAACACAGTAGGATAATATTCATGAAGGCCTTGTGCAGTTTTGCATGAATGTGTCAAACAAAAGGCCCGGCATGGCCAGGTGGGTAAGGCACTCGACTCGTAATGCGAGGGTCGCGAGTTCGAATCCCCGTCGCACCAAACATGCTAGGTCTTTCAGCCGTGGGGGCGTTATAATGTTACGGTCAGTCTCACTATTCGTTGGTAAAGGAGTGGCCCAAAAGTTGGCGATTGGTGGTAATGACTAGCTGTCTTCCCTCTAGTCTTATGCTGCAAAATTAGGGATGGCTAGCGCATATAGCTCTCGTGTAACTTTGCGCGGAATTAAAAAAACAAACAAACAGTTAATCCTAGCCATCATGATCAGAAGGTTAATGTCAGAATCTTGGTGTGATAGAACAGGCTCTCAGCCCTAACTGCCGAGCGACCACTCGCACCGAATCCTTGTATATATCTTTTTACATGACAGCTTTTCTGCAAGCCAGAGTCTACTGAGTAACAGGAAGTTCTCTCTGGATCAACTAGTTAAATTCAATAGCAAAGAGTTAGCACAGGCGTTGCTTGAAGTTTCTTACAGTACTTCAGTAAGATGCAAGGAAAGACAAGTTTATTTTATAAGCTTTTATTCTACAATACTTGAGCAGCTTTGCAGCTCTGCTAAGTCTTGGCACGAGAATATTCTTTATATATACGTTTCTAAGGCTAAAATATCAGCTAGTTAATGGTTTTCAATGATGTGCAGCAGTAATTTATTACATCTCAACTGTTTAATAAACCACCACGTATCCACGTGGTCTGCTATTAAAATTATTTATCTTATTGACATCTGTTATCAACTGTTTTCATGTAGAATGTGTGTGAATACATAAATCGCGTTCGCGTGTAGATACAAATGCAAGGAATGACCAGCATATTTTGGAATACAGCGGTTGCCTTCGATTAATTTATTTCATTTTAAGATTAATAACGTTAAGCTTGGCTTTGGTTTGTTTGTCGTACTGCTATAGTTACGAGCCGATTCGTTAGAGAGTGAAATAAAATGAGTTTATTTTTATACTTCTATGTTGGTGGATTTCTCATAGTAAAGCTCATTAACTTTGGAAATTATTTAAACTTATTATTTATACCTCATTTCTTAACCTGTAATATTAGAGTAGAAATATTCCTTTTGACTCATATGGCGTTTCATAGCCTAATTTGGCAGACCCTAAACTTGCACTGCTAGACCCTTCGATGGTTAACAACATCAGCTATAAGGATCTGTTATACACATGGTTCATGTTATATCATTAAAGTTCTTTTCTGTCTCCTATCTGATTGTTTTGAGATCGAGTATAACATAAGATTGCTGATACGTCTGGTACTTTAAAGTTAAGTACCTTTCTGTAGCTCACCGTGTCTTTCAGCCATATCTTGTACACTGTTGTTACAAGTGGATTCATCCACTGGTATGATAAGCGTTAGAAGATTTATTGGTAAAGAAATGCTTTCAAAATTACTCGATTAAGGCTTACCCTATAGGAGAGTGACACCTGAAAATAGTTAAATACTGCATTCTTTCATTGACTTGTGAGTCAGTGAATTCTGTTTTTGTTTTGTATTTGTTTTGCTTTCTGTTCATTTATTATTAATTCTATCGTTTAATTCTACCATGAATTTTAGTAACTCATCTTATAGTTAGAATATGTTCACTTTAAGCACGTGTTTATGAAACTAACACAAGCTTTTCATAAAAATGACGCACGAATATTAATACTGTGAAAGGTTATGTAGATTATGATAAGTTAGTCACATGGTGTGTAATCTTGTGATGTGACAACAAAATAAAAAAATCCTTCCTTGACATGTAAAATGAGTTAGTTCACGGATATACTTAAAATAAATTATTGTTTTTTTTGTCAGTGATGAAATCTGTGGTTGTTTGAAAAGTTTGGATTTTTTTTTAATATTTCATAAATTGTTTCTGTCTTACCCAGCAGTGTTTCGTTTTAGTCTGTTAGAAACTCAAATTTTTAATACCTAAAATAGCAAAAGAACAAACAAAAAAATAGCTCATTTTATGATACGCTGTTAGGTTGTTCATGAAAAATAACCTACAGGAAGCTATAAGAAATTTTCAAATACATTAAGGTTAAAAATGTAATTAACAGAGACGAGTTTAAAGTAATGAAGGAAGAGTTGAAACACGTACAAAAAAATAAACAACTGCTCGTATTCTTCTTCTCAGCTGTTATTCGCCATGTTTTTAATTTAGACGGTTACATTGTTTGTTACAAAGTTATTTTCATAATTTTCAAATGCTTTTGCCAAAGAAGCTTTTTTTCCAGTTTTTATTATTAATGAGTAATCAGTAAATGATATGTGTTTTCTGTTGCTGTTAGCCAGTGCAGGTAGTTTTGTGAATGTGTTTCCTAAGTACAAGAAGTATGTAAGAAGTGGAATATCTGTTTACATATGGCTTATTTGTGAAATTAGGCTTATAATTAGTAATTTAAACCCTAGAATTCACTTATTTTTTTTAGTGAAATGAATGAAGTTCTTTTGTTGTTACAAAGTGTTTTTGACTTTGGATTGTTTTCTTCACCGAGTAAGTCCAGAAATTTAGACCAACAACAGAAACAGTCGGAAAGCATGGATTTCTGTAATTTCGTTTCAAAGTCTGATAATAGTTATTGAGCCAAGGCTAAAACCTTCGAAAAAATGAAAATGTGATGTTCTTGATGAAGCCTGAGGAAGAACAGCATAAATATATATTTATTAACTGGGTGTTATAATAAAATACTTGTGAATGTTTTAGAGTTGCACTAATTTTACTAACAGTGTTTGTCAAACATTCTCTTATGTAACGCGCCCCTTTCCACTTAATGTCCATTAGGTAGCTTTATTAACACCTGATTTTATTGTCATTATTATTTTACTTGCTAGTGGAAATATATATTTTTATGAAAGTTGATGATTAAGATTTCTTTATAAATCTGTAAACACAATAAAGCGTGGTAAGCACAGAAAACTATTTCCTCAGGAAATGAGAATAGTTGAAATTCAGGACAAACATAACACAAGACACTCGTGTTGCAAACTATTTAACATTTTATGTGGAAATAAAAACAGGTTATACGTTTCATATTCACTTTTTATAAACTGTTCTGATCATTTTTGTGTTAGGTTTAAATTAATATTAATTTTTTCTTTAAATCAAGAAGATAAATGGAGTTAGTGAGGATAATGATACCTCCTGTACACTCAGGATTGGATTACACAAGGTAAGAGTATTTAATCCGTAAATGATAAGAGAAAAAGAAATTTAAGAACAAAAGTAATATTTCAAAATTTCATATTTTTGTAATAAAATAAATAAAATAAAACTTTTTATTTATTGATGAATAAATATATATTTTTTAAATCCTTAATATGAGTGTCTTACGCGAATTGTAATTTTATTATAACACACTGTCTGGAGTTATGTATCTTAAAGTATATAATGAAATGTATGTCATATCTTAACTTTTTAGTGAGTATTTTATGTTCTTTCATGTACGTCTAAGTTAAAACTTCCAAGCGCGATAAAAAATGGCGTGATTTTTAAATCACGTGATTTATTGTATGTACGACTCTTAAAAATAAAAGAAAATTACCAAATACCGAACGACTCTTAAAAATAAAAGAAAATTACCAAATACCGAAATATCATTTCTGTCCTTTGGCATGCTAAATAATGGAATTGGAAAATATATTACGTCTGCTGTCACTCACCTGTGTACTTCGTTTTTACAATTTTGTGTATTCCCCTTGGTAGACTCAGCAGATCGCCCGATGTGGCTTTGCTATAAGAAAAAAACAACACACACACACACACATTTTGTGTAATACCTTGGTCTTCTTTTTTAAATCCATTACAGCTATTTCTTTTTCATAAAGGTTGGTTATTAATAAACATTTTTTTGTAAAATTGTTACGAAATTCAACCGAAATATGAATGTACGTAACATGAAAACTTTTAATAGAAAATATGTTTTTACACTTTTCAGTATCGTTTGAATTTATGGGAAAAGTAACACATTATATATAACTATATAAATAAGCCAAATCAACTTTTACAATATATATGTCATGTAAAAATTTGCGTAAATAAAGTACGTACTATATTGCTGGCTAAAATAATATATTTTTTCCATGCGTTTTCTTTTCTCAAAAGCTTATGTAGTTATAGGAAAGAAACAACTGTAGTTAAACATTAAGTCATACAACTTCAAACTTTTATTGCCAGTAAAGCTTTTCGTATCGTCTTTTAATTTCAGTAAAATATAACGATAATTTAATTTATTTAGAATATTAAAGTACAAATATTTTAGACTGTCTTATTTTTAAGCGAGAAACTACGTAATGATTTATCTATTCTGTGGCGCCTGGCATGGCCAAGTGGTTAAGGCGCTCGACTTCTAATCCGAGGGTCGCGGGTTCAAATCCCTGTCACACCAAACATGCCCGTGGAAGCGTTATAATGTAATAGTCAATCCCACTGTTTGTTGATAAAAGATTAGCTCAAGAGTTGACGGTGGGTGGTGATGACTAGCTGCCTTCCCTCTAGTCTTACACTACTAAATTAGGGACAACTAGGACAGATAGCCCTTGTGTCGCTTTGCATGAAATTCAAAACAAACAAACAAACAAACAAAACAAAAAAATATATTTTGTGTCTACCCGCGAGAAACGTAAAATTGTTCTTTAGAGCTGTTAACTTTCAGGTTTATAGCACAGCCACGGGGAGACAAGTACATAGAAGTGGCATCTTTGTTTAAAACTGAGCACCAAGCTATACTATGAGTTATTTGTGCTTTCCCCACCGCAGGTGTCGAAACCCGGTTTCTAGTGTTGTAAATCTGTAGACATACTGCTGTACCACTGTTTGGGGGGGAGGTACAAGAAGGGACATTTTAAAAGTTTATTTTATTTCTTACTGTAAACCTAACAAGTTTTAACCTATTATTTGAAGCCCGTGGTAGATCGCTGCTCTGAACTGGAGCTGTTAAAGAAAATGATTTTTATAAATTTAACTAACTGATAAATAACACATTTATGAGGTGACCTTTCTTGTATTTTGAATTATGTTTCTTATAATAGTTTAAAATACACTACAGCTTCAATAATAATTTCGTCATCCAAAATTGTAAGATCCAACTTTGTGTATTCAGTAATGACAGCTTCATGGTTTAGTTCGTATTATCTGTGCCTGTCTCGTGCCTTTACTACAATAATGTTTTGATGAAAGCATGAAGTTTTTTATTTCAGCTTCGATTTTAATTCCTTGAACACCATGGCAGGATATTTGAAATATATTTTATTGAGTTTATTTGGCGCGTAGAAACATTTTTGGGCCTGGCATGACCAAGTGGTTAGGGCTCTCGACTCGTAACCTGAGGGTCGCAGGCTCGAATCCACGCCACATTATAACACCTCCATGTTTGGTGATGACTAGCTGCCGTCCCTCGAGTCTCAGACTACTAAATTAGTGACAGCTAGCGCAGATAGCTCTCGTGTAGCTTTGAGCGAAATTTAGAAAATAAACAAATAATCGCAAAACTCTGAAGCTAAACTCACAGAGTATCGTGTGGTAACGTTAAACCAGAGTATTAGAAGTAATCTCGTACGATTGTAGTGTAAATCTCTGAACTAATGGTTTTGTTCGTCCAAACAACGTATTATAGTAGATTACGCACATCAATTATTTCTGTAAGTATATTGTTAGTTAAAAATAACGATGTTTAAATAATCGTTACGTAGACTTCCAAAAAGGTGTGTATAAAGAAAATGTAATATCGAAACTAATGAGATCATTCGAAGATTGGCTTGCTTTAAATTTTGTGCAAAGCTACACGAGGGCTATCTGCGCTAGCCGTCCCTAATTTACCAGTTTAAAACTATGGGTAAGACACATAGTCATCAACACCCACCTTCAACTCTTGGGCTACTCTTTTACCAACGAATAACAGTATAACTCTCCCACGGCTTAAAGAACGAGCATATTTGGTGTGAAAAGGATTCGAACCCGTGACCCTTGGATTACGAGTCAAGTACCTTAACCACCTGGCCATGCCGGGCCTTATTCGAAGGAATTCAAATATTTTGTATCCATCAGTATATTTACTTGGTAAATCTCACATAAATTATATGCTAACATGTGAATATTTAAAAGACATGATTTCTATTTCAGGGCATGCGAGTTGCTGTGAAACGATTAAACATTAAACGACTAACATTATCTCGCTTGGTGTTGATGGAACTAAAGCAGGAAAGTATAATTTTGCACATTTATAAATTTCATAAAAATATTTAATGGTCATTGTTAGAGATGAAACGTCATCTCTGTTGGTTATCTTACAAATACATTTTACTAAACTTTGTATTATTTGAAAGAAATATGTTTAATGAAAACGATACTATAACCAACAGTCCCAATCTCTCTTATTTTGGCGTGAAGATATGTAAAGTTAAAATTAATATGAAAATTAAAATGAATAAATTAAACATTTGGATAAAATTTATTATTACAGGGTTTAAAGCAATTAAAATATATTTAGATATTTTACGTTTTCATTATTGCCACTACAATAAATCAATTTCATATCTATCTTGGTGTGATTCCAAACCTTATGGCATCATTTCTTTGCCGTCACACCCTCTAGTGGGCACACACAGCCTTTCTGTATATCAGTCTATATTTGAATAACCTCAAAATGGTAGTTTTTAATGTATTTGTCTTCTTGAATGAGACTAAAGTGATGTAACATTTTCAGGCATGTCGTGGTTTCTCGTGCATTTCCAGAAATAGGATGTTGTGGGTGGTTAAATATTAATCAGAAATAATTAATTGGATGCGCTAGGTAATAAAGTAATAAAATGGTTGAGAAGGTACGAGGTATTATCCAACAGTTATGGGGGGCTTTTTTCTGACTCGTTGCTTATTGAAATGGAAAAGGTTTTCTCTCCGTAGTTAATCTTTTATTATCATGTTCAAGGCTGATGCGCCGAGTGGAATTCATCCAATATGGATTCAGCCATATTAGATAAGATACTACAAGATAAATGCTTCTACTGGAGGCAAGTATCTTTAGTATTCGATGGAATTTGATATGATTTAACATTATACAAATACAAGTACGAAGGTGGTGTTAATCAAGGTTAAGGGTTAGACAGGTTTGTTTAGAATAAATATTGTTTTATATGATGTAAGAGCTATAAGACATTTGATAACTAGTTTCGTTTGTTGCTTTCAAAATATCACAACTATCTTTATTGCTTTTACAAGTAGAAATTCCTTCGCATTTGAATGGCTAAAATAATTATTGTTCATATTTTATTATCAGATACGTAATTCATCGCATGAGAATCTAGTACGTTTTATTGGCATGTGTCCAGAAGAGCCTCATGTAGCATTATTCACAGAGTTTTGTCCACGTGGAAACCTTCGAGTAAGTCCACGGAATTTAAAAGTTCATATCTATATCACTGTACGTTACCAAACACACACTAACATAAAATTTAATGAAGTGAACTGAACATTGATATTAGTTTATCTTTTACATAGATCTAACAATACTTGTGCATTTCTGTGTTTACACTGAAACACACATTTATGTTTGGACTGTGTCATTGTACAACATATAGAGAAGTCACGTCGTTACCAATAACATTTTGTAATAAAGTATAAATATATTATATATTAAAATAACTTTAGAAAAACTCAATTATGATAAAATTGATAATTTTTATTTATTAACAGATAGGCGTTCGATTCGTTATTTGAGAGTCACGGGTTCGAATTCCTATCGCACCAAACATACTTGCCCTTTTAGCTGTGGGGGTGTCACAATGTGACGGTCAATCCCACTATTCGTTGGTAAAAGAGAAGCCCAAATATTGGCGATTAGTGGTGATGACAAGCTGCTTTCTCTCTAGTCTTACCCTGCTAAATTAGGAATGGCTAGCACAGATAGCCCTCGTGCAGCTTTGGGCGGAATTCAAAAACAAACAAACTTTAGAAATAGTAAAATGTATGCAATTTTAAAGGCGTAACAACATAGTCTTAAAGCTCAGCAAAATCAAAGTTAATCAAAAGTTACAAAATTTGAATAAACATTGTGGTGTGACGTAGATGTAAAGAAAATGAACTTAAAAGAATTTGTAACTCGTCTGATAGGATAATAAAGGTGCGTGGACGCTATTCAATTTCTTAATATCGAAGAGGAAATCAATACCAATAGATATTTACCACATAACAACCTTTCATAAATGATGAACATTTCTTCCCTTTACGTTAACGTTTCACACGATGACGGGCTTAAAATTTTATTATCTGTCCTTACCATTTCCAACCGATCAGAATCTCAAGCAGTAGCTGACTATGCTAGCCTTGTCTTATCTGTAAATACTTTTGACTTCAATGAAGGACATAACCTTCAGGTTAACGGTATACTGCAATTAGTACCAAAATGGTTCCTAATTATGCCAATATATTTATGAATCATATTGAAATTCATCTTTTACACGCTAAGCCCAGTAAAACCGTATTGATGGAAACGTTAGATAAAGACGTTTTTAATTTGAACAACCGGTTTTGAATCATACAAATACTTTATTTCTTATGCCAATTCCTTTCATAAAACAATCAAATTTATTTTCGATTTCTCCCCTACGAAAATTAAGTTTCTCGACGTCACTATATTTTTCAAAAGACAGAATATTACACACTGATTGTAGATAAAACCAAGAGGCTACAATACTTTCACTATAAAAGCTGCTACACCACTCACATTAAACGAAGAAAACGATACAAAAAGATATTAAGTTACCGAAATGGACATAGCAATTGAAGAAGCTAACAAAACTAAACGAAAAATAATTCTTAAACAGAGTAACATTCAAGCCACAAACAGACTTCCTGTTGTTATTACTTGTCACTTTAAACTCAGAAAGGTTTCCTGCATTCTCAAAACAAACAAACAAAAACGTTTTTATTTGCCACATCTCAATAACTACCTAAGACAAATATTTCCTGTGGTTCCCGTCGTCTCTTTCTGAGAGAGCAGAGGTCTTAGAGAAATCTTTTTTCTATCTAAAGGTGGATTACGTCTCATAAAAACGGTTGTAATCCAAGTTATAAAGTTCTCGTCTAATTCGCAAGTTTGTAAAATCCACCGACTTCTTTCCCACATATATTACCATAAATACTTAAAATTTCCAAAGAATTACTGGCGCAGTTGAAAATACCATTTATTTCATACAGTATGCAGAATAAAACAAAACGGCTCTCGGAGAACGTCTCAACGAACATAAATCTTCTATTAACCAACCCCGTTATTCTGTTAACGATGTTACCCTGATCGGCAATGAAACCAATTTCAAAACTACAACTCGTAGAGAGATAAAAGAAGCCTATCGAATTAAAACGTTAAATACTGTTTAACTTTCTGAAATAAATCGACATCAATAATTTCAGACAATTAATTTGTTTGGAAAATAAAGTTTATTTTTTGTTTTTGTAGTGTGAGTTGTCAATATTTATCACTAAAAGTTTTTATTCTGTCATTAACTTGAAAATCAATATGCTTGTGAGAAACAAACCCTGGCGTAAAATTGGAGCGTTAAATCCATAGCATAGTGGAGTCTTGACTGTCAAAAAACCGCAGTAGGTTTAGGCAAACTACCATTACTTCAATAAAAGAAGCAATATTCCATCACAGTTGTCTTAATTAACACCCACGATGGGAGATCTTCACTCAGAAAATTACACAGGTGCTTGAAAAGCAAGAAGAGTGCAAACATTCTTTTCATTCATCGTACTTTTTTCAAAAACAATCATCCTACACAATGCATTACCTTGTTCTAGGGCCTGGCATCACACGGTGGTTAGGGAGTTTGACTCGGAGTCTGAGGGTTGCGGGTTCGAATCAACTAATGGATTCTTGAAACTGCTACGCATTATTGATTCATTGGAGGAAACATGCTCATGACTCTCCACGTCCAGCCTTAGGCACTTCACTGCCTGTTTCCAGATCTTTTCACTCCAGAAAGATCCGGAAGAGAAACAAACAAGGCATGACCAAACCTTTCAGTAGTTTTTTCGGCCACCAGCAGAAAGATTATCTTTACCTTCACCTTGAAATCACGTGATTTAGTGTCATTTCTTTGCTGTACTTGAAGTCCGTCCTAGAGTGAAAGCCCAAATCGATGCGGATGTCATAGAGATCACTGATTCCACGATATCTGAAGTTTTTGACTTGCGTCCCTTGCTAAAGGAGCTTTGTAGTTTACAATGAGGTGTGCTATTGTCGCTTCTTCAGCAATTAAAATAATTCACATCAGCTGTGTTTCACAAATTCCACTTTGCCAATATCAGGGGTTTAACTGTGTCTCATGCCAGTAATACAGGTTGATGAAGTGGACTTCATCTACCCATGATACCTCCGTTCTCACTGATGAATAGACTAGATACATCTCTTCTTGTATTGCTTCCCTATCCAAAAGCATCTATTTGAGCATTGACTGGTACTTACTGTTTTGTTTTATGGTGAGCTAGCTTGCAGTGATGAAGTTCATTTAGCTCTGTTGTCTTTCATCTACAACTCTTCATCATATAGGCTCTACTACCTGGTTTGAAACTCATGGGAAGAACTTTATAAGCCCTTTCGGGTGTACTAGGTACTATCCATTGACCTTCTGAATATACAACACTAGAGCGATGTCCTGTATTGATCTTTACAGCAATATCAAATCTCCTTCATCCAGGAGTAGGCTTGTGACCTACCTTTCAATAAACCACACACACTTAAACACATAGAGGACACCGTCTGTGATACTAATGTGTGTATTGTCTGTTCTCTTATTAAGCCAGTGTTGTTTTGACTTTTCTTGTCAGCACATAACACTCACAACAGTGATGTCCTGTTATGATAACAAAAGGTTTTCCATATTTCTTCTTGACTTTCTGTGTCCAGAAAAACAGGAGTGTTACAGATCTTGTTGTGGATGTGTTTCCCTATAGGCGGACTACGAAACGAAAGACAGAATCCATAAATTTATGTATAGAACCAGTCTTTGGTAAAAATCTTATAAAGATACACATAAATAACATAGCACTATTATATAATATAAGGCAAGTGATTATGTGTATTGGTGTGTTTGACTAATATATGTGTGATAAGAGTGATGAATACTTTATGAAATGATATACAATTCTTAGAGCATTTGCTTTCCTATTCTGATTAATTTAGGCTAGAATATACGAAAGAATTACAAAGTTCAAAGAGAGTGTGTCCCCATGATAAATTTATTCTTCCATTAACTTTACTAAATAACTGATAAACTATAACTTAAATGAAAACCCGTGCTTCACAATTTTGTGAAGCAATTTGCACACTATTTGCTCTATTGACGAACTCAAAGGAATTAGTAAATTCTTTTTCATGTATTTTATAAATACAAAACTTTGACTGCTCACTTTGAAACATTTAGAAGCTGAAAAATAAGGAATAAAAATATATAAATCTGATTAATTTGGTTACACATTAAAATCAACGTGAAAGAAGAAATAATGTTATGTTACGTTATTTTGAATTAAGCACAAAGCTACACAATGGGCTATCGGTGCTCTGCCCACCACGGGTATCGAAATCCGGATTTTAGCGTGTAAGTCCGCAGACATACCGCTGAGCCACTGGGGGGCCGAGAAATAATAATAAAAAAGCATAAACATTACAATTCGTATTTACACATTCCAAGTAAAAAAAATAAATAAATTTATTAAAATATTCTCAGCTGACTTAATAAGTTTCAACTATATTCTACATTTTAATAATTGTTTCATACTTTAGTCTTGTAAGTATCTTATAAGTATGTTTATAAATACTAAAATTATTATTATTATTTTACCTTAGAACCTGTTGGAAAATGATAGATTTTCTCTTGACTGGAATTTCAGATACTCAATTGTTAATGATATAGTCGAGGTAAGCAATTATAGATGTTTTCTTTTGTACATATAATATATTTTCTTAACTCGTCTGCTAAAAGGCGGTGAAAAATATTGTATTTCTCATCTCTTTAGTGGACAACAATAAAACGATGTGTGTCTGCAACTCCTTTTGAAATGTAATGTGGGCATATTGTAAATAAATAATGTCCTAACTGATTGTCTGGTTTGAGATTTATATAATATTTGTATAGGTGCTTGTCTGTATGATCCTCAATCATTAATGTTTCAGATTATAGACCTGTTCATGTTTTAGGTTCTATAGCAACAAAATATCACAAACCGCACCAGGTTTATATTTTATTTTCAGGTATTCATGCACAACTACTCAAAGGTTATATTGATAGTCATTTATAATTTTGATGTGACAGGCTAGATGGAAGACAACTAGTCAACGTCACCAATCACCAACTCTTGGACATCTCTTTTCTGACTCAAAGATAGAAAAGTTTGCTTCAAAGTGCAATATTTTTTGTTGTTGTGGTAACGTGACGGGGAAACTGAACACATGAATCCACAGGTCGGCATCACATTGGCTACACTTGGGTGTTATAAAGCTGACGATAAAATCCTTATATTCCATTAGAGTTGCCGATGATTTGGCGGCGGATGCTGTTGAGTAGCTGCCTTTCCTCTAGTTCGGTGGTTCCCAACCTTTTTTATGCACCGCACTCCTAAAAAATATTAATGTGTTCTCTCACCCCTCACAGTAATTATTTATTTAAGAATAAAGGTGAAAGTGGCCAAAACAAATGTTATCTCGCACCCCTGGTTGGGAACCACTGCTCTAGTTTATCAGTTACACATTAGGAACAGATAGCACAGTGCATAGCTGCAAAAAAACAAACTGTGGTCCCACTTTTATATTAAGTACGTTAAGACGCTGAAAATAAACACTACTACGTTTGTAAATAAGCAAATAAATTTTGGTTTATTAGATTGAAACTTATACATTGTTTTTTTATATATAACCACAAAAAATGTTATTAATTGATATTTAAACATCCCAGATGAAATACATGACTGAGGAAATAAAAGGAATAGAACAAATAATTAATCAAATCAGTGTATGTATGTATAGAGAGACAGCACACAAATGAATAGATTAAGGGATTACTAGGAAGACAGATGTAAATAAATTAATCAAGAGATATTTTGTAGGTGTAACTACAACTAAGTGAAACACAAACAGCAAATCATACATGTATAAGAATACTAAACACTATACATGTCATATTGTGTTTACCATTAATGTAAAATTATTAATGTTTTACAGGGCATGAGTTTCATACATGATAGCTCTATTTCCTACCATGGAAGATTAAAGTCTTCAAACTGTGTTATAGACGGATACTTTGTAGTGAAGTTAACAGAATTTGGATTGCGATCTCTTCTTCTACAGGACCAACGAGACCAGTCTCCTAATCCTCGTAAGTAAATAAATTGATTTCTGACTTTAGCTTCATTTTGACCTGATGCTTGTTATACAAAGAAAGATATACTTCAAATTAAAATGGTGAAATTTATGGACTGTCCGCCAACAGTTTCAAGGCTAAAAGAAAGTTCAGAATGTATAATAAACATTGTATTATAACATGTGAAATGTTTCCAACTAATCCACTTTTTTGCTGATGTTTATTACGTAGCGTGTGGTTTTGATTGTGAAACTTCCATGACGTGTGTCTTTTGTAAGCAAAACATCTTTGTTTTTGAATTTCCCACAAAACTACACGAGAACTATGTTTAAACCGTCCCTAATTTAGCTGTGTAAGACTAGAGGGAAGACAGTTAGTCATCACCACCCAACATTAACTCTTGGGCTACTATTTTTACAATAAATAATGCGATTGACCGACACAATATAACGCCCCTACTGCTAAAAGGGCGAGTTTGTTTGGTGTGACGGGGATTGGAACCAGCAACCCTCGGATTATGAGTCGAGCGCCCTAACGACCTGGTCATGCTGGGCCACAAAACACCTTCCTTTGGTCTTTCGCTTTTCAATGTTTTGTTTCAAAAGAGTTACATAACTTCAAAAACTTTCCTGTTTATTTCTACTATCTCTCGTGATTGAGCATGAAATTCAGGTCAAGAAACATAGAAGTTTATCTAATGAACAATCTGTTGGATTATTTACAAAATAACGCTCTATTTGTTGTGCATAGCAAATAGTTTTTCATTTACCCTTTTTCTTCATGGTCTATTACTGCGGACTGGTGTTTCAGTTTCTTCAAGAGTGACCACTGTCTTTAGAGTTATTAATTTTTTAAGTATTTATCCTTAAATAATCTAGACGTTTCCAACTCCTCATCTTAAAAGAGACTTTTAAAACCTAATGCAAAATCATATACAATGAAGTTCAGTCTTATGTGTTACCTCAGTAATTACCCTTGTTGAGATAAAGTCGTGGCAACAGTAAGGAATGGAACAAGTTGTTTATACCTTCCAGTGTGGTACACGCACTAGAAGCTATTTAAACTTTATGTTTCTCTTTAGCTTCCCTAGCTGTTCTTGACTGCCAAAAAAGCCCAAAATCGGTAAATCCGAACCTCTTTCATTCGTTAAAAGAATAATAACCTTTGTCTTTACTTGCGCTACTTTGGAAGTCAGACTCCACGTTTATCTTTTTTCTTCAAATCTGATCCAGAAGAAATTTGATTCTCTAATACAGTGGTTTTTAACCTTGTTGGAGGTACTGAATCCCGGAAGTTTTGTACTTGCATTCACTGAACTCTTCGTAATTGGAAAAAATAAAATATGAGTTTTTCAAATTCAAAACATAAGTAGATATTTTATTAGTGCACAAAATTGACCATGCATCAGTTGCACACAATATCACTGCGTTCAAAGAACAAAACCAACAAAACATAAATTTCACACAAAACAAAACTTAATGAATATTTACTACAAATCAATGTAACTCTTGTTGTTGCTTTTCAGAGACAAGTTCAAAAATGCGTGGCTCCCCAGTGGCTCAGCGGTATGTCTGCGGACTTGCACGTTAAAATCCGGGTTTCGATACCCGTGGTGGGCAGAGCACAGATAGCCCATTGTGTAGCTTTGTGCTTAATTCAAAACAACAACAACATCAAAAATGCGCGGCTTCACCTTGACAAGTGCCACACTCATCATTTTCGCAACAATGTCTGTTTTTTTTCTTCGTTTTCATGTCTACCCTCCTCGAAAAGGATTGCTCACAAAGATACGTTGTAACAAACGGTATGAGTATCTCAAGGCCTTTCTTAACAATAAGAGAGTACACTACGATTTGGTGACACCAAAACGTTGAGAGCGTTGTTGTTCTGAAAAGTTGCTGTTGAACCTGGCTCTGCTGAAGTTCAATGATTTCATAGAGGTATTCATCATTGACATCTGTTGTCGCAACACTAAACGTGAACGGCTGTCTCACCCATTCTGGATATGACTCTCTTATGAGGAAGTATCCGTCAAGAGATTTTGCGAGCTCATCTAAGTGTATGGTAATTGCTTGTTTCAGTTCCCCGGGTACAGAAATGTCTCCGATTTTAGACACATCTTCGATGCTACTCACACAGTCATCCAGCAGAAGGAAGTTTGCGAAGCTATTGTTCTCTCTTTGTTGTTTTTTATAACGGTAGATTTTCTTCCGCTTCGATGATGTTGATTCCACCGCCCTACATCTGTTGATTAAGATGATTAAGAACATTGAAGATATTGGCCATGTACGTCAAAATGAGAATGAATTCCGATTTTTCGAAGCAATCTGCATGACAATGTTGGTGCTCTGGCAAAAACAGGGCTAATTCCACAAGCAAAAATCATGATTCAGCATCTTTCCCCGGGATAACCACCAAACGTTAGATTGGTGCAGAAGTACCTCGAATTCAGAACCCATTTCATTACACAGCTCTTTGAAGATGCAATGCTTCAGGGCACTATTTCGCACAAAGTTCACACATCCCACTACAATTTTAATACTTCTGCCAGTTTTGAAGGCAAGATTTTTGTTGCCAACGCATACCTGTGTGGATCACAGTGCGTTACAATGATGTGTGTTGCATCGGTTTTTACCAGCGCACCAAAACCAGAGTTTCATCCCAGCATGACTGGAGCTCCGTCTGAACAAACTGCAAGAACCATATCCCACGAGCCCCCCCCAGTGGCTCAGCGGTATGTCTGCGGACGTACACGCTAAAATCCGGGTTTCGATACCCGTGGTGGGCAGAGCACAGATAGCGCATTGTGTAGCTTTGTGCTTAATTCTAAACAACCAACCAACCAACCATATCCCACGAAAGATCGTTGTCTCGAAAAGAAGTCATCTACAAGTTTCTTTACGTCGGCTGCCTTAGTTGTTGTTGTAAGAGGGTTACAAAATAAAAAAAAAATCTTCTTTTATCTCGTCGTTCTTTACATAGCGTATGAATACAAGTTGGCTTAGATTGGAAACGTCGGTGGTCTCGTCAAGTTGAAGGCTGAATTTTGCTGGGTTTGAAATCAGATCTGCATATACTTGAGCCAAAATGTCATCGCTCATGTCATCTATTCTGCTGCTGATGGTGTCGTTTGAAAGAGGAATTTAGGATAACTAATTTTCAGCAGCTTTTCCCAGGATGATATTCGCCATCTTCAATGCAGCTGGTTTTGCGAGTGCTTCACCAATGGTGTGTGGTTTGCACTGCTTTACGATCATGTACATAACTTTGTACGATGCTGTGAGGATCGGTTTGTCGATGGGTACAAAGACCAGAACAGGCAAAGCAGCCTTTTCATCGAACCTGGCTCTCTTTACCTTGAATTCAGCAAGCATTGTGTTCTTGTATTTCCCATCTCCATGCAGCTTTAGGGAGTGTTCTCATAGTTTTGCCGGTGCTAGACTAGAATTGCTCAACTTGGCATTACAAATCATGCATTGAGGACGCTGACTCCCATCATGTTCCGTTATGCACGTGAATCCATATTGTACGTATTCGTCCGACCACTTTCTGTTTTTGCTCAACATAGTTAGTATGAAGGAATTGAAAGATCAGGAAAAAAATCACAAATGACGCACGATTACTACAGTCACAAGTCGACTGCTAAGCGCACGAAGTTCCCTGCAGCACAGATATTAAGGCCAAGTGATGTGACGTGATTAGCTGTAGCCAATTATGGCCAAGTGTAGCATGACGTCACGAATCATACGAGTGGGATGAACGGAACGGACACACACATAGTCGGCTGTCGAAAATATCGACATCACTTCTTAGTTGATAAGCGCTTTTATCTCTTCTTCTATGGTGTCATATAAAAAACTTTTTTAAAGGTTGAATTTTTTCTTTAAGCACTTTTGGTGAACCATGATAATATTACGTTCTTTATTTCTGTTTTGAGGGGGATGTAAACTGAATTGCAGTTCTACCACAGTTTCGTATTCTGAATTACCACAAACAATTAACTGGGTTTTAAATTTCTACAAAATTCTTTATTATTATATTTTGAAACTTGTGTCTTTCTTTCTTTGGGGGAGGATAACTTATTATTATTTTGTGATACTTTCCTTCTTGTTTTTTATTTTATTATTCATTCGTCCTTATCTCTCCAGTTTATAAAATTACTCTGCCATATCTCTGACTTAGCGCTCCAATACCTATGATGGGCAGAACACAAATAGCCCAGGGTATACCTTTTTCCTTAACTACAAACAAACCCTTGACTTAGTGTTTAAATTATAAGCTCTTGGTTATACGATGAATTAAAGCCATCTTTCGATTTTCATTTGCTGTTAAACTTATCTATTTTAACTTAACTGCAAGGGAAGTCTTCACTCTTGTCATTAATTAATGTGCTCACGGAGGGATATCAGTACGTTTACAAACTTACAATACTAACAACTGGCACTCTAAGGTTGCTTTGCTCTAAAACAAACAGACTCACTAATCTACCGTTAACAATACTCTTCCTATTGTTTTCTAAGTCACTCGTCAATCTCCATCTAAATTTTTATACCTTTCTCCGTTTTTATAAAATTTTGTGTTATTCAGTACCTATTTATCTTTTGTGTCTTATGTAAAACTCTTCATCATTTTGTGTTAGATTTCCACAAATTTAACATAATAGAACTTTATGAGAAATAAGTGGTGGGTCTTCTAACAATTATACTTTATTTGGATTACTAAACTTTTGTGCCTTTAGATTCTCCAATATTTTCTAATACCGCAATGTTTAGAAGCCAGATTCAAAATTCAGAGATCTGCTGAAGGACTGTAATTTCACTTTTGTTTAAACTGGTCACTTTCACATTCAAGTTCATAAAACCCATTAACCAAAAACTAAAATTAGAGCTGTGCAATAAGCATCAAGCATACACTTTATGGATTATATTCTCTCGTAAGCACGCGAGATAAAAGACAGAAATAACCTAACAATAAACGTGTATTGCTATTATACTGAAGTAAAATGAAAAAAAAATCACTTTTAAACTGAACCTTAAACGTTACAGTAAAATATTGGCTGTCCAGTTACTAATGGTTTACGTGCATATGTGTATGTTACATTTCCTTTTATTCATGGCATTGTAAAGTGTACAACAATTTTACTATTACCTCTGAACTTTGAATCCCACAGTGATACAGCGGTATGTCTGCGGGCTTATACTGCTAGAAATAAGGTTTCGATATTGGTGGTGGGCAGAGCACAGATCGCCCTTTATGCAGCTTTGTGCTTTAAAAAAAACAAGCAAAACTGAATTTTGCACACATTTTTAGAGTATAGTACATTGGTTTTACTGAAAAATTTACAATTGATCGAATAAATAGTTGTGCGAAACTGTGATAATGTATTCAAAACTAAACGCTTTATTTTCTGTTTTTCTTTATATGGTTAATACCTGAAATGAACGTCTTCAAGAGTTTAATATTTTCAATCTGATATTTAACGTGGAATTCTGAAACGCTCGACTGCTCCAAGGTAGGTACTAAATTCAACAAAAATATTTGATATCTTTAATTTGATATTTTGTATACTGTCTACATTTTCATGTCACCTACTTGTAAGTGATGAATATTTCTAACATATACACACACATATACATTGGTTGATCCATTTATTATGACCTATGTGTAATAATGGGTTTGACAATTATTTACTCAAAAATAGTTATGACGAGTTGTGACAAAAAGATCCCGAGAAGTCATGGGGCATAGAATCCACAGACATGAAGTGACATCGAGCCATAAAACATGACGTAGCATGAATTTCACAATAAGTGACGTGGTATAAAGCCCACAAACTTCATGTGACACAGGCTACACTTGATATAGAATATATTTTTAAAGATAAGAAATAGCATAGAGTTCAGAAGGCGTGGATTGATTTAAATCCGCAAGACATGATGTAGCATAGAATCCACATAACATGACATGGTGTAAAGCTTACATGTTGCTTAGGGCGTATTCTTCTTTCAGTTATTAATATAGTATGCAATTTCTAGAAGGAAGTATGAAGATTTATTTATGATAAGAAATTTGTATTTTACGTTCACATCAATACTCGATTATACAAGGATTCATAGATTGTGTTGGCTATGGCAAATGCCTTATATCACCATAATGTTCCTCAAACTATGCATGCACATTTGCGTACAGTAGATGGAAGCCATCTTGGAAGTAACCGAACCCTATAAAGATGTACATGAAGCAACGATGTATGTAATTGATCAGAAATGATGATAAAGTAAGATATGGTAAATGAACCACGACACCCAAACCATGCCAGGAAAATGAGTTCTAAATCATGAATTTATCATCAGAGGCAAGGACAGTTAAGATCATATATAAGAGAGTTGAGTAATTTATGTGGTCTTTTTCAAATCTATCGTATTTCATCTGTGTAAAAGAAACTATGTATCATTGAACTGTATCACTTTTGATAGTTCTCAATAGCTCAGTGCATATCATTCAAGGCATATATTTTTTTGCAGTTAAGTCCAGTAGTTTATTCAATGGCAGTCTTCTACTGCTGCAGTCCGTTTATTGCAAAATTCTCTGTAAAGTATTGTTGAAAAATAGACATGGACTAGCTAACATTGAATGCCTCTGTCACTTGATATGTTATTTGGCGACAATTGGACTAATTTCTCTCATATCACGCGCCATTTTCACCTTTTGCCATTGCTGATAAACTCGAATGGTCAACGTTTTCAAGCAGTTTCTAAAATATTGTTCTCACATCTATTAGATATGAACCCATTATCAAGCTTTATTCGAATCTTGTGGTATATTTGGTTTTCCACGTTTCTGTTAGACTGACTATAAATGCGCTGGCTGCATTCCTTTATAACCTGGAAGTGATCATCTAACATACCATATGAAAAGATACATAGACCGACCGGTGTATAAATATACATACATACATACATATATATTGCTCATAAAAGCTGGACACCATTAGGAAAATAATGTGTAATCTTTCACTTACTACTTGTCAGCAAAAGATTAAATTGTAAATAAACAATAGGAACGTTTAATTGTACGTAGTTTTTGCATTTAGACTTGTAATTTGTAAATATTTATGAAATACAATTTCCTATTTCTGTGTGTTTGTGTTTTTTTCGTATAGCAAAGCCAAAGGGCTATCTGCTCAGCCCACCAAGGGGAATAGAACCCCTAATTTTAGCGTTGTAAATCCGGAGACATACCGCTGTACTAGCGGGGGGCGTTTCGTATTTCTGACAATGCTGACATTGTAATAAAACGTTTTTATTTCACAATTCCATGTTAGAATGTTACATGAAACTTTGTGTAATTATGCATTATTCAAAACAAAAAATAAATTGTGTAAAGTATTCCAGGAAACACAGTTATGTATTTTAATAGACTATATTAAAATGAGTGTTTTAAAGCTGGAGTCACCACAATGCAGATGTTGAGTACATTGTGTTTTTAAGTCTCAATACGTCGCTGCAGTCATACTATATCTGATAATATACTTATATTGTAGTTTATATTCAGGTGGAAGGTTTTAGCCACTGACATTTATATTCTTATATTGTTACCTGTTACAAGATGTCACTCGTTTCTCACAATAGCTGCTGCATAGTTTGCTGCAGACTTCTTTCTGATTGGTTCTCGTGTCATACGTTGATCTATATTTCTTTGTTTTATATTGCCATTAAATGCAAGAGATATCCCAGTCTTAAAATTTTAAATTTACGACATGAACACCTTTATGCTTTATGATCTGAGTGTATGAACATTCTGTATCGGAAAGCGGTATTACATATCCTTCCCAAAAGCTTGTTTGTTTGTTTTTGAATTTCGCACAAAGTTACTCGAGGGCTATCTGTTCTAGCTGTCCCTAATTTATCAGTGTAAGACCACCCACCGCCAACTCTTGGGCTACTCTTTTACCAACGAATAGTGGGATTGACCGTCACAATTGAAAAAAACAACAACAACAAGCAACAATAATTCAATCGTTTTGGAAAATATGTTTTTCTTTTTCAACATAATATGCTTGGAATTTCAAAATGCCAAAGGTAAAACATGCTCAATGTTATACATTGGCTTTTATTGTAGCTTCTCCTAATAATATGGGGTATTTAGCTTTACTTGGTAAAAAAATGTCCAATATGGAGGGTGATGTGAAGATGCATAACAGAGGATGTGTGAAGAAAAGAAACTAATAAAGGCTTAGAAAAATAACTTTATACTATAAGAATCATCATAAAGAGAAATCATTACATTGACTACTGTAGGAAAAGACGCCAAATTGTGTTTAATACTTCTTCAAACATTCTAGAAATTACTAAATCAGTCAGAATCAATATGTTAAAGAGTTACTATCATCAGGAAATTTCCAACTACTCCATTGAAACAGAACAACAAAGTCGATTAGTTTAAACATAACGAAGCAGTAAGACTTCTTTTATACACACACACTGCTGCATCGCAAGCCATACCTCCCAAAAAATACACCGTTTTTTCAGTAACCTTTAAGAAAAGGTCATTATATTGCAGCACATTATTACACTATTTCTTGATAACTTTATAGAAAGCAGGTAATTAGCATAACTCTTTTACCCACCAAACGTTGTCAAACGATCGCTCCCAAGTTATCGCTGTTACTGAACGTCGAATTACTCTTACAATATTAATTATAATTCGTTCACAACAGCTGTTACACCACAGATAGCCAGCTGGTACTCCTTTAAACACCGATATCACGTTTGAAAACATTACCACATTATTTAATATTATACATTCAGTCCTTTGTAAGCCAAGAAAAACGAACTGCTCTTTACAACTTAAAAATAGATTATAATGAATTAGTTAACAAGAGATTTGATGTTGCTATAGTAACCCAACGAACTCAGTTTACTACAACCATCTGAAATAAATTTTAAAAACTGTTTTAAAATATTAACTGTGAAAAGACGTATTCTAATTATTAATACCCAAAGAGATTAAATCAGATTTTGCAAGCTTATATTTCAATTTAAAAACAAATCTACTGACACAAGCTGCTCTAATCTATCCCAATCTGAAAAAGTAGTTGATCTAACCGACTTGTCTATCGTTAAAATGTAGCATTATGTTAATAAAGTGATTTCTCCCAGTGGCTCAGCGGTATGTCTGCGGACTTACACGCTAAAATCCGGGTTTCGATACCCATGGTGGGCAGAGCACAGATAGCCCATTGTGTAGCTTTGTGCTTAATTCGAAACAACAACAAAATAAAGTGATTTGGGTCCTCCTACTGCCAATATCTCGAAAACGTATATCACTAACATCTCGATGATCAGTACTTTTTGTTTTTTCTTTACATTCTAATTCCTTCTGAAAAACTCTAAAGTGTAGGCTTAACTACTTTCTTACACTATACAATATTGCACTGTTACATTGTCCTTAAAACAGACTTACAGCATTTACTGCCGTTTGAATACTAAATAAAATATCACTCAAAGTCGATACCTCCAAATTAGGAAATCTTGTGTGAATAAAAATTATAAGAACAACAAAAGAAAATTACAGAGACACTAAAACTACTACAAATAAGAGGTTATTCATTCTACCAATTCATATACATAGATATTAAAAGGCAAACATGTTAGAGTTACTTTTGCCGTAAAGTCCAGAATAACCACATGCGAAAAAAAAATAAATTAAATTACTTTAATTTCCTTGTACATAACAACTTTTTAAAGACATATTCTCTCTAAATTATGTTTTTTTCCCAATAGCTGATGATAAGGGTTTTTCTACACAGAGAACCAATGTGTTTGAAATCGTAAAAGAATTGTTTTTCTTAACAATATGTCGATTGATATTTTGTTATTTCTATAATGACTCACCACACTGATTTTAAAGCTGCTATTTAAACATTCTATAATGACTCATCAAACTAACATTTAGTGCTGGTATTAAACATTCTATAATGACTCACCAGAGTGACTTTAGTGCTGGTTTTAAACATTCTGTAATGACTTACCAGACTGACCTTTGTCCTGATATTTAAACATTCTACAATGGCTCATCAGACTGACCTTAGTGCTGGTATTAAACGTTCCATTATGGCTCACCGGACCGACCTTACTGCTGGTATTTAAACATTCTACAATGACTCAACAGACTGCTTAGTGCTTGTATTATACATTCTATAATGGTTTACCAGACTCATTTTAGTACTGGTATTTAAACATTTTACAATGACTCACCAGACTGACTTTAGAGCCAGTATTAAACATTCTATAATGACTCACCAGACTGACCTCAGTGCTGGAATTTAAACATTCTACAATGACTGAAGAGACTGCTTAGTGCTGGTATTTTATATTCTGTAATGATTCACCAGACTGACGTTAGTGCTGGTATTAAACATTTTATAATGATTCACCAGTCTCACTTTAGTACTGGTATTTAAACATGTTATACTGTCACACCAGACTGACTTTAGTGTTGATATCTAAACATTCTATAATGACTCACCAGATTAAGTTTAGTGCTGGTATTAAACATTTTATAGTGACTCACGAGACTGACTTTAGTGCTGGTATTAAACATTTTATAATGACTCACCAGACTGATATTAATGCTGGTATTTAAACATGTAGCACTACAAAGTCTTTTGTTTGTTTGTTTTGAATTTCGCACAAAGCTACTCGAGGGCTATCTGTACTAGCCGTCCCTAATTTAGCAGTGTAAGACTAGAGGGAAAGCAGCTAGTCATCGTCACCCACCGCCAACCCTCGGACTACTCTTTTACCAACGAATAGTGGGATTGACCGTCACACTATAACGCCACCACGGCTGAAAGGGCGAGCATGTATGGCGCGACGGGGATGCGAAACCGCGACCCTCAGATTACGAGTCTCACGCCTTAATACACTTGGCCATGCCGGGCCACTACAAAGTCAATGTTTTTCTCCATCATCACATGCGTTTTAGGTTCACATGTTTATGTTTAAAACTAACATTATTTCCTTGGTACTACTTCGTGTAGGTTCCTACTTTTGGGCCTCGCCAGAACAACTGCGAGAACAGTATCCAGACATGCATGGATCTCAGAAAAGTGACGTCTACAGTTTTGCTATCATTCTCCAGGAAGTGGTAACACGTTCAGAACCTTATAGTACCACTTCAACTGAATTGGATCCCAAAGGTAATATTTATACAATTAACTAATTCTTGTACTATGAATTAGTCAGAATAGTTTTGAAGTGCTTAAAAATGTATTTTATGAAGACAAGTACATAAAACAAGCTTTACAAATATGTGCCATTACGTTAATTACGCTCTTCTAGAATTAAAATAAATTGTATTTATTATTTTATTGTTGTTCAGTTTCCCCTCTAATCTTGCGTAATAATTAATTAAAATGTCTAAATAGTAGGAGTGTTTAATGTAGGTCTAAAGAGGCTACACCACCGGAGGTTTAAAAGGTTAGGAAATCAATCGATGCCGCCCACATAAGAGGGCAGGAGATCACGCGTTCTGTGACGTCATGCGCGTGAAAATTTCTCACTCGGGATCGCCAGAAGAATAGTGGTTTTTCGAGTACGCTGGAAGGTGTAATATACATGTAGTTTATTTTGAGTACCTCGCCTGAACTTGCGATAGTATAACAAGTTGATTACACCATATAAATTGTAGTGGATAATATATTTTCATTGTAATAGTGAATGTCTTTATAGTTATTTTTTAATTTCGTCACATCAGTTGATACAGGTAAACAGTTATAGTTGGGTTATTTATTCAGTCGATGATTATATGTCCCAGATTTCATTTACAGACGTAAACTTTGGTCTCGTGATGAATAAACACACCGTACCCTTTAGTTAGATGACTGCACCTAATTTCATTTGTTTGTCTCAGTCTACTTTATGGCATTAACTAACACTAATACTGCTACAATCGAATACCACGTAACACCTTTTTCAACTGTAAATGTATGGCTCTATTCCTTGGAATTCGATTTGATGCTGTTTAATCACAGAGGAGAAAGAACAGTGTGATCAATCTATAAAATAAGAATACCTTAGTATTGTTTAACTCTATAAACTTATCTGTCTTTAATATCCGAGATTTTTGGTATACTATTCTCTATTTGACGCAATTTTAAAGTTTTCATTACCGGATCATTTGGAACAATGGTATTTGTATTTGTTACCAGACTTCTTATCAATCCCACACATGTGAACAAGTTTCCTTAAATGTTTTGTTAATCTGACATTCTTTTATTTTTTTCGCTAAAAGAAAAACGTAACCACACTGTACGAAAATTAGGACACACAGAAATTAAATGCTACATAGTTTTACCTTAAAAAAAATTCACAAGAAGTTTGTTTTATATAAATTTCCATGTTGTGAAATTTCTGAAACTTCATTCAGACATTTTTTGAAAAAGCACCCTTGTAGAATATCGATTTATTTTTTATATTTACTCTCTTTCACTTTTATTAATATATTTGTTTTGACTAATTAATAAATTCAAATAAAATATTTATCTCATCGTTTTATCATAATGCGTGTAGTAGTTTTAAACTGCAATAGAAAAACACACTTTCTTGTGGTTTACTTATTCCAATCTGAGTTGTTTACTCAGATGACGAGATTTGGTGGATTTACATCGACAGAACATACTTAATTTTTTCAGTCACATCAACTCTATACATCCCAACATTAGGCTCATCTATGAACATGAAAAACTAATCAAATAGCAATTCTTAACTTCAAGATCACAAGAACCGATACAAAATTCAAAACGATTAGTTTGTGTTCTTCTTATAGCAAAGCCACTTCGGGCGGTCTGCTGGGCCCACCGAGGGGAATTGAAACCCTGATTTTAGCGTTGTAAAACCGTAGACTTACCGCTGTACTGGCGGGGGGCAATTCAAAACAGTAATCTGCAGAAAAATTACCCATACTGAATTATACATTTCCCCTCGACTCAGTACAAAAAACAAAACAAAAACTAAACATACCAAGAAACCAAATAAACACAACCACAAAACTATGCTCACCTGATGAAATTTACGATGAAATCACCAAATTAAAATAACACTTCATCAACATCAACAAATTTCCTCTAACAACCGTGGCCTGGCATGGCCGAGCGCGTTAAGGCGTGCACTCGTAATCCGAGGGTCGCGGGTTCGCGCCCGCGTCGCGCTAAACATGCTCGCCCTCCCAGCCGTGAGGGTGTATAATGTCACGGTCAATCCCACTACTCGTTAGTAAAAGAGTAGCCCAAGAGTTGGCGGTGGGTGGTGATGACTAGCTGCCTTCCCTCTAGTCTTACACTGCAAAATTAGGGACGGCTAGCACAGATAGCCCTCGAGTAGCTTTGTGCGAATTTCCAAAACAAACAAACAAACAAACTAACAACCGTTTAAAAAATTATACGCATACACCTAGATCAACAACACCATTTATAACAAACAAACAATGATAAATCCCAAGATACAACAAACTACAAAACCTTACACTGCTACATATTATATGTTCCCGACATAAGCGAAAAAATAACCAACATTTTGAAAAAAAACTTAAAGTACAACATTCCAGTAAACACCAAATTTATATAAAAAATAGATACAAAACTATGCAAAAATTACACTGGCAAATACAACAACAACAACAGCATTTGCAAAATACAATGTAACGACCTCTACATTGGAGAAACAAGCAGAAAAATGAAAACTACATTCAAATAACACAAAAAATACCTTCACACGTTTTTAAACACAGCAAATCAAACAAACACAATATAACCATAGAAAACATACAGATACTAAGCAGGGAAACAAATATAAACAAACTCAAAATCAAAGAAGCCTTACTTATACAGCAACAAAAACCAAAATTAAACTAATATAAAAGAACACCTTTATACCTGTACTAATTAATAACCTAACGTCCACCTGCAACGCCCTCTACAATCCCGTGTCTGTATACGCTCTCATCCCTAAGACATGGTTTGGTATGTTCTAAATTTTGCGCAAAGCTGCACGAGGGCTATCTGCGCTAGCCGTCCCTAATTTAGTAGTGTAAGACTAGAGGGAAGGCAGCTAGTCATTACCACCCACCCGCCAACTCTTGGGCTACTCTTTTACCAACGAATAGTGGGATTGGCCGTCTCATTGTAACGCACTTACGGCTAAAAGGGCAAGCAAGTTTGGTGTGGCCGGGATTCGAAATCTTGACCCTCAGACTACGAGTCCAGTGCATTATCCTCCTCGCCATGCCAGATTCACTAAGACGTGTGCCCAGCAACAGTTAGCTGCAAACTCTCTTTGTTAACCTGAAGATAACCTAAGAAGGTGAAACGTTGTTCTCAACTTTATTTTGGTAAAAGTGTTAATACTCACACCAGCTGTTCTGAGATACATGAGTAAACAAGTATTTAATTATTTAAGTGTTTCTCGACCACCATCAGAGAAAATTAATGTTTCTACACCATCTCGTCATGTTTCTTACATGTTACTGTTATTTCTTTAACTGTGACTTCAATTACAGTTCTATTATAAAGAGAATATATTACCTTTAGAGATTTGCCTTTTGCTTTAGTCTATTTTACTTATCCTTAACTAATGAGGTACTTAAGAAATGGTGGAAGTCCAACAACCCATTATTTTAAGTAGATTTTTTTATCAGATAAATTAACAAATTTTCTGTAATTTTGAATAAAGTATCTTAGTTCCAGCCAAATAACAATCCAGTTTTATTTTGGAATATCTAGACAACAGGCCCGGCGTGGCCAAGCGTGTTAAGGCGTGCGACTCGTAATTTGAGGGTTGCAGGTTCGCATCCTACCGCCTTTTCAGCCGTGGGGGCGTTATAATGTGACGGTCAATCTCACTATTCATTGGTAAAAGAGTAGCCAAAGAGTTGGCGGTGGGTAGTGATGGCTAGCTGCCTTTCCTCTCGTCTTACACTGTTAAATTAGGAACAGCTAGCGCAAATAGCCCTCGAGTAGCTTTGTGCGAAATTCAAAAAGACAAACAAACCTCGACAACAATATCGTCTAAGATCATATTTAATCCCTCGTAGAAATACTGAAGGAGAATTATGAGGCCTGTGAAATGGGTTATCCCAGTTCAGTTCACCTCCTTAAGTTATATGATACAAAAGTTCTGGACCACACTTGCACAACTGAATACAGCTATAGTTTCATTAAAAACTTCTTAGATGTAGTTTAATGGAGTTTAAAAAGATAAGTTCATCTAAGGATTTTCATTCTTTGTTTATAATCGGGTGTGTTCCCAAATTGAAAGAATAGTCATGTGTTTTTTTTTTAACATAGCCTAATCACTTAAAATTTTGATCATAACGGAAAGGATGTTTAAAAGTTCAAACAATAACTGAAACACTTTTATGCCATATCATGAGAAAAACACTAGCTTAACTATAATAAATATGGCGTAAACAGGAGAGCTAATCAACACCACTCACCCCCAACTATTTGGGCTTCTATTTACCAACGAATGATGGGATTGGCCATAACATTATGGTGTTCCCATGGGTGAAAAAGCAAACATCTTTGGAGACGTGATTTTGAACTCTACCTCATATATTACGAGTCAGTTGTCTAAACATCAGACCATGCTAGGCCTGGAACTACTTGACCATTCCTTGTAAATATAATTTGCATGTGAGGCATTCAAAATAAGAATTTAGATTAGTAAAAGTTGTTAGTGATAATGATTGGATGGCCAACAAGGTACTAATAATACTTGTTAGGCCAAAAACAGAGAATGTAAAATCGATGCACTTAACGCAGTTTTTTAACCTTAATGTTTGGCAGCGTTGATTTTGTCGAAATAGAAAGCATCGTAAATGTAAAGAGAAAGGACTACCTTACGATCTATGACAAAATACTGTAAGTTCATACTGAACTCCTTCATTGAATAAAACTTATTGTTCCAATATAACATTTTACCTTCTAAACTTTGCTTCTTATTTATGACCCATACTGGCATGTGTAAAACAACCTTGTGTATCTGATTCATGACACATATAGTACCTGTGATAATACTATCAATGACTCTTTTTTGTTTCTGAATATAGTATACACATTCTGTACTTCTGTATGTACTTTTCTCCACCATCCAGGGTATGTTAAGAACGGTAAATAATGAAGGAATTAATTTACTCGTTTAAACAGCCATACATACAGAAGTAATGGGGTATTTTTGAAGAGGTTAACACCTTGTAAGAAGCTTGTCCATGAATGTAATTGACCACATCAGAGTGTATTGACATGACAAACGACTGTGAGATGAATATTAATGGGAAAAAATTAAATTGAACAGTACAATTATCAACTGAAAATATTGACTTCTTGAAAGTCAAAGATGTAATCTTCTTTTGTCTCTTAATGACTGTATGTATTTTCTTTGAACAGTAGTTAATAAGATCAAATATTCTTCGGAGGTTAGAGGCCAAATAGAAAAGTTTACGAGGGCTAATAGGCAATGGCCTCAGTCAATAAATATACGGATAGAAACGGTTTACTTTAAAACTGCCAAATTCAAACCGTCCTTCACTAACAGTAGCGTGAAAAGATTTAGTAGAATTGGATGAAATACAGGTAGAGGTAAAAGAGATGTATGCAAGCATACGTTAATCATTTATAATAATTTGTTTATTTTTGTATATGATAAGCAAATTTTTTATACCTTTAAACAAACCAAAATGTATCGTTTATTTACATCAGAAATTTTAGAGAAAATTAGGAGAGGAAGGATACCTCTTTTTAGACCAGAAATTTCTTCAGATACTTGTTCTTTGGAACTTCTGACATTGATCCATCAGTGCTGGGCAGAAGATCCATCTATTCGACCATCGTTTGCTGCAATAAAAGCCACACTAAAGCAAATTTCAAGGTAAGTCGAAAACAGTCTTGTTAACTATGGTGTTACTTATAAACGTTTTGGAAGAGTTATTTTGTTACAAGTATCTCAAGATTATGTAACTATAACAATATAACTATAAAATAGCTTGTACAAATAATATATTCTTTTTCAGAACGGAGAGAAGGTAAACTTGGATTTATTTTTCATTTTAATGTTTTTATATTTAGCTAAATGTTTAGTTCAACTTTCCAGTTACTGAGAACTACATTGCCTATTTGTCAGATACTTGGCCTTGAAAATAAAAATTCAACCACATAATTAAAAAATTACCCAAAATTTAATGATCAGTTCTCAAAAAAAAATATTTATCCTAAAGAAAAGGAGATTATTTTCTAACATTATCCACTGTAAAAATATTAATAAGGCTTTGTTTTTGCAATAAAACTAAAAAAACAGCAAATTTATTTTTATAAAATTGTTAAATCTTCTGACTAAATAAAATAAACCTTTGTTTAGGAACTTAATATTTTTTTATTTTGAATTTATAATAAAGGAATAACAATGCAATCATTAATGTGTCGGAATGAAACAAAATAAAAGTGAACTAATTATTTTTGACCAGAAAATTATCCAGAAACAAAAATTTGTGATCTTCGAGAATCATATGTATTTTTCGTTAATGTGTGTGTTTTTCTTATAGCAAAGCCGCATGGGGCTATCTGCTCAGCCCACCGAGGGGAATCGGACCCCTGATTTTAGCGTCGTAAATCTGGAGACATACCGCTGTACAAGCGGGGAGCGTTTTTGTTATTGATTGCTTCACTTATTTCCATAATAATTAATACATTTTTTCGTATTAAAAGTTTATTATAAACATTACATAATGAATGTGGGTATTTTTATAGCAAAGTGACGTCTAGCTATTTGCTGTGTCAATCGAAGGGGAAATCAAACACCTAATTTTAGCATTACAAATCTCTAGATTTACCACTGTCCGTTTTCAATGCCTTAGAGCACTTGAAAGAAGAATGATTCGAATATTAGGACATGTTTTATAATGATTCATATTACAAATATATTTCTGTGAAGAACAATGTGATTCATAGGGCTTCATTCATAGCTTTAAATGAAGTTCCTTGTTACTTGGCTACTTATCCTGATAATCCAAAGAAGTTTATGGGATATTTTCCTGAGTTCACATCATAGTAATCATAGTGATATTCTCATTTGTAGATTTATTAAGTGAAACTGTGGCATTCATAGGTCTTGTGAATTTTTCCTAATGGTAATTACAGATGTAATTTCTGTGCTCAATGATGACCTGACAGAAGATTTCACCACTATTTCTATCGCAAAAGTTGCCAGAAGGTAAGGTGTTACAGCTTTCATTAATCAAGATGGGCCAGTAAGTCTTCTCAGGTCCAATTACTGTAGTTACAACACTGAAACAACAGGTACTAAGCTGTTAAAGACACCAAAAATATCATGTAGGTAGTCAATGCTTTTATCTTATTTAAATATAAAACTCTTGGGAATATGCTGCAACATATACAGAAAGTTCGATCAAAAGACTAGTATTGGAGACTCATTGAGATTTAGTATTAGCTAAGGCTGCCAAAGCAGTTGGCTTGCACCATATTTTACACCTACTTTGGAAAAACGTGGACATGATGTAATTGGCACATGTCAATAACAGTTCATAAACATGAAATTGTATTTCCAATGTATTCAAGACATGTCTGAACCTTGTTCAATCTTGCTGTGTACGAGAGATCCCCAAGGAAAACCTCTTTTGTAGGTATTAAAAAAAAACCATTCTTGCAAATAGCAATAAGTTTAAGTTCAGTGAAATGGTGGCTCACCAACTTTGTTTTTATCATCCACTTGCAAATCGCATATGTGATCCTGTAATTATAAATGAAAAATGTTATATTAAGGATGAACGTACTTCAAAACTTGTGAAGAACATGTGGAATGCAGGTCATTACTAAAAATATGCAGACCAATTAGATAATGTATGAGGACAGGCGACTGCATTGGTACATGTTTAGAAATAACTAGAAATATATTCATTTGTGCAATTAGTGTTCCACATTTAGTTATGTACAATAGATTACAGACGGTGTACTGCCATCCATCTACTGTGATGATGATAGAATGATCAAACTGATGGAGATTTATTGGAATATTTATTTATATGATAGTTAACAATGTACCAGGCTAGTCTATAACAGAAGTATCATGGTTATTTGGTGCTTAGCTGGAATGGTAGCCATCATGGTGACAGAGGCGTAAGTTAGAGTTGTAACTGCAGTGCCATATACAATAATGGTTTTAAAGCTTCTAAATTCCCGGAAGTATCTAGCTGAGAATTATACTAATAATTTATTTACGTTAAACTCAGTGACATGAGCTCAATAAATATTTTCAAGAATTTGTATTTGTAGGCTGTAAAGTCAAAGCACTTTGATAACAATTGCATGACATCATATAGACACAAATGATGCTCATTTGATAAAGCTATTTTGGATAAACAGGAGTATTACCAGAGTTAACAATGACTGGAGTGATGTCAAAAGGTAGAAGAAAGTGTTTGACTATCTACAGCAGTAATTATCTAAAAGCAGAAAGATCAAAAGCCAGTTTTCTGTGTTTACTTTATGCATGGAAAAGTCGTGCTATTTATATCTACCTGCTATCACACAGATGAATGTTTAAGTACACTGAAATGAATTCATTGGTTCAACACCTGAGTACCAGTGAATCAAAGCTGAGAACAGAAACAGACCTAATACTGTTTCCAAAATTTATTGAAAATTGTTTACCCTCTGAATTATGCTACTGTGTCTGTTATGTATTTGCAGTATTTCGAGAGAATAATGTCACTTAAACGTAGATGATACATTTTTTTCAATTGTTTTGTTCTCTGTGGATATTTTGGTTGCACATTTCAAATATAGCTTCGAACCTTGGGATGGTATTTCACTGCATTCGGACTTCTGTTTTGAAACTGAATGAAGAAAAGTGTGAATTTAGAATAGAATGTTTAGTATCACAGTGAGCAGGAGTGCAGTTTTCACTCATGACAGTAGCTGATAGCTGATACCGTTCTTAAACCAAGTAACTCATAACGTTATAGATTTTGTAAGATTATTGACAGTTTATGGACAGTCTATCCACTTTACATGAATGCAAGAATGTTAAGATATACTCATTAATCATTAAAACATGTTTTAGACAAAGAATTAGTGTTGTCTTATCCGTATGCAGTTTGTACACAGACACCATTGGTAGTGAAAGAGATAAGTTCTTTCATACTTGTCGGACGGAATGGATGATATTACTTGCACTCTTCTTGCCAGCATTGTAAAGAAAACGAGCAACAGAAATCAATGGTTTAGTTTACCATTGTGAGGAATTTTATTATAAAAAAGAATTATTTAAAACTTTCAATACAGCTGTGGGAATCCACGGCTAATGTAAGTGAATTTATCACTGATAATAGAGTACATAGGAATAATTCATATTGCTAGTTGGGCTCTCAAGTAACTGAAACAGACTATGCGAACTTTAAAGTTCTTCATATAAGAACACATTGAAAGCAGTTTTCTTTATTTTTTGAAAATGTGAATTATTTTTTTCACAAGTTTATGAATGTTCATACTTATGATGAATTTCTGTCCTTGATATTAAATAATTTCATCCCAGTAACTATTTCTTAAAATCGAAGCAATGTCTTTGAAATGTAACAACGATCAAAACCTTCACGAAACTGATAACGTTTATTACTAAACAGTTATGTTAATGAAAAGCGATACGAGCCAAATGAAATGAAGTCGAGACTCTTAGGAACCACACTGATATTTGAGCTTTTCTAATTTAGGGAAACGAGCAGTGGTAACTTTCTGGATAATCTTTTGAACCGGATGGAGCAATACGCCAGTAACTTGGAACATTTAGTGGAGGAAAAAACGCAAGCCTTTCTGGAGGAGAAAAAAAAAAGTGAGGAGCTTTTATACCAGATTTTACCAAGGTAAGAGGATGAAAATATTGTGTTCATGAATGTGTTTTAATATATCTATAAATAACAGGATTATCACAAAATTCTACACAAGTTCAGTTCACAGTTACAAAGTAAATGCTTAACATAAGTATAATTGTTGAATGCTTAAATTATAAAAGAGGCATATAAGAAATAAACGAAACAATTATAAGTAATAATAATCAGGGAAATAAGATATTTAATAGATGAATGATTAATGAATAATTCAGAAGCTTGTTGTTTACTGATTCAGATAGTAAGTTTGTGAATACGATGTTTGCCCAAGCTTAGGAAAATTCTTTCAAGTATGCGTTGTAGATTGTAATTATAGGTGATTTTATATTCCTATTTTCGTGTATCTAACAACAGATTTACACAGTAACCGAGTAAAATAGGAAAACAAATTTCACTTTCCTGTTGTAAAGAATTCATATTTTTTAATATGAAGTACCTATAATAGACTGACAATATTTATCTCACAAAGTATGATTTTTAGAGAGATGGTAAAAATCATTCAACAATTATTGTATTGATTCTTTCTTTTATCTGCAAGTTCCAAAGTTTGTACAACAAATTTATCAAGAAATTAAAGCAAAATGTCCAATTAGAAAACAAACAAACAAACGGAATAGTGAATTTCAGTTGGTTTTCGGGTAGTATCGTATACAGGCATATATTATCTGTTGTTGTTTTTTTCTATGTAAAATATTTTCTCTACCCAAACGAGCCGTTTTTGCAAATAAAATTCTCAACAAGTGGGTTTCTCGACATCACTGTTATATTATCTGTGTTTATGAACATTAATAATTCTACTGATGACAGTTTAAGTGTTAGATTTGTTTTGTTTAGTTAGAGTCAGATAACTAATCAGCCTCTCCAGACCGTCGTTTGTTGAGCATTATAGTTATTACTAGTGATGGTTCTACTTTGTTCAGTTTGTGAAGTTTTAAAATTGTAAACTGCTATAACATCTGATAAAAAGATGTAATTCTCAACAACATCATCTCTAAAATATCTTTATTATTCCCATTTCTTATTTAGTTTTAAGGTTTATTTAAGCAGTTTTCATTATTTTATGGCATTCATAAAATTTAACTGTTAAAATGCATTCAGTTCTAAATGGAAATATTTGGTTGCATTGGAACAATTAGCAAGTATTACGTCTAACTCCACTTAGTTGAAATAACTCACTTTATACGAGTGAATGTGTCAAGGAACCTGACGTACAATAGTTACAAGGGAATTTTGCACACTTTTGCCGAGGAAGAATAGCTATATTTAGTTAATAATTAATCACTATTTAGGAAAAAAAAAGATTTCAATTTGGTCTAAATCGCTTGAATGAATTAAATCACATTTTTTTCCACATCGATATGAATTCTTTGTTGCCAACTTCAAAAGGTTAAATGATTGTTTGTTTTAGAATTTCGCACAAAGCTACTCGAGAATTATTTGCACTAACCGTGCAAACTTAATAGTGCAAAACTAAAGGTAAGGAAGCTAGTCATCACCACCCAACACCAACTCTTGGGCTACTCTTTTACCAACAAATAATGGGATTGACTGTCACTTAAACATCCCCACGGCTGAAAGGGCGAACATATTTGGTGTGTCGGGGACTCTAACCTTGACCCACAAATTAGGAGTCGAGCTCTCTAACCAACTGGCCATGCCGTCCCGGGTTAAACGAAGGTGATAAGACTCGCTAATCGGTAAATGAAGTTTGACCATAATAATAAAGTCATTGTGTATTTTTTTACGAACGAATGCGCAGTAAAAATAACTATTAGATCTAAGAATAAAAAAACTTTATCATTAAAATATAAAGAAACTTTTGTTATTATCAAACCAGAAAATATTGAAACATCACTTTTATATCATTTACTACCGGTAGTGTCCATTATATTGAGTAATTTTGTTTTTACCTTATGTAATGCTTGTTGCAAACAGCTGACGAAAAGAAAATGTGGAATTACTTATTTTCTAAATAAAATAGGTTTAGTTTGTTTTGAATTTCACGTAAAGCTACTCGAGGGCTATTTGCGCTAGCCATCCCTAATTTAGCAGTGTGAGACTAGAGGGAAGTCGTCACCACCCACCGCCAACTCTTGTGCTACTCTTTTATCAACATATAGTGGGATTGACCGTGACAATAAAATGCCCCATACAGCTGAAAGGGCGAGCATGTTTGGTGGGACGGGAATGAGAACCCGCGACCCTTAGATAACGATTCGAGAGCCTCGTCCATCTGGCCATACTGGGCAACATAAAATGTACATTGGAGCTCACTTATACTTAATGAAATTATTATAAATACACTATTGTGACTAATTTTGTTAAATTTCGGTTGATTATATTTTATGTATTAACAAGCAATTTGGTAGATAAATGGTTTAGGAAAAAAATGTATATAAATTCGATATGGACCGTATAAGTAATACTACAGTTAAATAATTTAACTATGTTACCACAATAAACCAATGAATGTTCCAAAATATTTCTAACATCAGAAATACGAAAACCTATAACTGAGAAAGTCCAAAAAATATACTTTTTCTTCACAATACTAACTGATAACTGTAGTTGGGACTATTCATCTGATCAAATAAACCTTTGAAGAAATACGTTTGTGAGTAATTCCAATAAATTGCTATTTTCTGAAGTTTACCGCTGAAAACAAACAAAAGAATGATTTATCCCTAATAAAGTAACTCATCTAATCACTAACTGAGACTTTAATAATAAAATTTCCACATTATCAATGATTTAGTGCTACATTTTATTGTCAAAGCCCCACTAAATTGCGTTACTTCTATGGTACAGACTTCATTTTCAAAACCTAATGTTCTCTGGTGAGATAGCGGTAAGTCTTCAGATATGTAACGCTAGAATCAACGGTTTGATTCCACTTGGTGGAACAACGGATACTCTATGTAGCTTTACTATTAAGAAACACACTCATTTGTACGAAGTGAATTACTTAAACTGAATGGTGATTAGACATTAGATTTTCTAAGTTTTCAACTCGATGAAATGTTTCCATTTAGAAGTGAATACGTTTGTAGTAGTTAAGAACACCAATAAGTATAGACGTAAACGGTATAAAGCTGCTTAAATAAACCTGAAAGCTATCAGGAAACATACATACAAACCTAATTTCTGTGAATGCATTTTAAATGAAAAAAAAAAGATATGAAGCACTGATAACTTAAGATTATTTACATTAATATTAAACCTAAATAAGGTGTATATATATATATATATATTTAAGTAATATAAACTACTGTTGGGAGGTTTATTGTTAACTGAGAGTTTTAACTATTTCTGCACAAGATGGTTTTATCCGCATAACAATCTCAGTTTTTTTATTATATAACTTAAATAAATAGTCATCTCACGGTTATTAATCCGCAAAGTTTCTACTTCATCATAATTATTTTAATTTAATATGGTCTACAGTAACTTAATTATCATCGCAGGTGGTTTAATTTTTACTTGATATCATATGTTTTTACTGACTCACCAAGTAGCTGAATCTTAAGTAAAATATTAAAATGGTAGAACGATTTCTCGTAAGGTCAGTTTTAGAAAGTCAAAACTAGTTTGATCCTGTGCTATGGAACTAAACTACTACATTTTAGATTATACTACTCTGTGTTATGAAACTAATCTACCTCATTTCCAATTCACTCTGAGTTATAAAATTAATCTACACATTTCCGATCCATTCTGGGTTACGAAACTAATCTACCACATTTCCAATCCACTCTGTGTTATGAAACTAATCTTTCACATTTCCAATCCGCTCTGGGTTATGAAACTAATCTACCACATTTCCAATCCACTCTGGGTTATGAATCTAATCTACCACATTTTCAATCCACTCTGAGTTTTAAAACTAATCTACCACACTTTCAATCCACTGTAGGTTATTAAACTAATTTACTACATTTTCAATCCACTCATGGCCTGGCATGGCCGAGCGCGTAAGGCGTGTGACTCGTAATCCGAGGGTCGCGCTAAACATGCTCGCCCTTCCAGCCGTGGGGGTGTATAATGTAACGGTCAATCCCACTATTCGTTGGTAAAAGAGTAGCCCAAGAGTTGGCGGTGGGTGGTGATGACTAGCTGCCTTCCCTCTAGTTTTACATTGCTAAATTAGGGACAGCTAGCACAGACAGCCCTCGAGTAGCTTTGTGCGAAATTCCAAAACAAACAAACAAACAATACAATCCACTCTAAGTTATAATACTAATCTATCAAATTTTACATCCAAACTCTGTGTTATGAATCTGATTTACCACATTTTCGGTGCTATCACTCTGAGTTATGAGATTAATTTACCACATCTTCAATCCTACCACTCTGAATTTGGAGTAACGAACTAATCTACCACATTCCAAACATCTCAGCGTTGTAGGTTTGATGTCATAGTGGAATTGCTGTTCAATACACGAACTAATCTTCCACATTCCAAACATCTCAGCGTTGTAGGTTTGATGTCATAGTGGAATTGCTGTTCAATACACGAACTAATCTACCACATTCCAAACATCTCAGCGTTGTAGGTTTGATGTCATAGTGGAATTGCTGTTCAATACACGAACTAATCTTCCACATTCCAAACATCTCAGCGTTGTAGGTTTGATGTCATAGTGGAATTGCTGTTCAATACACGAACTAATCTTCCACATTCCAAACATCTCAGCGTTGTAGGTTTGATGTCATAGTGGAATTGCTGTTCAATACTGATAACGTAGGTATATCAACATGAACATTATTGTCTGATGAAGGATTCGATAAGAGGACCGAGAGCTTGCAAATGAAAATATTTAACTATCGAGAAAAGTCCGTGTATAATTCTACATCATCGTTAGAAAGTACACAGGCGAAAACTGAGTACTTTTCATTTTTACAACCAGTTCGGACAGAAACTGTTAAAACCTCATGAATGGCTGTTTTGAAATAGTCCAAACATTGTGCCACGTGTGGGCTGCTATTCAGAATATTTTACTTTGTGGTTTAATAATGTTGCGAGTTGAGAAACGTTTTCCTCTATATTTTTAAGAGGTTTACAATCGTTACGTTTCATTAACTTCTATATCTATTAACTTAACCACAGAATTTTTTTTAAACTTCGCGCAAAGCTACACGAAAACTATTTGCGCGAGTCGTCCTTAATTTAGTAGTGTAAGACTGGAGGGAAGGCACTAGTAATCACTACTCTCTGCCAACTCTTGGACTACTCTTTTGCCAACGAATAGTGGAATTAACCGTAACATTAGAATGCTCCTATGGCTGAAAGGGCGAACATGTACGTAAAGATTTTGAAACAAGAAGTCAAAAGGTACTAATAAAAATTGGTTTGGTTTTGGAATTTCGCACAAAGCTGCTCGAGGGCTATCTGTGCTAGCCCTCCCTAATTTAGCACTGTAAGACTAGAGGGAAGGCAGCTAGTCATCACCACCCACCGCCAACTCTTGGGCTACTCTTTTACCATCGTATAGGGAAATTGACCGTTGCATTATAACGCTCTCACGGCTGGGAGAGCGAGCATGTTTGGCGCGACCCTCGGATTACGAGTCGCGTGCTTACGCGTTTGGCCATGTCGAGCCACTAATGAAGATACGTAACTAAAATGAGTTTTGTTGGCTCAGCTTCGTCTGTCAACAGATTGTTATAGTCAGTAATCTGGCTGAAATGTAACACTTGTAATAAATAGTGGTGGAATGTTAACTGTTCTTAGAACAATTACCATCTGTTAAACTGTTCCAATGAAATATTACATGATAAAATTGTTACTTTCTTTATGATTTTTTTTTCACAAAGGACGGTCTAAAACAAATTAAGACAATTTCTTTTAAAGTACACTGAAATACTTTTTTATGAAGATATGTTGCTGACCAGTTAAGAAGCGGACACCACGTTCAACCAGAAACATTTGAGTCCGTTACTATATACTTCAGTGATATTGTAGGATTTACAGAATTATCAGCAGAGAGCTCGCCTATGGAGGTAAGTTCTAGTTATTGTGTTAGTTTACAGAGAAGTGTTTCAGTAATAAAGATTCGTTATTAGTTTAAAAGTTTTCTGATATTTTCAGATATGAAATGCAAAATAAAATAATAACATATCTACTCAATCTGTTTTTTGTTACATAAGTAACCTTTATTTCTTATCGCGTACACAAACGTTTCGATAAAAATTTAACATATGAATTACTTTTTCAGGTTATTGACCTTCTTAACGATCTGTACATAACATTTGATTCAATAATTGGGAATTTCGACGTGTATAAGGTAGGTACCATAAACACGTGGTGGGGCATGATTTTTAATACAATTCAGTAGCTTTGTAGCAGTATAAATAATTACCCAGGATAAAAGAAGTAAAAAAAACAAAACGTATGTGAGCTCAGTAGAATAATACCGTCGTAATTTAATTTTATTTTCAAATAAAATAAAACAAATTATATTATTAGTACGTGTGTTACTTATGCTTATTGTGAACCGTGCTTACAAGCCTTAGATAAAAAGAGAAAGGGCCCGGCATGGCCAGGTGGTTAAGGCATTGACTCGTAATCTGAGGGTCGCGGGCTCGAATCCCTGTCACACCAAACATGCTTGCCCTTTCAACCATGGGGGCGTTATAATGTGACGGTCAACCCCACCACTCGTTGTTAAAAGAGTAGCCCAAGTGTTGGCGGTGGGTGGTTGATGACTAGCTGCCTTCCCTCTAGTCTTACACTGCTAAATTAGGGACGGCTAGCGCAGATAGATCTCGTGCAGCTTTGTGCGAAATTCAAACCAAACCGAACGAAAACAAAATCTCCATGATTCATAGCTTTATATTACAAGGCAATCTACTAATGTATTTTAAAGATTCCTTTGTATATAATACCTGGTAGCTAGAGTGCTTGACTCGCAACCTGAGGGTGACGGGGTCGAATCCCTGTCACCGAACATGCTTGACATTCGTCCTTTTAGCCGCTATTCGTTGTGAAAGAGTAGCTCAAGATTTAGCAGTGGGGGTTGTTGTCTTCTCTCTAGTCTATCAGTGCTAAATTAGGGATGGTTAGCGCAAGTAACCAAACCTTGAAATATGTATAGATATATTCACTCGCCCACTGACCATATTTTTTTTCCGCTTTTTGTTTCTTTATCTTTGTCAGTTTTAAGTGTTTTCTATAAACCAAACTGGATATATCAAATTAAGTTCATGTTATTGTGTGCTAGTTTGAAATATATTTTGAATATTATTACTATCTTTTAAACATGTGGTTTTAAAAGTAGTTTCTCACCATATGAATGAATTTTTATGCTGCGTGACATTTAGGTGGAAACTATTGGAGATGCCTACATGGTTGTGTCTGGCCTTCCAATCAGAAACGGCATGAATCATGCCCGAGAAATTGCCCGAATGTCCTTGAAACTTCGTGATGCTATTAAACTGTTTAAAGTGTGTCATCGCCCCAAAAATATGCTTCAACTTAGAATTGGAATTCATTCAGGTTAGAAGTCATAAATCAACTTGTTTCTACTATTTAACTACTTTGGTGATTACGGTCAGAAATACGTGCAATATGGTAAACGACATCTCGAAGCACTTAATTTCTTTTCACTATTCTATGCAAAATCATTTACAAAAAGTGACAAGAACTGTTTGGAACTAAATATTACATTCAACGCGCTTTAATAATTCTATGGAGAAATTTTACATGGAGTGTGAATTGTTTTTGTGTGTATACTTAATTGTTAATATTAAACGCTGGAAATAAAAAGCGTCTGGAATGATCTAACCTATAAGAGTAGCGTAGAAACTGCTTTGTTAGCACTAAAGATAGACGAAAATACCATTGTAGTTCTTATAACATCTTAAAGCATTTTGTTGAAATATAAGAATGAGTAAAATTGCATGTTATGTAATGAAATGCATTAAAACAAATTAAATAGATTTACATAGTATAGATTTTCTAGCACTTAAGGAGTCCGGAGAGCTAAGTGTCGTTATTTTTTACTGGTAAATTTTCATAGCGAATAATTAATATAAGTACATCCAGAGCATTATATTGGAAAAAAGTATAATAAACAATACGGAAAAGAATACAAAGTGGTGATGTGTAAATGGAGTAGATCCACATGTGTCAACCGGATGGATCTGACAAGATAGAAGTGACAACAGATATAACTTTGTCAAGTAAGCAAATGCCTCTCATCTATATCAAAAAATATCACACAGAATATAGTTAACAACGAGTTCTACAGCAGAAACTCTCCATAAACTCTTTTCCAAAATGTTAGGTATACTTCCTAACCTGATAATAAGAATTTACTATTCCCTAAAAAAAAAAAGAATTATTTATCCTCCAAAGATGTGTATATAAAAGTGAGTTGACTGAATAATATGGCGAATCAGAGATTCTCTCAGCATGTCTTATTAAATGATGGATTGGATCAAAATAATGTTTTTGGTGTACTATTTACTAACTATATTTTATCGCATTGCTAGGTCCAGGATGGTCAGGTAATTAAAATATTCAACTGATAATCCGATGGTCGAGGTTTAAATCCCCGTCACACCAAACATGTTCGCCCTTTCAGCCGTGGGGATGTTATAATGTTATGATCAAACCCACTATTTATTGGTAAAAGAGTAGCCCAAAAGTTGGCGGTGGGTGGTGATGAGAATCTGCCTTCCATCTAATCGTACATTGCTAAGTTAGGGCCGGCTAGCACAGATAGTTCTCGTGTCGCTTTGTGAGAAAAAACAAAAACAAACTTATCGCAACTTTGAACAAGTAAGATATGGAATAGGCCCGGCATGGCCAAGCGTGTTAAAGCGTTCGACTCGTAATCTGAGGGTCGCGGGTTCGCATTCCCGTCGCGCCAAACATGCTCGCCCTTTCAACCGTGAGGGCGTTATAATGTGACGGTCAATCCCACTATTCGGTGGTAAAAGAGTAGCCCAAGAGTTCGCGGTGGGTGGTGATGACTAGCTGCCTTCCGTCTAGTCTTACACTACTAAATTAGGGACGGCTAGCGCAGATAGCCTTCGTGCAGCTTTTTGTGAAATTCAAAAAACAAACAGATATGGAATAACTATATATTTCACACACGCTGTGTATAGGATACAACCATATATATATATATAAACGGCTGGTTTGGGTTGAGAAAAAATTTTTATGTGGAAGAGCGAACAACGTTTCGACCTTCTTCGGTCATCCCCAGGTTCACAAAGAAAGAAAGAGGTAACTGACCGATAGCTTTGAAGGGTGTTGTGTAACTGAGGTAAGGAATGTAGAGGCCATGCTTAGATGTTTGATTATATTTATTAATATAGGTATAAAGGTGTTCCTTTGTATTGGTTTATTTTGGGCTTGTGTTGTTGTATAAGTAAGGCTTCTTTAACTTTGTTCTGCACGTGGATTTTCTCTTCTTCACTGAGAATACAACCATATTTGGTTTTCAATATTTTAAGTAAATGAGATTTAACACACTGTTATATTTAACATTCGCTGCGTATATTAAACAGTCATATTCCAGTTTTTACTAGTTTTGTCAAACAAGGTTTTACACAACGATATATTTCACAGATCTATCAAACATCCATACTTAGTTTTCATTATGAAATAGTTCTTTATCTAAGCTTAGATTTAAAAAAAAAATTATTGAATTTACATATAATTGATTTTCAATTCATTTCATTGAAAATCTTCAAAGTTTGTTGTGTTTTTTTCACAAACTTGAAAATATTAATGCAATTTACAGTTTTGGCAAAGTAATATGATAATCCTTGAACCGTGTGTGTGTGATGCATTACGTCATTTCGTTTTTGGATGTGTAGTTATAGCGTACTTTTCAAAAAACGTTGTGAATCCAAGTGTATTTGGGCTCATTCCAAAATGTTCAACTGATGCTATTTTATTTTATTTTAGGAATGTGTGCTGCAGGAGTAGTAGGCTTGAAGATGCCGAGATACTGTTTGTTTGGTGACACTGTTAACACAGCATCAAGAATGGAAACCAGTGGAGAACGTGAGGAAGAATTATTTTCGTTGTGCATTTCATTATTGAAATCAAAATGTTGCACTAATATGAATGTTTTATTTCTTTTAAGTAGTTGATATTTTAATACCTGCCGCACGAGCCAGCCAAGCATCTTTTAGTAGGGAGCCTATGATGACCAACAAAAAGGTAGTTCCAGAAACTGGCGATTTAGGAATATTTTTATATAACATGACGAAATTTAAATGGATTAGACCGTGGTGATACCATGGTGGATATTATACCATCTTTCTCATATTAAAGAAATGGCACTTTGAATTTGTTGTCACTTGGGAAACCATCTTGTAATGTATCACGCATATGCTTCAACTTCAACTTTGGGCTTTACTGTATTATTGGTTTTTAAGAAACATTATGTATGATTCCAATCACTCCTTCCCTCTTTTGATGTTACCAATACTATTGTGCTCGTGTCTTTATGTTTCGCTCTCAATGCAGTAATGATTTGAAGGATCTCTAATCCAACTGGCGTCATATCGATTGGGAGATCTTTGAATAAGTTCTTTTTTCATCAAAGCTGCCACCAAAGGTGCTCGCCCTTTTAGCCGTTGGGGCGTTATAAAGTTACAGTCAATCCCACTATTCGTTGGTAAAAAAAGTAGCCCAAGAGTTGACGGTGGGTGGTGATGACTACCTGTTTCCCCTTTAGACTTACACTGTTAAATTAGGGATGGCTAGTGCAGATACCCCTCGTGTAGCTTTGTGCGAAATTTAAAAACAAACAAACATTGGAGCTGGTTCCATGGTTTGGCTTGATCGCTATACTTAAACCATTACTTTCACAACCGCACCTACAACTTTTCAAAAATGTTTCATTGCTACATCCATCGTTTTGCCTTATATTTACAAGTTAACTTATCCATGCTAATTCTCATGGTCTCGGGCTTAGTACAGCGGGCTATATTTCGAAATAGTGGAAAACATTTTCAACTTGTCCAATCAACAGAACTCAAATCTTTCCATAAAGACTCGTGTTTTTAATACACGTCAATACGACGGGTTTTGTCATGTGGAAGGTGTTATATTATAACCTTCTATACTGTATTTTTCTTAACATGTCCCAATTGTTTCGATAATTTAACTTATAATTATTATTTTTAAGCTTCTGCTAAATAATAATATTTTTTTCTTTATGTATTTCCAGTGGAGAAGTTACACCAGTTTAAGGAAAGAATAGTTTACGGAGAAAGGGATGTAATGGGAAACAAATATTTTATGGCATTACAAATTGATACGTAGTAAAATCATATGAATTGAAGAAAAAACACTGATTTATGATTTATCATAATTTATGTTTATAGAAATATTCAAATTCTCAATTTTCATTTTATGTCTTATGCTGTGTGTCTGAATATCAATTTCTCAATCAATGAAAAAACAAACAAACTTATTTACAGCTATGAAAATCCATGTGAGCCCGGATACTAGAACAATCCTGAAGACATTTGGGACATTCAGAATCTCTTTGCGAGGAGAAGTTAGTCTTAAGGTACATTAGTCTTTTGATCCAAAGTTTACATAATTTTTTGTAACAATGCACTACTTAGATTTCGTTTGCAGGATCCGTAAGATGTAATGGATATGTGAAAATCTTATCTTTTCTAGTGCTGTGTAGATGAAACACTTCATAACATTATAACCACCACTATGATCTACAACCTGTAAAATACTGGCACTAAATGTTAATACATCAGAGAAAAAGTACATACTCTTTCATGTAGTTCGCATATAATTAACATTCTTGTTAAAATGCAACTTCTCATCATGTTAACTAATAGAACACGAATAATTATTCTAACATTTCCTAAGCTGTCTGTTAGAAAGTTCGAGTATCAACTTTTACATATAAAGCAGGTTGGCGAAGCGTGAAATCGCAACTGTTTACAGTAAAATGATTACTTGTTTGATTTAAAATAAACACAAAATAACATGTTTATAAACGTGTGCGTGAGCCTTTCTTTAGCTAAGCCACATCGGGCTATCTGCTGCGTAGACCGAAAGGAATCGAACCCATACAAAGAGGGAATTTCCTTGAAAGCGACATATCGAGTAACTAACCTTCATCTAACTAAGAGCACTTTAAAAAACTAATATCAAGTCGCCATCTAATTTTAAAATGACATTTTATGTTATAAGATATTGACATCAATACCTTTTCTTAGTTAAATTTACCTTACTAAGTGTTCTAACACAAGACACCTAAAATATTTATTGAGCATTATATTTGTCAGTTATGCATAACATGTTATTCTTTGTAATGTATGAAACTGCTACCAAAACTAACGAAAAATTTTAACTTTTTTTTTCTAACTAGGTCAGGATTAAACCAATCATATACCCATCATGCAATAATACATAAAATACACTTCACTGAACTACACGTAATCAGTTACTTAACAATATGAATATTAATTATAGTTTATTTCTCATGTTGATTAACCAGTCTATTGTTTCTTGGGTATCGGGTAAGGAATAAATGCTCTTGACTGTTCAACTATTCACCTTCTTAAAATCCACACAGAACCTTAATTTTCTGTCTTTTTTACGAACTAATACAACTAGGAATGTATATTGGCTCCTACTGTTCTTTATTAATCCTGGTTCAAACATCATTTTTACACATTCTTCATCCCGTGATTATCAGGCACTTTACAGAGGCTCTGCGTTATAGGTTTACTGTTATTCAACATTGTTTCATGTTAAACCTTATTTCGACAGCTACTAGGGTCATTTTCTTCTACAACTATATCTCTGTACGTTTCTGGTAACGGCATCAAACCTTGTTTGTGTTTTTCTTCTACTTTTCCTAAGATGGAATCCCAATCAATCTTACTTTGTTGTATTTGTTTCGTAGTATTTCCTACACTGTGCTATCGCACCGTAGCGAATTTTTCTTTTCTACTAGTTTTACGTACTACTACGTGTTTGTGAAGAATTACTTTTTATATTCAATACTTTTATAGGTGCTGCTATGTCTTTCTCGAACACTTTACTGGTAGGGGAAGCCATACAAACTCCCGCCTCATCTACTTCAATCAGTTAACACTTTAGCTTCAACAATGAATTGACTTCTCACAAACATTTCAGTTACTTTAATCTCACAGATATGCTTTTTCTCAAACATTTATGCTAGACATACATATAAAGTCATTTGGGGGTCTGAATTACTAATTCCCTGTCTTAAACTTATATTTTTTATGTCATTCTACCTTATACCACTAACACTTACTTTATTATTTGTCTTCTAACTACTACTATTACTTCTGCTAGGCCTAAAGCTTTTCTGTTTATTTTCACTCATTGGATTTAGCATTGAATACTTCGTGTTCTTACCATACCGACCATTTCGTGTATCATTATGCTTAGAGGGATTAGTTCTTTCATATTTTGATTGTTTATCCTTAGCCTTTCTGATGTTAGAGTTTGATGTCTGGCTATTAATTTTAGTCAGTATGAAAAGTATCATTTGTCTCAACTTTTGCACTTAAAGCTGAAGGTACAAGCCCTTCAAAACTTAAGATTTCCATGTGTAGTTTACATTTGGCAAGATATATTGCAGTCATGAAATTTTAAGAAATCCTGCCCTATAATACCATCTGTTTCTAATTCTATCTGCTTACAAATTTAAAATCCGTATCTAATCTTCTAACTTTCATCTGAACACTAAACTTGTCTAGCATCTTAACAGGATGTCCTATTGGGGAAGTTAAAACACTTTTAGGAACTTTCTTCCAAGCATTATTCAGCAACTCGAATTTTTATCCGCTAGCTCCGCATTTAGCAGTGGAAACTAAACGCCTGTGTCAACCAGTAACGGACATTTCATTAACACTACGGACACAACTTTTATACCAAACTGAAGGAGGTACTCCTCTACTTTTGCTTAGTAAACCCGGTGAGAATGAACTTTTTTGATACTATAGTGAACGTGGAGCTACTGGTATTTCTCAGGAACTTCCATCTTAAAGTTCGAGCCTTTGGGATTTTTTTTTTGTTTTCTGTCTTCAGAGGACATCTGCAATCTTGAGCCACGTGGTCTGTAATGCCACAAATAGAGCACGATAACTGCTCATTTCTCTTCTCTTAAAATGGCCCGGCATGGCCTACCGCGTAAAGCGTGCGACTCGTAATCCGAGGGTCGCGGGTTCGCGCCCGTGTCGCGCTAAACATGCTCACCCTCCCAGCCGTGGGGGCGTATAATGTGACGCTCAATCCCACTTTTCGTTGGTAAAAGAGCAGCCCAAGAGTTGGCGGTGGGTGGTGATGACTAGCTGCCTTCCCTCTAGTCTTACACTGCTAAATTAGGGACGGCTAGCACAGATAGCCTTCGAGTAGCTTTGTGCAAAATTCCAAAAACAAACAAACAAACAAACTTCTCTTAAAACAAACAAAACAGTTTTTTACTATACGACAAGTTCTGCTCCAATGAAAATACTGGAAGCCATCGGGATTATTTTGGTTATTTTACCGGCCTGCTCTTTTTAATTTTATTACTATTTACTACATTTACTGCAGCATGTTGGGACTTATATATCCAGTTTTGTCGTACATTCTCCCAAGTATCTACTTCACTTAATTCCAGTGAGGGTGCGTCAGGCGTAATTCCTTCGTTTACATTTCTACAGACTGTGTTACTAAGAAAAACTAGGATTTAGGGTATCCTAGATCATCATTTCATTTGGGTGTCTATATGCTCTGCATAGTATATTATCCAGCTCTTGTAGCTTACATTTGGGTGTCTATATGCTCTGCAGAGTATATTATCCAGCTCTTGTAGCTTACATTTGGGTGTCTATATGCTCTGCAGAGTATATTATCCAGCTCTTGTAGCTTACATTTGGGTGTCTATATGCTCTGCAGAGTATATTATCCAGCTCTTGTAGCTTACATTTGGGTGTCTATATGTTCTGCAGAGTATATTATCCAGGTCTTATAGCATACATTTGGGTGTCTATTTTGATTGTTTATCCTTAGCCTTTCTGATGTTAGAGTATGATGTCTAGCTATTAATTTTAGTCAGTATGAAAAGTATCATTTGTCTCAACTTTTGCACTTAAAGCTGAAGGTACAAGCCCTTCAAAACTTAAGATTATCCAGTTCTTATAGCGTACATTCAAACACTCTGACTGACTCACCATGTTCTGAGTCAAGTTATGTTATTGTGTGAAAATTACCTTTGTTATTTCTTACTTTCTGTGTTTTTCCTTTAGTATTATATATGCTCCCGTTTTGCTTTATTGACTGCAGGTAATGTTGCAACATATCCATTAAAAGTATCCTTTGGAATTTAACTACAAATGTCTCTAATACACTCCCATAAAATTTCTTTGGAAATAACTTTTGATTTGTTTTATTTATCAAATCCGAAATTTGCTCAATTGGCTCTTTGGGGGCTATTACATCATTTGAATGACTTTAGCAGCTTCATTCTTAGTCAAGTAATTTCTGCATAGGTTGGATGGAGTCTTTAGAGTAATTTTCTTCTTGGTAGTAAATTCCTTTACCAATAATACTCAAACCACTAAGTATACTATAACAGATCAGTATCCAATGGTACTTGCACTGGTAGATTATTATTATATTTATTTTGCAAATATCTCCTGTCGCCTCAGAAGAGAAACATTTCCAAACCCTTACACTGCTTTCCTCATACATGGTGTAAATGCTACGAATCGAGGTAAATATCTGCCACCTTTCTTCTGCTAGACGAACTATCTATACTGTGAACCAAAAATTTTCAAATTTGGACTCGTCCGTCCATAATACCTTTTTACAATAATAAACAGTCCAGTTTTTGTGTTTTTATCAAATTACAATCTTTTGATAATACTTGGAGATCAAAGTAAAGGGTTTTCAACTGCTACACGACCAAATATTCTATTTTCGTCGAGTCTTCTTCATACTGTAGACACTTTACTGTAATTGGTCGTTTATCTTCTGCTTAAAATCAGTGAAAGTCTTTCTTCTGTTCCGAAGGTAACATAGACGACAGATACTTAACGTCAGTATAATTAAGTTCAGGTGTTCTGTTTCTTCCTTTTCCATTTTTAAATTTATCTGTTTCTGTCTCACGATCTATGGTGTGCTTGATAGTGTTGGAGGAGCGTTTCAAGTTTACAGCAGTTTGTTAGATAGTTCAACCAGCATCACGTAAACCTTTTATTTCAGACTAGGATATGATCTTCTGACAATTCTTTATGCATTTTTATGAGCTACGTCATGACATCAAAACTTAATGTCTGGTGTTAAACACTGTTTTTATCAAGGTTTATTTGTGAAGTACTATTAAATTGATTTCTTGTAGCATATAACACTACCACATGCACCACATGCTAGCTCCTTGCTAGCTTCTTCCTATATAGTTAAAACTGCATAGAATACCATGACAACTCTTCAAAAACCTAAATTTGATTAATATGTTCATTCATGGAAAACTCTTATGACATTCCCTTGGTTCAAATATATAGGAATTGTAAAGAATGATAAGTATTCTCACCCTGCCTCATTCATTTGCCAACAGGAATCAATGAAACATTACCATAGTATTGAAATTTACAATTATATGGAAACATTAACCCTATAAAATGGAAAAAAAAGGACAAAATATTCTCTTTTCCTAACATTTTTGCACAGTAATGTGCATTTGGTAATTACTATTAAAACATCAGTACTACAGATGAATTAATTATATATAACTATTCCGATAACACTAACTAAATGTACAGCATTACTACATACCTGGATATTAAAATCCAAAACCAAAATTAGTATTTAAAGTCTAAGGAATTTTAGACTACATTTCTACTTTACTTTGCCTACATATCAAAGCAGGTTATACGTGGCCATGTAATGAAACTTGGATATTTCTGGTTATTAACAATTAAAACAAAATGATGGTCTAGGAAGTTCTGAACAATACTTTTGCCTTGAGTATTTGCTGTAAAATATTACACATGCAGCCATGTAATTACAACATATTATAGCTGGACTAATTACAAAAACAAATGGTGATCTAGGGAGATTGTAGACTAAACTTTTACCTTGCTTATATATATTTGCATATGTTATGAATACGACCATATATACATTTAGTTACACCTGGGTTGTTATAACTACAACAAAATGACTATCTACATCTACAAGTGTAACGATTTCTTGACAATATTTCTGTCTGCTCTATTTACCACATGGCCATGTAATGATTTAAGTTATACCTGGGTTTCTACAACCAAAATAAAATGATCTTATGACCTACACTTTACGATGCATATTTATCGATGCACGTGGCCATATAATAAGACATTAAGTTATATCTAGGTTTCTATAATTAAACGAATGACGACGTGATGGTCTAGGGAGTTTTAAAACAATACTTCTATCTTAAATGTTTAGCAACTCGTATTACGCTTATTGCCATAAAAGAATATTTAGATTACTAAAGCCAAAACAAATCATGGTCTAATGGCCTAAGAAGTTCTAAAACTAAACTTCTACCCTTTCTATTTTACAGCATTTGTTAGACTTGTGGCCATTTAATGAAACACATAGTTATACCTAGGTTACATCTGCATTTAAAACAAAATAATGATATAATGGTCTAAGAAGCTTAATGACTATTCTCAACGCAGATAAACCTCGTGTAGACTTGCTCAAAATTCCACACAAACACATTGTTCTAACTCTTTATCAGCGTATGTTATATACATGGCCACAATACTTTAATTTATATATAGATTACTACAACCAGTATAAAATGTCTTATCTGAGGAACATCTGAGTTATATTTCTATCATTCCTGCTTATCACCTCTTGTGGCGATGTAATGACATTAAGGCTTACCTGAATTACTACAACCAAATAAAAATGATCTGATAGTTTGGAAAGATTATGGACAATAGTTCTATCAAGTCTACAAAGAACATATGAATCTTATTGTGTAAAAACTATGACTGTTTGTGACTTTTGCTTGATATAACGGTGGATATATGTCATTGTTATTATTGACGGAAACCCTTTGTTTATTTCCTCACAATATAGTGAAAACTAAATATTTTGACAGATAATTCGTAAGAAGTCATTTAAATGTATCAGATATCCTAATCAAATCATTAAAACAATAAAAAAGATGACCAACAAATACAATATAAAGGTTACATTGATTCTGACAGAATTTACAGAAACATTTTATTTCTCTCTTTACATAGCATTGTAAAAAATAAACCCTTTGACAGATAGAACGTAAGAAATTCAATAAATCCATTTTGCATCTGAAAAACCCATTCAAACAGTAAGAGAAACAGCCTATATTGAATATTTGTAAGATACTCCATTGTTGTGGATGTGATGAGTGGCTGCATTGATTCATACATGCAGCTTTTCCTTCCAATTCCTTGATCAATTGAGCAAGTGTTCCTTCCAACCATCTGAGTTTTATCTGTGACCCGCTGTTTATGGGTCGAGAAATACTGGACACTCGTTTGTGAAGCAGAACATACACGGTTATTCATCTTTTGGTCAATTACGATTTCCAGGATTTTTTTTTTCTGATGTTCTAGGTATTTTGATATCGAAGTTTCTCATGCAGGTTAACTGAAAAATTTCTCTTGACTTTCAGATTACTATGTGAAATGAGAAGAACCATTTGAAATGTTCTGTAAAGATCTGTGTGTGTGTGGGGCAAACTGCAGAATGTTTCCTGATAGAAATAATCCAATAGATTGTTTACTCTTGGCAACTTCAACAGAAGCAGTGCATCTAATAAAAAAGGATTATGCTTGTTTCAGAAATTTGGAGGAGTCCAACAGGTGGCTCCATTCATTGGAAAGTGAATAAACCAAAACAGATGTTAACTGGCCATTATAAATTAATTTGTCACGAGGATAGTTAAATCGCTTCCTAGTCTGTATTGGATTAGTTCATTGTAGGCTAGAATTCCAGGAGCAAACGACCTTTGTTAAAGGTTATTTCAGAGATCTCTTCTCAATCATTTTATTTTGACAAAGTTTTGTGGAACTTCTCCAAAATAAACCCTCAATTCATAAAGAACGTTTTTTTGTTTGTCTTGACACATACCTTTCAGAAAGAACTCACATAGCATTAAACTAAACTGAACTACGCGAAATGGACGCAAATTACTTTTTATATCTGGTTTGAGAAGATCTGATCAGATTAGACGAACTCCATTACTTATGTAACAGAAACTTCTTTAACTTATTTTTCAGAATTGTTTGAAGTTTTTGCTGCAGCTAAGTGTCTAAAAGATGATTGCCTTGGAATTATCTGAGGATTGGTTTAAGTTGTTTAAATAGAGAAGCAAAGAACTGAAGTCTGGCCTACAAAAGGTTGATTTTTCTGAAAGACACCAATACTTTTTGTCAAACTCTTTGATTATTTAAATTTAATTTGCTTTTTAAATCGCTTCAAAATATTTCATTAGGCTTAGCAACACAAAAATAAGGCAGTTAGCCACAAGATTCTATTGCCATCGCACACCGAAAAATTTAAAATAAAATTTGGTACATAATAATTTTATTATGAATAATTAGTAACTTAATCATATATTTATCATTATTTTTTATTACCTCGTATTTGGTGTTATTTCAAATTTGCCACCAAATTACAATGTAACATAAAATTCAGATTTTATGTCCTAACAATAAAAAATATTAACTTTTAATTATTTTTTTATGACACTGTAGACATTCTAGTCTATTTACAAACTCATTTTACAAAAATAACCACGAACTAACACAAATGTATACTATGGAATATTGATATAAAACTGTTTTGATATTTATTTGCTCTTCACAATTATCAAAATTTGAATTACGAAGTCAATAAAACTGTTACAACAGGGCGATTTTCGTTAAAACATATTTTACTAAATTATTGATTAGATAATTGCTTGATCAATAAATGTAGTAAAATGAATTTTATAGATGTGTGTGTTTTCTTATAGCAAAGCCACAATGGGCTTTCCGTCGAGCCCACCTAAGGGAATCAAACGTCTGATTTTAACGTTGTAAATCTGTAGACATATCGTTGTATCAGAGGGAAGCAATTTTATAGATATTTTTTTAGTCGTTTTTTTATTTTATTTCGTCATACTTGTGTACAACGTTCAACCACATAGCAAAGACAAATAACCTATAATTATAATTAATAAATGTTATATTTTATACAAACCTATTTTTCAAAATATAAGTATATATCTATGTTATAGGTTCTTGTAATATCATCACATACCATACCATCCATTTCAAAGGCTTATGCCCTATTTATTTCATAATATGTATAGGGAAAAGGGATGATCCGGACATACTGGTTGGAAGGAGAAGATCTGGTAGAACGGACAGTGTACAGAAGAGTCAAATATAATCTTTGAACGAACATGCTCGATCGACTTAGAATACTAGTAATCGTATGCTTTAGATTGTTTTTATAGTGGCTCAAATGTAACATTGCTTATGAAATTTGAAGTATAGTGAAAATATTTATCATCCATATATTTTATATATGCAAGTGATGTTTTATTTATAATTAAGCAAAAGGTTACACAAAGGGCTGTTGTGCTCTACCTAACATGAGTGTCAAAACCAGGTTTTTATTATTTTAAGAGTGCAGACATGTCGCTGTGCCACTAGGGGAGGATATGAATGCTACTTTTATGTTGTTGGAGTAAATAAAATGAGATGTAGATTTAGAAGTTCTTTATTTAAAGAGCTGAATTTATAACCTTGTATTTCCCTTTGCTGATTTATACTGTCAGAAACTGGGTTTGTATACTTGTGGTGGGTGGAGCACAGGTAGCCCTTTGTGTAGCTTTGGGCTCAGTAACGACCAAGATCATAATCTTGCTACAGAGCGAGGTGGTTGGAGGGTGTTTCAAGGAACGTGTCCTCACGTGACTCGAAGTAACACTGTATTAAACGTTTCACTTGTTGCATACAGTCATGTGAAAAAGTTATGACACCCTATAAGCCTGTGTATTTGTGTAACATTTCTGGATATATAGATATTTGATCTCAATTTTAACAATACTAAGAGATTATAGGAATATAACTAAACATTTAAAACTGAAAAAAAGACTTTTCAAGATCTTCTGTAAATGTAACTCTATAAAAATGCGTATTCTAACTGAAGAAAAAGTTAGGACACCCTACTCCCTAATAACTAGTGTTACCCCCTTTGGCTAAAATAACTGCAGTGAGAGGCTTCTTGTAGCCATCTATCAGTCTTTGAAATTGGTCTGAAGAAAGTCTGCCCCACTCTTCAATGCAGAATTCTTTCAATTGTGAGATGTTTGAGAGGTTTCTTGCATGTACAGCCCGTTTCAAGCCACCCCACAGCATCTCAATGGGATTAAGATCTGAGCTTTGACTCTGCCATTCCAGGACTCTCCATTTCTTAGTTTTCAGCCAGTTCTTGCTGGATTTACTGGTATGTTTTCGGTCATTGTCGTGTTGCAGGGAACAGTTTCGCTTCAGCTTTAATTTTCGTACAGATGGTCTCACATGATCTTCAAGCACCCTCTGATACACATGTCGGATTCTATGATTGTAAGCTGTCCAGCTCCTGCTGCAGCAAAGCAGCCCCAAACCATGACACTTCCACCTCCATGCTTTACAGTTGGTATGAGGTTCTTTTTCTGGAATACTGTATTTGATTTACGCCAAACATATCCTCTCTTCTGGTATCCAAATTATTCAGTTTTGAAGTCATCTGTCCAAAGAACATTATTCCAGAAGTCCTGATCTTTGTTTACATTCTTTCTGGAAAACTTCAGTCTGGCCTTGATGTTTCTCTTAGAAAGCAAAGGTTTCCTCCTTGTACACCTACCATGCAAGTTAAACTTGTGCAGTCTCTTTTTGATTGTAGAGGCATGCATTTTCACATTAAAAGTAACCGGAGCCTACTGTAGGTTCCGTGATGACATGCTGGGGTGTTTGGAGACCTCTTTTAGCATCTTGCAGTCTTCTCTCTGGGTGAACTTGCTTGGACAATCAGACCTGGGCATGTTGATAGTTGTTTTAAAAGCCCTCCACTTGTTGACTATTCTCAGGACAGTGGAATGGTTGATTTCAAAATCTTTTGAGATCTTTTTAAATCCCATACCAGACTCATAAGCTGCTACAATTTTCTTTCTAAAGGCCTCAGACAGCTCTTTTGCTCTCACCATGGTGCTCACTCTCACTTCATCACAGGAGCATACCAAACTGAATGTCTGATGTTTAAATATGGCAACTCTCATTCAAAATGCTGAGTAACGATCTTCTAATCATGTGCACCTGGGATAAATAAATGTGGGGGTGTCCTAACTTTTTCCTCAGTTAGAGTGTGCATATTTAGAGAATTACATTTACAGAAGATCTTGAAAAGTCTTTTCTTCAGTTTTAATTGTTTAGTTATATCCCTATAATATCTCAGTATTGTTAGAATTGAGATTAAATACCTATATGTCCAAAAATGTTACAAAACTACACAGGCTTTCATAGGGCGTCCTAACTTTTTCACATGACTGTAGATAGGTTTACTAATATGGGCTATATAATAATTGCTTTTATTATGTCTCAAACTCTTTGTCTTGTGTTAATGTGTATGTAATCTGTAATCTTATAGCAATGCATGGCGAATAAAGATGTGAAAGCATTAAAGAGTCGATTTTTTTCTGACGAAAATAACAACATTACTTGATTTTTATGTGTGAGACTTAACTCTCTATTTTTTTTTTAATTTAACATGCCAGCGTCTGTTATTTTGCCTGGTTTATATTTTTTATTAACAACCCAATAACGCCATTGAATCTGAGTCACAGTCGTTTCCAACATAAAATGATATACACGACATACTTCTCCATCATAAATGTAATTGTTTGTCAATTTATGATTTACAATACAGTCAAAACCACTACGTGACATAGATATGCCATTATGCACATTTCGCATTGCAGCTAAACTGATTACACTACCGATAGCAACAGCAATCTTTTTTGTTGAAAGAAATGTTGTAATACGAATGTGCGAGATATTGAAAGAGAAATAAACAGATATCATATATCATCCCATTTTATATACACGGTACGTATTTATGGATTACTTGTGATAAAACACACATCTAACAGGTGCTCAAAAAGGCATAACATCACCTATCTTCACGAACTACAAAGTCCATTTTTATCGTTGATTAATGGCTTAGCGTCGGGTTCAGGTTACATTACAAAAAACGCGGCCAAGGGGAAAGTGTGGAAAAGTATTGTTATAGTATATTGTTATAGAATGATTTCAACTACACAGTACTCCTCGAAGTGTTTCAGGGATGCAAAAAGAACAAATTTATCATCATTCTGTGCTAAATAAAATCGTACGGGACGTTTTTGAGTTAAGGGGATCATCGGAATGTCTAGGACAGTTTTTTGAGTCCATAAACTGAAGTCCTACGTGAAAATCTAATTAAATAATAAACAAAACGTAAATATTTTATCACGAACTTTATATATTGGTATTCTAAAAACAATTAGAGAAATAAGATGTTTTTGACTTACTTTCACATGATGTCGTTACCAGGATTTGAAAGCGGCGAAATGAACGTGTTCCTTATAATTTGCGACAGTCAAAACGTTTTCCTAATAAAATGATATAAAGGCAGACTGTAATTGATGTGTGTGTTTTACTTATAGCAAAGCCACATTTAGCTATCTGCTGAGTCCAACGAGGGAAATCGTACCCCTGATTGTAGCGTCGTAAATCCTTAAACTTACCGCTGCATCAGCGGGGACCGTAAGTGGTAAAATGACATAGAGGCAAACTATAAGTGATAGTGTGGAAAATTATATTGTACATAATTTCAGCACACAGTGAACACTGAATCTATTTATGGATTTCAAATGCATGATATGTTTGGTAGAATTTCTAAATGAAGAAATGATTTATGTTTTCACAGATTTATTATATTTGATTACTTACATGGAAGAACACTTAGCTGTACTAAAGGTTTACTGTAAGATCGACCAATCAGTTTTCTTAAAATGAGGATTTACTCAGACAAAGGATATTAATTTGAAAAAATGACTTCGTTTAAATACAGATTAAAGGTTTTTTTCAGAACCATTTCGTCCTGAGAAAGAGAAAGCTATGTTTACACATATCAAAGGGTCGCGGGTTTGAATCCCTGCCGCATCAAACGTCCTCGTCTTTTCAGCCGTGGGGGCGTTATAACGTGACGGTGAAAAAGTAGCCCAAGAGTTGGCGGTGAGTAATGATGACTAGATGTCTTCCCTTTACTCTTAGTCTATTAAAGGCCTGACATGGCCTAGCGCGTAAGGGGTGCGACTGGTAATCCGAGGGTCGCGGGTTCGCACCCGCGTCGCGTCAAACATGCTCGCCCTCCCAGCCGTGGAGGCGTTATAATGTGACGGTCAATCCCACTATTCGTTGTTAAAAGAGTAGCCCAATAGTTGGCGGTGGGTGGTGATGACTAGCTGCCTTCCCTCTAGTCTTACACTGCTAAATTAGGGACGGCGAGCACAGATAACCCTCGAGTAGCTTTGTGCGAAATTCCAAAAAAACAAACAAAACTTACTCTATTAAATTAGGGACGGCTAGCACAGATAGTCCTCCGGTAGCTTTGAGCGAAATTCAAAACAAACCAATAACACATATCATCTTTACTGATGAAAACTTCTAATATTTACAATAAACAATCTTCCAGGTTGATTATAAAGCTGAACAGTTAATGCAAAATCATAATACTTGAAGTTTTGTGGATACGTGTTTCAGTTTGTGGGACAACAGTTTAATTTAGTTTGTAATTTTACTTGCATACATTATTGACAAAATAAAATGTAAAATAATTGTGAAAAGCAAGAACAATATTTTCTATAATAGTAATGGTTAAATATAGTTATTGACATTGAGGTAGGCCAAGTGGGTTAAGGCGTTTGACTAGTTATCTTAGGGTCGTGGGTTCGAATCTCCGTAGCACGAAACATACTTTCCCTTTCAACCGTGAGGACTTTATAATGTGACGATCAATCCCACTATTTATTGATAAAAGAGTAGCCCAAGAGTTGGCGATTAGTGATGATGACTAGCTGCCTTCTCTCTTGTCTTTCACAGCTAACTTAGTGACGACTAGCGCAGATAGCTCGCGTGCAGCTTTGCACAAAATTAAAAAAACAAACAGATATAGATTTTTTACAATTAAATTGTTATATATTTTTTAAAAGTTTAGGTTAGCGTCTTTTTTATGGCGAATACGTGTTATACAGTACATTAATTATAGAGTTGATGCTTCAAAGACGTTTGTTTAAAGAAAAATACACCTATATAGCCAATGCATAAAACATCTGAACGCTGTTTTTAATAACGTATAGTTCGTTCTTCATATAAAACCTTTCAATACCTATCACAGCTGAAGACATCACGATTTTGTTGCTTTTCTCCCGTGAAGTAACTTAATTTTCACATAGGAAGAATAATTGCTGTGTTTGCAAAGTTGATGACTTCAGCCAATTAGTTGAAAATGTTTTAATTTTAGTCACTGAAATAGAATACATTTAACCTTATACATTTTTACAGATTAAGTTTGTTTTGTTTGAATTTTGCAAAGTTACACAAGGGCTAACTAAGCAGTGTAAAACCAGAGGGAAGCCAGCTAGTCATCACCACCAACCGCCAATGTTTTGGATATTCTTTTACCAACGAACAGTGGGATTGACTGTCACATTATTACGCCCCCACGGTGGAAAGGGCGAAGACATTTGGTGTGACGGGGATTCGAACCTGCGACCTTCGAATTATGAATCGAGTGCCTTAACCATCTGGCCGTGCTGGGCCAACAGAAGAAATCAGACAGTTCTTAAATAATTGATGTTAAATTGTTTATGCTTTAATCGTCACATCTTCTGATGTAATGAAATTTTCAGCGATTTATAAAAGACGTGTCGTTTTCTTCCTCACTTTTTGATCATGCAGGGTGTTCATTCCTGTTTTCTCGTAAAGTTGGTAACTTGCTCTCTCTATCAATTGTTAATTTTAGTTCAGTTCAGTAGGACATTTTTTTTTCTAACAACACAGAGATGTTTTAGAACGCTTGTTTAAATGAAAGTTGGAATACCAATGCAGTTTCATTTTTATTTTCAAAATCTGTACAAATGTGAAACGAAAGAAATTTTTTTTTTCAAAATTTGTTTTGGAAAAGATAGAAATGTTTAAAAAGATTGTAACACCAGAATAGAAGTTGTAACTTAATAGAGAACTAGGTGAAGATAAAATTACTGAAACACTGCAGTTAGAATAATTTCTAATAAATCCTTGAGAGCTTACTGCAAGTAATACGAAGATGGAAAGAAATTGCATGGAGATGAATTGGCATGTTATGAATAACTTCTACGATTTCGTAACCCTTTTTGCACATTTTATTGAAACTCAAACTTTCTTCATGAATCACTATTTAAAAAGAAAGTAATAGTTGGTAATACCAATCATGAAATGTTGTGTTACAAAGAATGATGGCATGATTTAGTTTATAATGAGTCAAATGTTTTATCCGATGACAAATGAATCAACTTAGAATCAGCTATTACCTGTAGTGGTACTTCTAGGGAAATTTGTCATTGAAAATGTGGTAATGTCGAGAGAGGTATTTCAAAGTGTTAAATTAGAGATTTCCAAACTGTTTATGCAACATAGCAGGGACTTGTTAACATATATGCAAAAAAAGCAGACATGTATGAAAATTAATTTAATCTTGGAAATTTTGATTTTTAGCCTTCACAACTGTTCTTTTTGAAATCACACCAATAATTACATTAAATATGAGTGTTTCCTTTTACTTTGAGGAACGGGGTCACGCTTTTACAGATACAAACGTTTTCTCACTCAGTTGTTAGTTTTTGTTCAATTCTGTAGGACAACAGTTTAAATATTTTAAACCTACAATATTTATTCTCAGCTTGGAAGACATGAACAAGTGTAACTCAAAAGGTAAGATATTTTTCAACAGTTATGTAAATTATACGAATGTATAGTTTTTTTGTTTTTACTGAATATTAGTCTCATTGATATACAAAACACGTTTGTCGTTGTTAAACAAGATAAAATATATAAAATCAGAAACTACATCTCAGTGTTGCCCCTTGGACAAATCTGAAGAACACAGCCGAAACAGTAAGACAATGGACAATACTATCATTACATTTAAAAAAAAAACTCTTACCAAGGAAAAAGCGGGCATAGATCTCAGTGAATTATATTTTAAAATTATATTTAATTTAGAGTTATATTTAAAAAATAAATATATAATTTTTGTACTTTTATGTGAAGTACATAAAAAGATAAATATGCTTGACTGACATACAAACTCTGTTTTCCATTTCTCGTTGCCAGAATTAAACTATCATGTACCACATACGCTTCAGAGATTGATGTTATGAAAAGGAAATCTGGAGGTGTGTTTGCTAGCAATCAATTATCTAACTGTGAAGAAATGCACATCGTCAACTTGAATCCAAGTCATAAACCTGGATGTTAATGGGTCTGTGTCTATATCGGTGGAAATTGAAAAGAAAAATATTTTGACCCATCATTTAGTCTCCACAAGAACATTCATAGAAATGATCTGCGAAAACGAGGAATTACAATTAGAAGGTGCTATGTTCTTTTTCCTACAATGTGTACACAATGTTTTGTATATTTTGGATATTACAGATATAAACATGTGTCCAAAAACAAACGTTTTGTCCAAATTTAGACTTAATAATATGTAAATGGTGTATTTGTTAGTAATTTTCTTACAAAATGATTTAATGTAACAACACATTTACTATACATAGTTTTTTATGTGTATTAAATATATAAATCTTTATTGTACACCTCTAGTGGTAGAGTAATATGCCTGCTACAAACCGGATTTCGAATAATAATAAATATTTTTAAGTGATTTGTGTTATATAGAAAAACTTTAATTATTAACACTTATTGTAAATAACTGATATCACGTCGTTGGATACTTTACTTAAATATTAGCAATCGATTCATTTGTTAGAAATTACAACACAAACCAGATAATAGGAAGCATTAACCGTTTCAGAATCCTCACAATTTCATCGTTAGTAATCTAAAGGTACAAAACGAACCAAAAGTATTTGTAATTACAAGAGAAATATATACACAAGAATAAACAATTTCATTATTCAAATATAAGACAAATAATTGAAGATGTGGAACAATAAAATAGTTAAATTAAATAAATTACAATCCAGTGCAAACTGTATGTTATTTAGGGACGAGAGGAGTGTTTTTATTTATAATGTACCCTGCTGTTACAGCGATAAGTCTGCATTTACAACGCTAAAATCAGGGGTTCAATTCACCCTTGATGGACACAGCAGATAGCCCGATGTGGCTTTGCTAGAAGGAAAACACAAACACACGCATTATTTATAATGTTGCTTTTATAAGAAATTCATTATGATATTTGGCTCTTGAGGTAATTTGAAAGTTATAGAGAGATATCCTGTTTCTTAATTGTGCTGATAGATAGCACAGTAGAGATGGTTTCTAACCTTCCTTCCAGATTTTATAAACATGACCATGTGTTCACATACTCGTACTTTAAGGTTACATTTGGTTTCACCAGTATAGAAGGCAATACAGTCTCCGCATGTGTGTAAGTAGGTGAGATGTGAACAATAGTAGTCAGCAAACAATATTTGTCGTGGAAAAAAACATCTGAGTCTGAAATTCCGTTTCATAATTACTTTGGGGTCAATTAGTGGATAGTAAGTTTTACATAATTGTTTTATTGTTTCGTTAAAACCGATCCTTTTCTCCAGATATATGATAAGCAGGTGTATAGGAGAAGTGTGGAAACAGGGATATCTTAGATGGTTTGACAAACAAATTAGTTAAGAAAAAAGGAACTTATTTTCTCCAAGAAATCTATAGGGTAGCTAGTTTGAAAGAGAATGTTTTGTATAAAAGTAATTTTTTTGTGAAGGGTTTAAGAGGATGAAGTAAATTTGTAGGGCCTACAAAGTAAACACGAAGAAAAAAGATTGCATTTGTAACAGGAGGGTATAAAACTGTCAAACTGAGTGAAAAGGCCATTTAATATATTTTACGATAGATAAAAGTTAAAAATGAAGTTATCTGACTCAGTTTTGTGAATGAACTGTATAAAAAGATGTTGTGAATCATGATAGTCAATAAAGTGTTGGATATCATGAGTATGGTGAAAGATGAGGGAAGTACCATCAACATACTTTCTGTAGACAACAGGTTTAGGGATTAAAGGACAGTTGTCAATTTAGTTCTGTTTTTAGTGACAGAGAAAAAATATTAAAAAGCTAAGATCCAGTGGAGAACCCATAGTAACACCAATCTGCTCTCAAAGGGTATTGTTAAATAGAAGAATTGGCTATATGTGCTGTGCCTAACACGGTATCGAAACCCGGTTTTAAATTCTACAATATTCAAGGTTATCGTTAAGTCACTGTAAGGCTGATTGTCTTTAGAGAAATGTTTTGGTACACAGTACCATTCACAAAACTAAGATTTATCAAATCATGAAATATCCTGTTATTCTTATATTCTATCTTCCACTGTGCTATTATTCTTTGCTCCGATTAGCACAAATGTTCATCCGACAACTAATCATTTTTACGAGCATAAAATACGAAAGTTTTATTTCAGAAATGATTTGTCATCCTTCTTACATATTTACAATTTTTAGAAAATTAAACAATGCACAATATATTCTTGATTTTCTCATTCAGCAATATTTCAAATGCAAATTTTGTACGATGTCCATTTATATTGAGGTATTAATGTTAAGGTAACATATACTATTTAATACCCGGTAACATATTAAAGGTATAAGTTTCACAGTTTGTAGAATGACGCACACTTTTCTCAACATCACAAAGACCTTTAACGTGAAAACTTTGCGCGTAATTTTCAAACACATTTTACCCCAAATATGACATTTTATATCCATATATTGGTTTTTGACTCATAACTTCAGACCCATTTACGTTATATAATTTAAAATTAACATAAAATGCATTATCAATATGTGTATGATGTATATTAAAGTTGATAAGAGGTTTCGTATTTATTAAATGACCGTTAACTGGTTACTGCAACATATGTACTTTTCAGAGTGCCGTAATTTGACCATGAATTTAGTTTCAGTTTTCTTTAATTAAGACAATTTTTTTATATTCTATCAAAGTCTGGACCCGTTGTGAGGAGTATTCACTCTTGTCTGTAAAGAGTATTAGAAACATAAGGCATTTATTTTTATGATATGCAAATTAGTCACAATGGTAATGTTACTCAACATATGACAAAATATTTCTATATACCTATTTCAATATAATTTTATACAAAAATAAGCCAAAACCTACCTAACAGTGTATAAAAGGTACATGATACTACTGATAAATATTTTAAGAAATAATTGTCATTTGGCTAGTCATAAGGCTGTTGGGACAAAAATAGTGGTAGTGTGGTGCTTACTGCGACTGAGGGTGGGAGTTCGTGAGGGTGAAATAGTTTATCACAAAAAAAATATGTAAACAACTTCTCAAACCATGCAAAACAACTAAATATATTTGTATTTACTGGAAAGATATATATTTTTTTTATGTAATGGATTAATTTAGTTTAAAACTTGTAGTCAGGTTGCGATGTTTCTTCTCTTTGAGTACAAGCACATTCAACATCGGTGTGTTGTAACATGTAGTGAAACAAAATTACTTTTTATTTCTATTTTCTAGACAGTGTGTGACTTTATTCTTCAAATGTTTGAGGAGTTTGATTTATAAATGAAATATTTAACCGCATATTTAGATTGCCTATAAACTTTGGTATACAAATTATGTGTTTTGACAACCGTCATGTCAAAGAAAGGAAATTTGGTTTGTTTTTTTCTATTTTTATTGTGGATTATACCGTCTGTTCAAGTTACTTATGAATTATTGAATGATGTCTGTAGTGCACGATCATATTACAAATGTATTATGAACTATTTGGGACAAATGTTTGGTATAGAATGGTATTTTGAAGTTGCTAACTTCAAAATGTTCCACGTAGAGATTAATAATGAGTACTAGTGAGCCAATAACTAAGCCCGCTTGTTGGTGATACTATTTTTCTTTAAATTAAAAGTAAGTTGAGTTAACATAAGAAAGTTATGACTTCAGGTGTTGTAAAAACTGTCCTTAAGATTTATATGTTTCCAAACCGTTAGCAGAATATTTTTTAGTGTGTTAGGAATTGATGCGTTAGTAAATAAATTGGGTCATTTAAAGATGATCAATGAGGCTTGTGAGTGTATTTTAGTTGCAACACATTTGTTATTAATTCAAAACAATTCACTTACTCCGTATTATATTTTACAACACTAGTTGTTTAAAACAATAGTGAACATAAAAAGTTGTTTAACTACTTTCAATTATCAAAATATCTTCCATATTTCGTTAAAGTTAGCTTTTATATTTCTCGTCTCACGTATTACACTTCTTGAATAACCCCTCGCCAAAATCTTCCAAATATACTTTTCAACAGAGTTATTAATTCGAATTTTGAAAAGTGAATATTTCTCCACGAGAGTCGTAAATGAATAGGTTTCAGGTTTTATATAGTATATAGTTATCTATACATTAAATTGGTAAACCATGTTAAGAGTACAGCTATTGATAAGATTTCATTTCTGTCAACTTGTCATTTGATTTTGTACTTCAGATAATTCCATGTTTGTTGAATGGAAACACAGCAGGTTCCAAACTCTTTTAAAATTCATAAAACTTGATATCATTTTAATGTTGTTTTTTGATCACACAGAAATGTTCACATTACCGCACTATGTTTTGTACACAATTAGGTAAGCATGTTCTACTATGATTAAGCAGTGCTTGTTCATAAAAGTCTTACAAAATGCTTTTAGATATTTAATAAAAGTTAGAAAACACAGCATGGTTCAAGCATATTTCCCACATTATTCATAATTACATCCATTAAAACTGCTTTGTTTCATAACGAATGTGAAGTGTTGGTCATACCAATTGTTTAACAACATATGTAATCTTAAAATCTATATTTTGTCTCATAGCAACAATATTGAGTAAAAGCTATCCTAGATAAAAGACTAAGTACATAACTTTCATTATACGAAAATAATAACAGTTTGTGTTTCAGAGATTAATTTCAAATAATAAATTATTCAGATACAGTACTGTAGAAAAGTCACGACAAAGTCAAAGGTTATATTTCAGGCTACTTTCAAAGAACAATGGAAAGTAAATCACAGGATAAACATCAGTCTTTTACTAGTCTTCATATTTAGTACAACTAAACTCAATGAAAGACTGAGTCCATCAAAGAGTTAATATTTTATATGTTCTCGTTTTGCTTTGCCCCCCAGTGGCTCAGCTGTATGTCTGCGGACTTGCACGCTAAGATCGGGTTTCGATACCCGTGGTGAGCAGATCACAGATAGCCCATTGTGTAGCTTTGTGCTTAATTCAAAACAACAACAACAACAACAACCGTTTTACTTTACTAACTGCAGACAGTCTTTCAAGCATTACTGCAACATATTTAATAAATGTTTCCTTTGGATTTCATTCCAAACACCTCTGATACATTCCTGTAAATTTTGTTTGGAAGTGAATTTTGATTTGCCAAATTTTTGATCTATCAATTCACAAATCTACTCAGTTGGAATGGGGGCGTTGCATCACTTGAATGACTTCAGCAGATTCTTTCTTAACCACATATTGTCTGTATATTTTGAATGAATGTTTGTGGTCATTACATTTTGTTAGTAGAAACCTTTACCAATAAGACGCAAACTACTGGGTATATTATGACAAACTAATATCTGATGGTACATGCTCTGATCCATTATTCTATCTATTTTACAAGTATTTCCTATCGTCTCAGCAGAGAAACTTTCTTAGACCGTCACTTTGTCTGTAGTTGACATAATGATAACAAAAAAAATTATTTCCACTTTTATGTTTTGCGACTTAAACAAAGTGAAATATTTAAAAAATGCTAATTGCACTGTACTAACGTGAAAAATAAGCTTACTTATACCACTTTACAACAAAAACGAAAACACGAGAACCTGAACACGAAAAATGGAAAGATTTTCGAAACGTAGTCCTCTACAGGTGTGTTATTTACAACCAGCAGCTGCCATATATTCCGGTTTACTGGTCATGAATACTTTATCTAAATAATCTATAGATGATCATTTAACAAAATCAGTAAAAGCGACTGTCAGTCGGTACCTTAAAAGCAAGTAAAATCGCCTTGTTTTTGAGTATCAAGAGCTATTCTTCATTACTTTGTTTCTATTTACTTGCTGTTTCAATCTCAGTTATTTAGATATTCAGTACCACTTGATAATAAATATCTTGTCTAACTTTATGTTAAACGTATGCAAGTCGAAATGTATATAAACTTTGTACTAGAAACAGTATCAGAATTACTTGTTAAAAAAAATGTTATGATGGCTTATAGCTGAAACAATCATAGAAAAAAAATTTATAGCTGAAGCGTTCGATAAATGGAATAATTTGAAATACATATATTGTTTCAGTTTTTTTCACATAAAAATACATCATTTAGCATTACGTAATAGAATAACCAATATATTTCTTTCTCTATACTATTTGAGTCAAGTGAATTATAAAACATATATTTATAGATAAAAGAAGTAAACTTCTTCAGAGTTTAAGACTTTTTCTTAACTTAATTGTTTGCTATTAATACTTGTCTTGGTACTTTAATTTTCCAAATGATGCTTTTTAATTTATTAAAGTTCGTTCTTTATGGGCAATTGTTGTTGTTGTTGTATCTGTATATTTATATTTTTTATTGTGAAATTTTAGAAAAGTTTAATTCAGTATCCGCTAGGTGAGATAATATTTTCCTCAAATTATATGTGTTTAAGCCTAAATTTTTTGCGAACGCTATACGAATCTTTAAAAGCAAAATGGTAAAAGATGATGATCGAAAAGTTTTATGGTGCGGCAATCTGTCTGAGAAGGTTTCTGAAGATTTATTGTATGAATTATTTTTACAGGTGAGAAAAAGTATTTGTCTTTTAATTTTGTTTCTTCGTACTTAAGCTAGGTTAACATCACTTAGCCTAACATTAGGTTTCCTAATATCACGTGCCATGAACAACAGTCCGTCTCATTTTTTTAAATTTTAGTCATTGTAACTTACGTTAGTTTGCACTACAAAAAGGTCAAAGTACGAAAACAGTAGTTCAAAAGTGTTGGGTATGAGATTTTTCTGTAGAAATAACTATAAGTGACATTCAGACCACTTGATTCTTCACAAATTGGCAAACCTTTGGTTTTGAACCTTTTTATTAATCGTCATCGTTACCATACCCATTCGTAGTCACGTTTTAAAGGTCAAACGCTACTTATTCTTCACAGCATTGCTATATATACTTGCTACACAAAGTAGAAAGTCTATTCCCATGTATATTCTAAATGCATCACTACATGTAAGGAGTAGACTTGCTTGTATTTTTATGGTGCTTTAACAAAGTTGTTCTTTTTCACAGTATACAGCTTAACAAATTTGGCAGTTGGTACAGTTGAAGTTTCTGTATTCTTCTCAGCCTGATTTTCATCAGAGTTCTGTTTTTTACTGTGACACAACACAAATAAATAAATTTTGACTTGATATATTTTGATACCATGTATTCAAGGGACCATTGGTTCTTAATGTTTGTCAAAACACACCCTCTCTTAGAAAATAAATAAATGCTTATTTGGTAATTTCAGCATATAATTCATAAGATTCTGAGTTCTTAAGTGTTGAAAATATTCATTTTACCAAATATGTAGGAAAACATTTTGCTAACCGCTTCCTAGGTTTCATCAAATAATCATTAAGGCCTGGCTATACAATTGAAAAAAGTAAACATAAGAGCATTTTTCAATACAATCATGTTTCTACCTAATCAAAGGATATGGTTAAATAAGGCATTAAATAACCAGTTCATTAGTTGAATTGCAGTATCAGAAACAATTTAAAAAGTCTAACATGTAATGAGAATAATCTTTAACCTCAATATATGTATAAACAGGTTATTTTTTCATACTGACACTTTGTTCACTATTGGCCCTTTTTAGCATCATAAAGTAGTTTGAGCGAATGATGCTGTCACACTCAGCTTAGGTGTGTTCCAGTACCCAGTAGTTCCAGTAAATTTGCATATTTTCTTGCTGAGTCAAGTTTTTCCTTCTTTACTAGAACCAGTGTAACCATTTGAAAATTCAGTTGAATTGTATTTTTAAGTCTTGTTGTTGCAAAACAGAATCTGTTTTTAAGCTTACGAATTGTATTCCTTCACTTAAAATCATTGTGTTGATCAGAAAATTACTTGGTTATAGTGGTTGTACTAAATTAAAACTTGTATTAATAAACATGCAAATTTAAGGTCTGTAAACAGATCAAGCTTACTGGGACATTTAATAATTCAATTAAATTGCTTTGATATCTTAAGAAGGGAGTTATGAATAAAGTGTTTATATTCTTATATATTATTTTATTCAGGAAATGTTATTCTATATATAGTGGGAGCAGGAATATGAAAAATATTTTTATTCTTTAAATAAAACTGGTTTATTAATTTGATAAGTCTGTATAACTGGTTACTGTGATATGAAATGATTGGTTAATCAAAATTGTGATTAAATTAATTAATACTATGAAAATAATCAACTAAATTAAATGTTTTTTTTTATGATTTTCAGTTATCTGTATCATTGAAATATTGCCATAATGATTTCTTATTAATATTTTCAATTAATTCATTCAAAATTATTTAGCACAATTAGTTAAAGAACTCAAGAAATTTATCATCTGACCAAAATTAATATACCGAGTTATTATAATTTGTTATTTCATCTCTGAGACATTTTTGAAAATAAATATTGAGTTGAATCTCATTGATTAATGAAGAACCAAACAACTAATTGATTAGCAAATTTCACTAATTGCCTATCTCTACATCATAGAAAGTGAAACTTAAGATGTGAAAATGTTTGACTAGTTTTCTGCAGGGGTGTATAATTCATTTTACCAAATGCCTGGAATGACATGATTTAGTTTAACCATGAGACAAGGGGGTGTTTGTTTTTTACACTGTTTGTTCTGTTGCTTAAAAACATTCTTTGCATATTTCTAGGAAGCTGCTTGTGTATCTGCATACTTAACTGCAGCCATGTCATGTGACTGGATCAACTTACATATATTCATGATCTTTGTTATCAGTGTATATTAATAAACATGAAAATGTAGCTTACTATTAAAATTTTTATAATAAAGTTTTAATTTCTTGATTTCAAAAACATTTTTGGAACACTCAAAAGTTAATTTTTAAGTGTCAGCTGACGTGTGTGAGCTCTGAATTTTCTAACTTCCAAAATAATCTGCTGCAATTTCTGAATACTTAGAAATATTTAAAATTACAAACAATTATCTAAAAATTTCTTAAAATCTTCTTTATTTCAATAAATTTATTAATCCCACCAGAAAAGCTTTACCTACTTTTCTGACTTTTGATATTATTTCCTTAACAACAGAAGGAGCAAAACTTCTCTTTATGAAGCTCATGGTTCTTCCTGTGAATTTTGTGAGGAAAGTATTCATTTGACAGAAATGTTTTGTCATTTGGTTGTTTTAACACACTTTACAGCTGACAGGATGTCTTTAAACTACTAGTAGCTTCTTTAGGAAGATCAGATCAGTTGCATTAATTTTGAACTTTCCATTTTTTGTGTCTGATATATTTTTGTATGTTTTAAAATATTTATTTCATAAGCTACATGAATTTTTTTGACACCCAAATTTGTAAGATTCAGTGAGGTGTGGGAGAAAGTGTAAAATATTTTATTCCTGTCCAAATAGGTCAATTTCAAAGTGAGTATGAGAATTTCATGGTTTTTACATCTTTTATTTATTGTTATATATTTTCTTACAAAAGTAACTGAAATCTGTAAACTTTTCAGGTTAGTCCTTAAAACTCTAGTAAAACTAAATGTCTAAAACTACACTGGTTAATGTGCTGGTGTCAAATATTATGCTAGATCACTTGGTGAAATGGCTAATGGATTCCTCATGTGAGTTACTACTTTTTACATAATGATTACTGTTATAATGATACAAAGTATGGTAATAGAACCATAAACGTAAGATGGTTGTGGAAAGGGTTTACCAGATTAAAGTGTTAAGTAATTTGAAATCTTCTGAAATCTATTCACAGTTAAGAATATTTATTTTATTCCATGTTTTTCAGCTTAATTTCATTATATATTGGTAATTTCTGTAGAGGTAAAGTTATTTTCAATAAAATATAAACATTTTGCCAAAAATTTGATATTCATTTAGGAATTTTTAGTGGTTATGCAACTGAACAAAAAACATCTTTCATTGAAATTGAAGCAGTAAAAACAGTGGAAATTCAAAGATCAATCTCAGGTGTACATACTTAGTAAATGATCTGGTTTTATAGTTACTCAGTTTACCAAATTCTGTGAAGATAATACAGGGAATTTGGTTCTAATGTGTATAGCTTTACAGTTCTAAAGTTGGTCAAATTGACCAATTTCATTGTTATAGGTTTGAATTAATGCAATATTATTTCATTGTTTTTGTTTACAGTAGAAGCCCAGTAAACTTGGACTGACAGTTCAAGGAAGAATATATAACATAATTTTAATTCATGATAGCATTAATTTAAACTATTTTTATGAAGTTTTAATGAAATTATTAATAACTGTATTTTTAGATTGGTTAACAAGTTTAAATGTTTATGTACTGTTGATGTCTTTTATCATAATTAATGCATAAATTTGTTTACAAATGATACCAATGCTACAGTTAATTTCATAAATGGAAATTATTACATATTTTTCTCACAATTCTTGGATAGTATTTTTAACTGATAAAATGATAAATCTGGATGGTATTTCTCTATTTTTATATGGGATTATTTTATTTTTATTTTTTTAAGTACATACGACTTCCATTCCAGAAATCACTTAGGTGGATAAGATGTAATACAGTTAAGTTTAAAAATATATTCATCAGTAGTTTTCAATAGATTTTATAATATTATTCTTATTACATTTTGTGGCTATTTTGTATTTAAATCCTTTTTTGAGTATTTAACATAAGATTTTAACTTTTATATTACCAGTAACAATATGTTCATGAAAAGTATCAATAAATATAAGTATTTTCACACTCACAGGGTAAGTTATTAATTTCATTTACATTTAGATTATTAGTTGAAAACTTTTATTATTATATAGTCATGGACCAACTGTAATTTAGTAAATATAACTGATGGTAGGCTTTAAGTTTTTACAAGGATACATATTATTTTTTATAGGTATATGAATGATTTCAGAAATCTGCAAATCATTGATTATTTTATGTCAAAAATTAATTACCAAATATGAAGATCTGAATTTGGAAAGATTAATTTGATAAATCTTTTAAAAGTAATTTACATACACTAATACTAGTTTGTAGGAAGTTTTAGGTTGCTTGGCACAATTTTTACTCACCATTTACAACAGAGAATCTATTATTTTAAACCTGATTTTAACATAAATCCAAGCTGCTCATTTAGCTTATCATTTCCAGAAACATCCCTGATATTAAAAAACAAGAAAAGAGGGAGTGTTGTTCCTCCTCCGTGTTTCATATTGTGACATGGAATAGCTTTTTGTATAAGCACATCTCAAATCATTCATGTTATAGTTGTGATTTTGAATTATGTTGAGTTGCACTGTAATTAGTACTCTTATTATTTCATGCCTTTTTTTTTTCTGTCGTCATATTGAATTTTTTTTTAAATATGTGGATACCCAAAATGTACTGTATAATTTTCTTTCAGGCTGGACCTTTGGAAGGGATAACTATACCAAAAGATAAAGAAGGAAAGAGAAGACCTTATGCTTTTATTACATTTAAACATGAAGAATCGGTGCCATATACAATGGCTCTTTTGGATGGAATTAAGTTGTTTGGACGGCAATTAAGGTTGCAGCATAGGTCTGGAAGTGATACAAAGCAAAATAAATATTTATTAGCAATGGAAGCGCATCAGCGTTCTCTTTACCCTGCTGACTATACAAAACCTGGTGATAGTGGGATTGGTGTACTACAGAAAAGCTTTCAGTCTTTTTCTCCAGCCAGTCACCATCATCATGTGTCTGGCAGACATAGTAAAAGATATGAAAAAATTTACCAAGATTCACGTTTAAATATGTCCGATTTTGCTGATGAGCAACACATCACTGATGCTCGAAGTCACATCAGTCAAAAAGATATTTGGGTTCCTTCAAAATTAAGAGGTGACATAAATCAAGGACAACGGTACAATACAATACAAAGCATTGGTCGAAATTCCTCTCATGTAGGTGATTTTCAACAGATTAGTAGTACCACATTTGGTCAGATGTCAGTGAATCCCCATCTTCAGATGTTGCATCATGATCAAATGCAGTTGTTTCATTTTCAGAACTTACAGTACAATAGAAGTGGAATTCCTATAACTGCTTCTCATGGAATAAGATCAGCATTCTGGCAGGGCCCTGTTTAAATAATTCTATTGAATCCCTCCTGTTAGAAGTGACCTTCAAAATTTCCAAAAAATAAATGCACAATGATAAAACCAATCGTTTTTAGCTGATAAATTTTACACAAGCATATTTTATAATTCTTTTAGAAATCATCATCATAATGTGTACATCTTGGATAGCTAATTTACCAGTACTCACTACATTTGCATACTCATTTAAGTACATTATGATTGTAGAGATTGAAGTGTTTTGTAATATCAAAAAATAAAAGTTTACAGCACTGATAAGTATTTTTACATAGTCTTGAGATCATATATTAAAGTTTTACTAGTATCAGTTCAGTCCCTCTTGATACTAAATATTGGGGTGGGTTTGATTAATAAGCACACAAGTCATAAATAATGCCTACAATCTAAATTGTACATAATTGTACCTTTAATATGTATTGAAATATTTTTATGTTACTTTTAAATTATAAAGAAAAACTTAGAGCTGTTGTCATGTTTGCAATTTGAAATGAAACTACTTTGTTGTAATGTTTTTCTGGGATGGGTGTTTTTAATTTTTTTGTGTGCAGTTATTAAAAATATACCTTACACATTTATTGTTGTTATAATAGTGCAAAAGGAGTTTAAAATAAGTTTGTGTAAAAATGGATGTTCTCGCATAATCATGAAATCTTTTATCACATATTGATATTTGTGTGTGAAGTAATTAAAGGGGGAGACAATAAAGCATCTATGATTTTTTTGTGTATAGTAGGAATGTGAAGTTTTAAAGGAATTTACATTCTATTATGTGACCAAGAAATAAATATATTAGTCATTCAATCTTATTTAAAAAGTTTTTAGAAATGTTTAAAAAATGAAGATTCACCTCTAGATAGCAATTAAATGTGTTGAAGAGTAATCTAAGTAACTTAATAAAACTTTATAACATCATAAAAGTTGTTCAGTAAACAAAAAATCGAAATTTTTAGAACAACTTCTCAATTAACAAAAAACATTGATTACATGAATTAGTGGAATATAAAACTGGTGAATGAAAATTACAGTTAAATATCTTAATGTCATGAAAATAATCAACTAATTGAAATTTTAAGTATTCAAATAATCAAAAAATTGTCATTATAATTTCTCAGTAATATTTGTTATTAATTCAAAATCAGTGATTGATTAATTGAAGTTAACATTTCCAGTTATTACTATTTTTGATTTTTGCAAATATCAATGACTTTTAAGAATCATTGATTGCTTAAATGTAATTAAATTAATGAACCTGACCATTAATTGATTAACAAATTCCACTAATCATCCAGCTCTAATTTTTCATATACATGCACAAACAGGTCCATCTCTGTCTAATGATTTATCTCTTCAGCTTGTAGTGAGCAGGAGTTAAGAATAAAAGGAACCTTTCCTCAGTGTTTTTAAATATTTTCTCAACAAAATTTAAAATGTGAAGGAACTTCTCTAAGAGCCAAAGATAAGCCTGTGGAGTTTTACATATTTGTATATCCTTTTACTTGAACTTGGAAGATTCAGTTATGTAAAATATCAAGACTTAACTTTCATTATAGCATTTGCAGCAGTTCAAAAATATGTAAGGTCAAGTACTGCAATTTTTATATACCATTTATGAAATGTTTTTAGAAATGAGGTGAATTAAAATGTACTTTTTTCACAAAAACAATTAGCATTAAACACTGTTTAAAGCTAGATATTGAAAAGATGTTTTGAATGCAGTTTGTCTTCCTGTCATACAAATGCTTTTCATTTTTTTTACTTTTGCCCTCTGAGAATTGCTAAAAGAAATTTAATACTCAGTGCAGCAGTCTATGTACCTAACCAGTTTAATAATGTCGCTATCGATCATGTATATGGCATATGATTACACCAATAGTATTGATCCACCTATGTAGCTGCAACTAGTTACCTCTGCTATTCCTGTTCAATTTTCACTTTCTTGATTGGCATAGCATTGCTTATACATGTGACTTTTACTTCTGAGGGTTAAGGTGCTTGTTTCAACTCCAGGAAGGTTTCCAGTCTGGTTGATCAAGGAGTCTTCTTTCCACATTACCATGTATGACATTTTTTCTTAATTATATCCTTTCTTATGATATATCCCAACAATTCCACACTGGTAATTTCTATCACCAAGCAAGGGTGTACCAATTCCAAATCTTGTGTGCTTTCAGATTGTGGGTCTCATTTTCTGGTTCTACAGTAATGACATTGTAATTTATCTCTGTGTTCTATCTGCAGGTTGATTTTGGTGGGTGTGTACCCAGTTGGGGACACTTTTTCTATGCCTTCACCAGCCACTAGTACACCAAACTTCTTTTTGGTTCCCCAGTCCACACCTGCTAAATCTGGGGGCTGATACTTTCAGTCAATATTGGAGGAGTCTGCACATTTATGCTCACTCTCCTATTCAATCCTCACACACACTTCTGTTCCTAATCCAAACCATCTCTTGTCTTACTGGTGGTTCAGTATTGGCTAATGCAACCAAAGTTCCCATTGCTTTGACCATCACTTGTACACCCTCTTCTATCCATACTACTCTCAGAGACTACTCTGTCCATCTTGGTTGGATACTGTTTATTGACACATCACTACACTCCATCTTCATGCATGGCCATATTTTTATTTGACATGGTGTTTGTCACATTCATTGCCTCAACTGAAGGACTGACTCATCAATTTTCCATTCTATCAGACCTTCATCCATGTCCCATGCCAGAATGTGGATAAATTCTAATATCTTCATTGCTCATATGCACAATGTAGATGTATCTTCCTCAGACGGATATATTTTCCCTCTTGTGCTGATTTTAGATACATCCATCTATCTTTTACAGGAATGATTTTTATAAATTCCTTTCATTTATGTTTTCTGTCCAGAAATATTTTTTTTTTCAAAATATTGATAATGGAATCCCACTCTGTGGCAGATTTTGCTTGATCAGGTATGCTTTGGGTTAAACCTGCACGATATGCTAATTGTGGTGTAATGCTCACTGTCGAAATGAATTATTCTGCAAGTCCACTTGTGACATATCTTGTGGTATTACATATTTATAGACTTCATGAGTAAAGCAGAAGGAGATTTCTGCCCATTCCTGCTGACAATTTGAATAAATCAGGTTCAGTTTGGTTTTTAAAACGTAGAACTGTGGACATTAATTGTACTTTAGATGATGTGATATTCTTCTGGACTCCTCAACAGATTCACTTTTCCGTCCTTACCAGTACCCAGCAACAAGGGTGTTGGACCATGGAGGATTCCTTCTGAGTGTGTTGTAGAATTTTAATTTACCATACATCTCATGATCATTCACTCAATGAGAAGGCAAAGCTGGTTTCACTCCTTCCATTTTCTCTAGATACTTTTTTCCAGGTGGACAATTGTCAGTGGGAGCAGGACCAGCTGACATGGAATCCTCATAATATTGAGTTTGGGAGTTTAAAGAATCTCCCTTGTATTACCAGCAGTAAGATGTATGTATACTATTCCTGTGGTTGAGTTAACATTGCATTTCCTTCTCTTAATTTTAGATGCAGGATGTTTCTTCCATGCATTTATCATTGGGTGAGTTCTGGTTTCTACATATAATACTGCTTACAGATATTGCTTTGTTCTTATGGATGAATTGAGGCAATGCTACAACCCCATCATGCCAGGTTTGGTTTGTTGTATTTCTTATTCTTATAGTGATTTTGGGAATTTGTCTGAATGCTAGCTTCCTCTTTGTTATTCTGATTGCTTGACATATGACACACTATTGCCACTATGTCTATGTTACACTTATTTTATCTGTTTTGATCTTTGACCTCCTAATGGTATGGATGAGTTATGGAACGTCATTTGTCCAGTAGAGGTTGCGTATATATTTAGTTTATTCAATTCATACTATGGATTGCACTTCTCAGAACAAATTGTGCTTGTGTATATTCTTTTTTTTTTTCCACCTGTATCAGATTCATTTCTTTCTTCAAGGGAAAGATCATACCTTTTTCTGATTTTGTGCAGTATCCCAAATATGTGCTTTGGTTTCATCTCAGAACACACCCATTCAATTTGGGCAGTTGTTTTCCACTTGGGTTCAATGATGAGGATCTACATTGGCCCCTCCATCTTTGAAAATGTAATTTCCATTTCTCAAAAGTGAAGATTGAGAGGAAATAGTAGAGGAAAGCTTACCGAGTCAATATAGGTAGTGCAATAGTGGAGAGTAGTCAAGTGTCGTGTAGATTTTCAATTGTGTTACAGAAGTGGTGGGGTATGCAGACTGATGTACTGAGAGTGAAGAATTTTTATCAATGCTTTGAGGGCAGAAAGAAGAGTGAGATACTTTTGTATGGAAGAAGATGAGTACTTGTCAGAAATATATTTTTAAGTGTAAGAAAATGTTAACTTTTGTTTTTCTTTTAGTAGAGTGAAACTACTAATTTGGTCATCTTTCCAGGTTGTATGATGAGTAAACTTGAAAGCAATGTTAAATTACTTTGAATAACCTCATAATATAGTATTTCTTCTTTTTGTTTTTAATCAGACACACGTTTTTATTTATAAATCTGTTTAGCCATTTTGTAGAAAAAAACTATAAAGTTATACAAATTTTCAAAATATAACCTGGGAATTTGGGGTTTATATATATTTACTTTTGAATGTTTGAGAAATTTTCTAATGCCTGACAATTGTTCTGTGTAATATTTCTACAATATTTGTTTTGACAACAACACACTTCATAAAGTTAAATGACCGTGACAGCAGCAGCTTTTCACAACACTTCAAATGTCAAACTTTGTTTACAAATTTAAAATCAATCACAGTTTGAAATTGTATCATTTATTGAATAGAACACACTGATATATAATAGAGTAATTCATCTGCAAATAATAAAATTACATCAAGTTGAATGTTTTTGGTTAGAAATATTATTTAACCATTAGTAAGATAGATGTTTGATTTTAATAATGAATTCTAATTTTCCTTAAAATTTTTGTAATCCTTAAGGTTACGTAGAGTTAAAATAAAAATAATGTATTATTTGCACGACGTTTCCCAAAGAGCTCTTTTCAGTTAGTGCAAGTGTTAAACATATGTTGAACAGAATAATTATTATAATTCTGATTATTAGGTACATGTTTATTCATTTGTTAGCTTTGCTCAGGTATCTGCATTATTTGTAGACAATATTAAAAAAGCTATATACAGATTTCAGCTGAGCATTATTGAGGTATTCTGAGGAATAAAAATATAACATTTAAAGTTGAGTTACATGGAAAATACACTAATCATAAAAATGCTTTTTAAACATCAGCAAGGGTTATTATACAAAAGGATGTCATACTTTATTATGCTTACAATTTTTTAACATTGGGTTTTCTAGAATGTGAAGACAAAAATTAGAAAATGCATACAGCATTTGGATAACTGTGTATAAAGTGTGTTTAATATCATCGACCATCCCTGTAAAATAAAATATTTCCAGTGTTTGAGCAAAAAAATAGAGATTTTATACCTTTTATCTCCAAGATGCTACGTCTACAATAGTTTTTTCATCAAAACTTTTTACTTAAATTCTGGTCTTTAAATGATCCAGATTTTCCTGTTTTTGTTAAAGCTTCGAGTTAAATTCCTTTCATGTGGAAGTGAGTGTATTTTCAATCACTTCTTCAACATTTGGATGTATAGGTTAATATCTACTACTATTTGTTTTTGGCTTTTATAAGATATTCACATGAAAGAGGTAATCATGCAAAAGAAAATTATGTTAATGAGCTTTGTGTAAAAACTTCTAGTTATTAATACAAACTAGACTTAAATATTTCATCTCAATAGACTTAACAGCATTAATAAAAGTATTTTTGTTAATAAATATTTTGGTAAGGATTCTTAAGCCCGGGTTGTAATAGGAACATGATTTGTCAACTTAAAAGATCTCCACAATATTGAAACGTTTTTATATTAATTTTTTTCATAGATTATGGATGTCATTACATTATCACAGGATGATTTAATAAAGTGGCTGAATAATAGAAGACATATATACTAAAGCAGTGGACATTACTTTGTAATAACGCTACAAATAAAATGCATATTTGCATAAAAACAAATAAAAATTGTGTGTAAAAAATAAGCTTGTTATTTGCTGGTACATATACAGTTCAGGTATGCATACATTTTTATTAATGGAAAAGAAATAAAACTTGTATTAATAAACACAAAACATGGAAGAATATTCTCATCATAAACTGACTGATGAGTTACATGGCAGTTATGAGGATTTGATTTAATATCTTTTACAAAAAATATTACAAACTATTCACTCCATTAGTATATGGCCAACTAAAAAATACAGTAAATAACATTCTTATTTGTAGTTAATCTCATCTATGTGTGTAAGCTTATGCACTAGTTTGTGTTTGGACATGAAAACAGAGATACCTGAAGAATTTTGTTTTTGTTGTTTAGTGAGATTTTGTTTGTATACATAGTCATTTGATCTTATTAAGCCTATTGGTCCCATCAACTGGATAAACTGATATATGGACAATGGCTCGCCAGGTTTTGGGGAAAAAAGGACAATATCTCACCTGTTTATTTATATTTTTGTTACTTTTTTTCAGACATCTTTAAAGTTTGTTTCAAAGTGAGAATCCAATTAGGTAGGTAGTTTGGTTATTATAACTTGCATTTTTCAGTATGAGAAATTGGTTATTATAACTTGCATTTTTCAGTGTGAGAAATTACATATTGTTAAAAAATTGACACTTTGTTGCATAAAACCAGTGTCTTGTTAGAAAGAAATGGTTATATTTGAAAAAAAGCAGTTGTCAAACACATTTTTCAGTCGAATACATGAGACTTTAGAAAAAAAAATGTAAGAGACATTTATTCAAGAAAACAGTTTTATCTTAACACAGAAAAGTGTGAAGATTCATTTCATATAAAGAAAGACTTCAAACAATTTACCACAGTTGAAACATTGTTCAGAAAACTTAAGTATTTATAAAAATCAGAGAAATTTTGATGGTTGGGCAACTTCATTTGATTACTACATTAAAGTACTATAGTTATAATTTTTCACAAAGTATGCATCTTATGCATTATGAAAGTTTCGCGAAACTATGAATAGGAATGCAACATCAAAAGTTAATGTTTTAAAGTAAGAGTTTGTAATCATGAAGGTGAGACGTTGTCTTGAATCCAGATAAACTATTTCTTTTCAAATAATATTTTGATACCATCAGCTTTTTATATAAACATTTAATAGTGTAGTTTTATAAACAGATATATTAAGACTATAATTTGGTATTTCTTGAATATCATTTGCAATGTTGAAATAAAGACCTGGGAATTTTTTTACATTTAATTGTGAATATAAGTATGTGTAAATTCAAGTTTATGACTATACCAATGTTTTATTGTAAACTCAATATAGATGTGCTTACTGTTAAAAATATTCTGTGAAGTGAAAAATTTATTAATGAACTGTCGAGATTGCAGAAGAATGGTATTTACACATTCTTAAATTTCTTTTAAGAATATCTGGGTATGATACAGAAAATAATTGGTGGTTTGATCAGAAAATGTAGAGTAAACCTGAATGCTCTGTGTTTTTATTGGCTGAGGTTCACAAAGAAAAGGACTAGTCAAAATCTATAACAGAGCAAAATAATATTTATTGAACACAAATATTAATGTACCTGTGGTGCCTTTGGTTGAAGATTTAGTAAGCTCTCAGTGAAGTAGAAGAAAACTGTGAAATTCTATCCCACAGCAAAAAAACATAACACAAGAATATACTAGTTGTACAGTCCAACTGACAACTAAAGCAGGTTGTATGCTAAAAGTTTCACCTGATTTCTCATTGAAAAACGTTTCTATTTTTATACAGTATGTTAAGCTATACAGACACAGCAGTAAAATACCACATTATCGTGTGTAGAGGTTAATGAAAAATTTCAGTAAAGGAAACAAAGGCTTGAATTTGAACTAGTTTTGACATCTTTTTTTTAGTCTCAGTTGTCTTATGTCCGAGAAATTGATCAATGACACAAGTCCAGAACTTAAATCTTACAGATGTAGGTGATGAGAAAGCTGTTTAATCTGAAGTGTTAAAATTACTCGGGCTTTTGATTTAGCAACTTTAAATGATATACATTCATGTAGCTATTCCTTTTCTATAAAATTCTTGTTTCCAATCTGATGATCAGAATGTTGTGAATGAAAAGGGCATTGTGTATTTGTCCTGTTAATAGACTTTTGTATGAACATGTTTTCTAGTTTTACATACATGACCTTTCTCACAGAGTTCACTTGTTAAACTACAAACACCTTATCTTTTATCTTCAGATGTTTTGTTTGGTGTTAGGATACATTTGATGTGATTATAAAGTTATTCTTCCATAACATTTTCTCCAGGTGCTAAGTGTTACTGGTGTAATTTGAAAATAGCAGAGATATTTTTTATTTCTTATTAAAGCATTGTCAGATAGCATATTCTATAAGTTTCAAGAGAAGAACTGGAGAAATGATAATGTTCACATCTGTTTATGATGGCATGAAAAGAAGGGAACATAACTTAATGAATTTGTTAGTTTAGAGGCTTGGTTCTGTGTATTTTCTGGTTATGAAAATATCCAAAAAAGTTTATTTTTTCCCATTACACTGTAAAGGTGTTTAAGATTATTGAAAACATTTTCAAATCACTTTTTTCTCTTTGGCTATACAGAAAGTATGTTATAATCAAATCAAACAAAACCATGGAACTTGCAAAAGGTTTACATGTTTATGAGAGGAAGTAATTTACTTTCAAAATGTTTATTAATATTGGGAAAAGTGAACTTCCATGGTAATTCCATATTTTTATTCCAAATATGTACTACTACAGATAAATACATTTTTTTTTTACATAGATTTTTATGGGTAAGAAAAATGTCGATTTGTAACAGGCAAAGATATGTTCAGTTTGAATAACTTTTTTTTAAGAACTATGAACTCTTAAAATCACTTTCAAATATAAAAACACATTAAAATAATTTCCAGCAAAACAGTACCTAAAATTAATCAACAATGCATTTATGTTATATCATGTGATAAAGATTATGCAGATGAAATTGGAAGAAATGTTGACAACATTTTCTGAACTAAGAAAAAGGGGGAGAAACACAAACATTTATCTTTGTATGAGGGCTTCTGGCCACCAATTCAATAGGAAACAAGGAATCTTTTTATAAAATAGATTACATAAAGAAATTATCACAAGTTTGTTACCTCGTATCTTTAACAAAATTTGATGTTTCTGGATCATGTAGGTCTTGTTGATCAGTATTTCAAAAATGACAATAGAGACTCAAAAATGTGTGAAAACTAGTTTCTCTAGTTCTAAATCGAATGACAGATTTTCTGTTTGCTGTGATTTTACAGAAACCTTTCTCATCTGAAGGGTGTCATACTATAGAAAAATAAATACACATGTATATACAAAAGTTTTGAAAAATATTTTATATAAGCTTCACTGAAATATGTTAATAGAAAACAACTAGTATGTTAGTAATGTGGCTTTAAATACCTTGGACATTCCTTTGCCAGTTTTTAAAAAAGTTAGAAAAGAAATATATCAAAATTAATCAGGGAAGAAGCTAGTTTTGTGTCTGTAGCTATGCCATTTATTTGGTTATAAAAGGTTCTCATTGAATGGAAAGGAAATTTACACTTACCAACAGCTATTCCTTTTGAAACCACACATTTTCCCTTTGTTTACAACTTATTTCTGCATTAAGTTATATAGTTTTTTTAAAAGATGCCACTCTACATTAAAGATAGCACAATAAACCTTACAAAAGTATTAAAAAATATTTTAAAAAATGTATTATTATTTCAAGTGAATTTTCTCTAAAAATTTGATTATATTTGAAATAAAATGATTTGGTATTTAAATACTTTGAGTTAATAAATAAACCTTTTATTTTTTACATTTTAGTTCATATCTTTGTTATTTAAATTCTCCAGTCTGTGTATGGTTCTTGATTAAGTTTAACAGACAATGTTTATCATTTAAGAATTAATTGCTATTATAAGGTCGAATTAATATTCTAATTTTGGTATTCTAAGGTAGAATTTTTAACCAACAGGTGAGTTACCAAACCATAATAATAGGAAGTTTGTAAAACTTTAATCTGAAGTGTAAATAACTTTGGTTTCACCAGGAGAAAGGCTATGCAAAATATTTAATCAATAACATCTTTGTTGACTTAATAATGATGGCCGTGTTGTCCATTTACTTGGTCAAACATTATTGCTGTAGATTAAAAATACTAATACGGACTTTTTCTCTCTGTTTTTCCAACAGGCTTGGAATTCTGTGGAACAGGCTACAGGAAGAGAAACAACATCATCGTGATGATACTTATGGTGTAAGATTTGTTTTGAATTAAACTATAAAATAAGTTCTGTAACTGCAAGAATTCAAATTAACCCATGCCTTAAGGGAGTTACTTTTCAAGGTGGTGATGACTAGCTTCATTCCGTCTAGTCTTACACTGCTAAGTATGGACAGCTAGAGCAGATATCCCTTGTGTAGTTTGCGTGAAATTCAAAACAAAGAAACTAACATAATTAACATGTAAAAAAACATTTACGATCAACTTAAAAGAATCGGCTAGAAAGCCACCAAGGAATGATAATAGGCACGTCTTTGCCAAAGTCTCCGATTGTCTGTGGCAAGTTTAGCATAGTTCGAGTTTTGGTGTAAGAATATTGTTACATATTATAATATTAAAATTTCAAATACTCGGAAATTTCAATTTGAATTTAGAAGTTAATAATAATGTGTATAAAATTTTATAATTTTCAACAAGATTGATACACAATTTTCATTTTTCACACAAAGATATTTTATTATACGAACAATACAAGTTATAATAACGGATATTACAAAAAAGATTTATATACAATAGTTTTACAAATTTACAGACAATACTGAGTAGTATATCCAGTTTAAAACTATTTTTTTTGACGATCCAGGTCCACGACGAGCAAATTAATTCTGAGTTGATAATGTCGGAACTCGCTTAAGTAGCTAACCTGGTTAACCTTACAACACTTATAAATTTGCTTTTTACCGAAGAAGGTATTTAATGCTCTTGTAGAAATGCAAACATCATAAGTTAATTCATTGAAGTTAAATGATTTCTAATTAAAGTGCGAAATATATAAACCTTTCTGGTCAAATTATGAAGTTTCACAAATAATAAGCGTAAGCCACAATTATAGCTTACGAGACTTATGGTATAGGAACTGTAGCTGACAAATAATAATATTCAATCTGCCGCTTAGTTGTTTTAATACGAATCATGCGAGATTCCAGAACGTTTAATAATGTTTGAACACGTCAGCGTTTTCGTAAAAAACTATTGTTGATTCTTACTATCACGAAACTTTGAAACATTTATTGAACAAGCTGGACTTGCACAAAACAATCTAACAATATACGTCAAAAGCATAAAAAAAACGCTGCTGAAACAAATGTGGGGGTTAAATTAAATGCATAACGATAAATCCGTTAGAGTATATTTTTGTTATAATATTAAGGTCAAACCGAGTAAAGAGCCACAAATTCTACAGGTTCAAGAGTCTAATGTGTGGAAGAATCAGTGTAGCAATTTCTCATTGTTAGATTAAAGACACAATACTGATTTTGCTGTTAAAGTACTGGAGATTAATTGATTAGTGGAATATAGAAGATGTTGAGTTTAAAGTAATATAAACTGTGCTTAAATTAACAAATTGAACAGTAGGATGGATAGTGTCACGAACGAGAGATTTAAGTGTTTTGACTCTTTGAAAACATATTTTCTCTCACAAACGTGAGAATGAAAATGCTTAAAAGTGTCGAAACCGAAATCACAAAGTACCTTGTAGTTGAGCAATGATAATTGAGATTAGCGATCGTGTGATCGCATCTTCATATCGCGTGTATAAACACACACATTAGCATGAAAATCAGATAAAAGCAAGTAAAACATTTAAAGAGTCGAAATATATATTCAGTTGGAGTAAACGACAACAAAATGGAATTTATTGATTTCAAAATAACATGTTAAAACAGGGGCACAGCCAGAAATAGCCATTGTTTTTTTTATTTTAGTGCTTAATTCCATCGTCGCAGGTGCGAAGTTATGGTAGGGGGACCGGAGGCATGAACCCCGAGAATTTTTAAAATAAAAACATAAAAGAAAAGCCTGAATTATGCATTCTGAGACCACATTTTGGACAATTTTCAGAATGGCACATTCAGGTGTTTGTCTTATTTTTTTAATCATAAACAAATATATAGGCCTTTATATATAATATATAAATTAAAGTTATCTTTTTGTTTGTTTTTTGTTTTTTTGGAAATTCGCACAAAGCTACTCGAGGGCTATCTGTGCTAGCCGTCCCTAATTTAGCAGTGTAAGACTAGAGGGAAGGCAGCTAGTCATTACCACCCACCGCCAACTCTTGGGCTACTCTTTTACCAACGAATAGTGGGATTGACCGTCACTTTATACACCCCCACGGCTGGGAGGGCGAGCATGTTTAGCGCGACCCTCAGATTACGAGTGCACGCCTTAACGCGCTCGGCCATGCCAGGCTTAAAGTTATCAGGCCCAGCAAAGTAGGCCCACTGTCCTGTCATCAACATATAAAATATATTCACTTAGGAGAGAGCAGCCCCCCAGTGGCTCAGCGGTATGTCTGCGGACGTACACGCTAAAAAACCGGGTTTCGATACCCGTGGTGGGCAGAGCACAGATAGCCCATTGTGTAGCTTTGTGCTTAATTCAAAAACAGCAACAACAACATAGGAGAGAGCAAAATACTAGTATTATTGGCGCCATCTATAGTGAATGATTGTTTATCATTCACTATGTCAAGCCTGAAAAAGCAAAAGACACTGCATGGGTTCTTTAAACCCATTCATGAGATTGAACCTGATCAATCTGCTTCAGCCAATCAGGTTGAAATCTGAATTGTCAGAGTCATCACAATGGCCTTCTACCAGTGCTCCCACTACCACATCAGGTCCAGTCTGGGACATTGGAAATTACATTTCTGATGATGTCAGCATTGGTAAACAGGTAAGTTGACTCCTCATAATATTAATTTTGTATTAAAAATAATGAAAACACTGCATCGTTGGTTTTCACAGTGGAGGTGGCTACTCTACAGTCAACATGCAAAGGGTGCTTTCTACAAGCACTGCTGTCTTTATGCTCCTGATGGTGCTGGTGTTGGAAGCCAGAAATTGGGACAACTAGTGTAATTTCTATATACAAACTGTAAGAAGGCTGTTGAAGACTTCAAGGCACATGAATTGAAACAGTGCCACTAAAGAAAAAGCTAACAATTTTCTACAGATCGTAAACACAAGTTCATCTGTGCACTTGCAGCTTGATGCAACTTACAAGCAAGAAATTTAGCAGAACCGGCAATATTTAATGCCTCTTACTGACACTGTTTTGCTGTGTGGTAGACAGGGCTTAGCTTTGAGGGAAAAATATGATTCTGGTCCAATGTTAGTTGGTGAAACTTATGAGGAGCCCATCAATAATGATGGGAATTTTCGGGCAATTTTGTGCTACAGGGCAAAAGTTGTTGTCAAGCTTTCAGCAAGCCTTAAGAGTGCAAAGAGGAATGCTATGTATTTGAGACCTCAAATTCAAAATGAAATCATCAGTGCCTGTAATACTCATGTTCTTGGTGTTTTTGGCCAACAAGGTCAATGCTGCAAAGTGTTTTTCAATATTAGCTGATAAAACAACAGATATTTCAGGCATTGAACAGTTTTCTCTGTGTGTTAGATATTTGCATGCTAATGACAATTTTGTTGCAATGAAAGAAGAGTTTTTGCAATTTATATCTGTTCATGATGTGACAGGCATCAACTTGGCTGTTGTTATCATGACCAATCTGACAAAATATGGTATCACATGGCTTACCTACGAGAAGAAGGGTACGACGGTGCTGCCTCTATGAGTGGGAAATAAAATGGTGTCCAGAGACACACAACTGATAAATTTTCACTTGCACCCTATGTACACTGCAGTGCCCTTTCCCTAAACTTGGCAATTTCTGATGTTTGTAAAGAAGTTCCTCTGCGAAATTGCATGGGAGTAATTTCTAGCATTGAAAACTTTCTCAATACATCAAAAGGAAAGCACGTTTTGACTCTTTCGGTAGAGAATAAAGCACCTGAATCGAAAAAAAGTTTAAAACGTCTCTGCTTCACTCGGTGGGTTGAGAGGCATGACTCAGTCATTGCCCTTCTAGGATTAATCCAAGCAATTGCAGATGCCCTTGAGACCATATCAGTTTGGCAAGACAGAGATTTTGCCACCCAAGCCAATCAATTGTTGTGTTCCATAACACAGCCAGAATTCTTGTGTAAACGAGCTCAGTGGAGCGTTCGTTTTCAACTCTCAGAAGACTCAAAACGTATTTGAGAAATACAACCACTGAAGATCTTTTAAATGGCCTGGCATCATTATACATTCACCGTGAAATTAAAGTTGAACCAAACAGTGTTGCAGATGTCCTGGCAAGAACGAACGGGCGTTTGAGCCTTTCATAGATATTCGATTGTATTTCTATAGTTCTGACAAAACTTGCTGTATTAAAAGAGTGTTCAATCAGAAATTTGTTATGTGTGAAATTATCTGCCATGCAATCACTGATCTTTATGAAACTTCACAGGTGGCAACTGAACTTGTTTTAAAATTTTGGGTCCATGGCGACGCCGTGAGTTGAAATTGTAGACAACCTGAGAAAAGAAACATTTTCAAACAATAACTTGTTCATCACGTAAACAAAGATCATTTAACTGAAAGACAATGAATACAAATGAGTAAAGTAGTAACTAACAAATGAAAACTCGAATATGTATATATATATTATTGTAAACAGTAGATATTTAATAGTTTTGTCAAATTAATAAAGTATTAGTTACATTAAATAAGTTTAATATACAAAATTTGTAAGGTGTGAATTGTAAATGTTCTGAACTACTCTCTATTACCGGTATAAACATAAGATGAATTATCGATTTGCACAATTCACAATCTTATTTTGTCCATTCCTTTTTTCTGTTGACAAAGAATTCTGGTTAAAAATTAAAAGCATTTGAATAAATAAATTATATTCGTCACACAACGTAACACACTTGACTTTTAGAACAAAATAAGTTGAGTAACACAGAAACAGTTTTTAATAATTAAACAGCCATTATTCTTGTGGTGATGGCTTCCAACGTGAATGTATGTGTTACCGGTCTTCTACTTTTAAAGTTATACAAGTCCAACCATATGTTAGTATTCAAACAAAACCCAACACTAAACAATCGGATTTCATATCAGTGAAAACTTTGTGTAGCTTTATATTTGAGTACAAGGAAACGAACAAAACCAGTTGGAATGAGACAGAAGGTGCATAACGATGAACTCAATTTGCGCGTTATTACTGATAAGATGTACAAGTGTACAAAGTAAAGCCTGTGTTATGGAACAGATGTCACCCACCTTCAATGCACGTTCTATTCTGCATGGTGTTTATACGATTGTACAAGTTGTCTGCTAACAATATACTATAGTTTTGCATACCCTGTACGAAACAGCATAAACAAACATTTCTCGAAACAAAAGTAGGTTTTTGAATTTCTCACAAAGCAACTCGAGGGCTATCTATGATAGTCGTCCATAATTTAATCGTGTAAGAATAGAGGGAAGGCAGCTAGTTATCACCTCCCACCGCCAACTCTTGGGCTACTCTTTTACCAACGAATAGTGGGATTGATCGTCACATTATAACGCTCACAAGGCTGAAAGGACGAGCATGTTTTGCGCGACGGGGATACGAACCCCTGATCCTTAGATTACGAGTCGCACGCCTTAACACGCTTGGCTATGCCCTGCCCCGGACCCAAAGGACGATGGTGGTTTCACATGGTTAAAAAACAATCACTTTCTGAAAATGTTACATGAAACACAAAAGATAACGTATCCTGTTTCAGCTGAATATATCTACACTTATCCACTAGTGAAGTGTAACTAAAACGAATTAAAATGAAAGCATTCGAAATGAAATATACAAGTACAGATATTTAAGGTACAGAAAAATGTGTAATAACATAACCATCACTGGTTCTTTGATTATAACAAGTATCAAATAATATTTCCATTATATATACAGGACTACATTCACAGTGACTGTATGTTAATGTTCAGGGTGACTCTTAAGTTCATATCCATCTGTATGTTACATTTAATTACGCACACGTTATGATACTAACGATGAGTTGAAGGCAGCTTTAACCGCAGCATTTGGAACAATAACACCTGCAATGTTGAGGAAAATGTCTGACAGATCATGGCGTCGCATAATATTATGCATCGAGAATGATGGATACACAAGATATATGGATGGATAGGAACTTACGGGCAACCCTGTACAATCGTCTGAAAGCAGCAGTTTTCAGTTTTTATAACACTAAATTTCAAAACTTGACTACAGCACAGATAGCTTAGATGTAACTTATGGTTTAAGCTAACAATGTGTATTAATGTTCACTACGGATTCTTTCAAATTAAACTTTAAATCTTCAAATCTTATTCTGCACATTTTATGTATTTTTGAGGTGGGTATAAGACAAACACATCTGAGACTACACAGCTTCACTCAAAGAACCCTTCCAACAATGAATGTAACACGTTTTGAGAAATAAAATAATGAAATATGCCTTTCGTTTGTTTTGGAATTTCGCACAAAGCTACTCGAGGGCTATCTGTGCTAGCCGTCTCTAATTTAGCAGTGTAAGACTAGAGGGAAGGCAGCTAGTCATCACCACCCACCGCCAACTCTTGGGCTACTCTTTTACCAACAAAAAGTGGGATTGACCGTCACATTATACGCCCCCACGGTTGGGAGGGAGAGCATGTTAAGCGCGACGTAGGCGCGAACCCGCGACCCTCAGATTACGAGTCGCACGCCTTACGCGCTTTGCCATGCCAGGTTTTGTGATCAGCACTCAAAAATCTATAAGGAACATCCGACAGCGTTCAAAAAGCAAAAACTTTGTTGTGCAATATAATCCGTGCTTCAAAAATGGAGAAGGTTTGGTTTAAAATTACGCGAAAAGCTACACGAGGGCTATCTGCGCTAGCCATCTCTAATTTAATAGTGTAAGAGTAGAAGGTAGGCACCTTGTCATCACCACACACCACCAACTCTTTTACCAACGAATAGTGGGAGTAAACATCACATTATAACGTCTTCACGGCTGAAAGGGCTAGTATGTTTGGTGTGACGGTGATTCGAACCCATAAACCTCAAATTATGTGTCGAGCGCCTCAAACCACCTGGTCATTCCGGGCCAACCAAATAGGAAAGAACATTCCTGCTCTGTTTATAAATTGTTGTTACAGTTACCGTTAAGATCATACAGTTGTTTGTAGTTACATTTAACCACCTACTGTATTTTATAAGCAGAGATAACTTATAAATTAGAGCAGGTGATTAAAATGAAGAAGGGTACGACGGTGCTGCCCTTATGAGTGGAAAATTCAATGGTGTCCAGAGACACAAAACTGATAAATTCCCACTTGCACCCTACGCACACTGCAGTGCACATTCCATAAACTTGGCAATTTCTGATGCTTGTAAAGAAGTTCCTCTGCGAAATTGCATGGGAGTAATTTTTAGCATTGAAAACTTTCTCAATACATCCAAAGTAAAGCACGTTTTGACTCTTTCGGTAGAGAATAAAGCACCTGAATCGAAAAAAGTTTGAAAGGTCTCTGCTTCACTCGGTGGGTTGAGAGGCATGACTCAGTCATTGCCCTTCTAGGATTAATCCAAGCAATTGCAGATGCCCTTGAGACCATATCAGTTTGGCAAGTGTTATGTATATGTATAAATATTTTGTAAACGACAACATGTCGTATTGTGTTTAAATTTTCATTTGTATTATTCATTTTTCCATATTGATATTATTGTTTCGAAGTTTAAACTAAAATATGTTATTTATTTAGGGTAACGTTTTAGAACTTTCTCGAATTAAGTAGACCAATCACATGTTTGTAAATGAGTGCTGGTGACTTCCTGTCTAGAAGTGTAGTCCAGTGCAAGAACGGATATGCGTGGATAGCTCTGGAGTTGTATGGAAATTGCGAGATTGTTCGAGAAATAGGCCTATCGGTATAAAAGACGGAGAAAAGAGTGAGAGTTTGAGTCATCATGTCATCAGTTTTATTCGAGGGAGAGAGATTCAGTCATTAGTTTTATTCGAAGACAAAGAGTGAGATTCAAACACCAGTTTCATTTCAAAAGAAGAAAGTTAGTTATTTGAGAAAGATTAAGTGTTTGCTGTGAATATTCAACTTGGATTTGTGATTGAAATTAGATCTACGGAAGCCGTGATTTTATTTCGTCAATCTCTACGATACTTCTGAATTACCGCTTGTGCTGAGAGACGGCGATTTCATTGAACTGTGAACTGTTTCGGAATCTCTTCGTGGGACCAAATTCACACCCTAGACTGGAATTTGAGACTTTAATTTTAGATCATTACATTAGATACAGGCCAGTACCGTTTTGTATTGTGATTTATTTTGAAGTTTGAAACTAATATTATTCTGTTTTGTAATTAATTTCGAATGTCGTAACTTAATATCTGTCACTGTTATTATACAATTTATGTCATATTTGTTATATTTGTTAATAGTTTAGTGTAATAAATTATACAAGCTGTTATCTGGGTTTTTCTGTTGCGTTAAGTCTACGAAGAACTTAAAACATCAAAAAATACGTAACAGAAAATTGGGGGCTCGTCCGGGATATCGAACAAACAATTTAATTTTATTATAAAATAAGATTTATATTCTATACAGATAGACAGCTTGTATATTTAAAATGGCATTCGAACTTGAAGATTTTATAAACGAATTTAATCGGAATCCCTCTTTCGCATTAATCAGTGAATTAAAAAAATCTGAATTACTTGATGTTGGTAAACATTTTAATTTAGAAGTGAAGCAATCAATGAAGAAAGCAGATATTAAACAAATTATTGTTGAACATTTGGTCAGCCAAAAGGTATTACCTCAAACAGTTGCACAACAATTGCCTGTCGCTCATTTTGACCCAGATTTCGAATAAAAAAAAATAGAAATGGAAATGAAATTTCGTTTAGAAATTGAAAATAAACGTATTGAGGCAGAACAAGAAAATAAACGTATTGAGGCAGAACAAGAAACTAAACGTATTGAGGCAGAACAAGAAACTAAACGTATTGAGGCAGAAAAAGAAACCAAACGACTTGAGGCAGAACAGGAAAACAGACGCCTTGTTCTTGAGGCAGAACAGGAAAACAGACGCCTTGATGCCGAAATACAAATGGAACGCATTAAAGCTGATAAAGAAATCAATATGAGAAAGGCACAGACAGAAGAAAAGGTTGTCCAAATGCAGTTGGATAATTTTGATGCTTCCAAACAGATTCGTTTAGTACCTCCATTCAATGAAAAAGCTGTAGATACATATTTTCAGCAATTTGAAAAATTGGCCCTTAGGCTAAAATGGCCTACCGTTTATTGGACAGTACTACTTCAGAGTGTTCTCAAGGGTAAAGCTCAGGAAGTATTTTCCAAGCTCACAGCCGAGCAAAGTTATGATTACGAGCACGTCAAAAAATGCATTTTGAATGCATATGAATTGGTACCAGAGGCATACAGACAAAAATTTCGTGGTTACAAAAAGTTTGACAGCCAAACTTATGTCGAATTTGCCCGTGAAAAAGAAACTCTGTTCGACAGGTGGTGTGATTCCAGAGAAATTAAAGATGATTATGCGAAACTCAGAGAACTCATGTTAGTCGAAGAGTTTAAAAGATGTATTCCCGTAGAGCTAAAAACTTATATTGATGAACAAAAAGCTTCCAAAATTCATAATGCTGCTGTCTTGGCAGACGAGTATGCTTTAACTCACAAAGATTTCTCATACAAAAGCAAAACATCTCACACAACAAAGAAACCCAATGACTCATTCAAATATTATGCAAATGTCGACAGAGACAAAAAAGAGCAAACTTCCAATTCTCAAACGAAGACTCCATCTTACTCTCAAAGCTCGTCATCTACCCAAAACGTGTCATTCTCATCCAAAACATGTGCTTATTGTAAGAAACCTGGCCATCTGATTTCTGAGTGCTATAAGGTCAAAAACAAGCCATCCCCCCATAGTTTCATTTCGCCCTCGTTGGATACATCATTGGTTCCCAATGATTTTGACCCTGTTCAGTCCACTGTGGATTCTATGCCCAATATTATTGATGTACCTGAAGATATTGTTGAGGACAAATTTAAGCCTTTCATAACTGAAGGTTTTGTTTCTTTTGTTGGCGATTCACATCTACAACCAATTAAAATCCTGCGGGATACTGGAGCTTTTCAGAGTTTGATTTTGGAAAGTGTACTTCCGTTTTCTGAAAAGTCATCCGTTGGGGCCAATGTGCTCATTTCTGGTGTAGAAGGTGGCGTCGTTTCTATTCCTCTTCATAGATTAGATTTACATTCGGACTTAGTCTCAGGCCCAGTGACTGTGGGTATTAAAGCCTCATTGCCTGTTGAAGGTGTTTCTATGCTTTTGGGGAATGATTTGGCTGGTAGTAAGGTGGTACCAGAAGTTTGTGTTGTTGAAGCACCTGTTGTTAGCCCCAGTACAGAGCAACTCGTTGAAGAGTTTCCTGATGTTTTTCCCGCCTGTGCTGTTACTCGTTCTCAGACACGTTCTGAGGTGTCGAAAGAGGATTTCTCTTTGTCTGATACGTTCATGTCTCACATCGATGAGATTTCTGACTCAACTTTAAGTTCTACTGATGACTCTAAGACATTTTTCGACTCTCTTCATCGAAACAAACTTATTGAGGAACAGGACAATGATCCTGAAACTCGTTCTCTTCTACAACTGGCTGTTAATGAAAATGAAATAGGAACTGTCCCTATTTGTTACTACCAGAAGTCAGGTGTGCTAATGAGAAAATACAGACCTCCTGACGTTGCTGCTGATGAAGAGTGGAATGTTATTCACCAAATCGTCATTCCAAAATGCTATCGGAATGATATTCTTAATCTTGCTCATGACCATGTATTGTCGGGACACTTAGGTGTAAGAAAGACCCTAGATCGTATCCGACGACATTTCTATTGGCCTAAGATGCGCCAAGATGTTGTTGACTTTTGTAAGACATGCCATTCTTGCCAAATGACAGGAAAACCAAATCAGGGGATTCCAAAAGCACCACTGCAGCCTATTCCTGCCTTTGAAGAACCGTTCTCAAGGGTCATTATCGACTGTGTTGGCCCAATGCCAAAAAGCAAAGCAGGAAATGAATACCTCTTGACGATCATGTGTGCTTCTACACGTTTCCCTGAGGCAATCCCTTTGAGAAAAATCACTGCTCCCAACATTGTTAAGGCTCTTGTCAAATTCTTTACCATGTTCGGGATTCCAAAAGTTGTGCAATCAGATCAAGGCTCAAATTTTATGTCCAAGCTATTTCAACAAGCCATGCATGAATTAAACATCCATCAAGTTTCATCCAGTGCATACCATCCTGAGTCACAAGGTGTCCTTGAACGTTTCCACCAAACTCTAAAAGCCATGCTTAGAAATTACTGCCACGAGCATTCAAAGGACTGGGATGAGGGTGTTCCCTTGTTGTTGTTTGCAGTTCGTGAGGTTGTTCAAGAGTCTACTGGATTTAGCCCTTTTGAGTTGGTTTATGGTCACTCAGTTCGCGGCCCATTGAAGTTGGTTAAGGAGAAATGGTTGGAGGATAATAACTCACAAATTGGCTTGTTGAATTATGTCTCTGATTTCAAAACCAGATTGCACAATGCTTTTAATGTTGCCAGGGAAAACCTGAAGTCTTCTCAGGAAGAGATGAAAACCTGGTATGACAAAAGGGCCAGGAAGCGATCTTTTAATGTTGGTGACCAAGTACTTGTCTTGTTGCCTACATCAAGCTCTTCACTTCAAGCTAAATATTTTGGACCTTATTCAATTGAAAAGAAAATTAATGATCTAAACTATGTGATCACTACCCCTGATCGGAGGAAAAGCAAACAGCTTTGTCATATCAATATGTTGAAACCCTATTATGTGCGAAAGAAAACAAATGTGTCGAATGCTGTTCCTGTGAACGTGACAAGTGGTGTGAATGAAGATCATGATCCTCCACCTTCTCCTCCTGAAATTATAGAAAATAGCTTTCCAGACACTCATGTTAAACTCAAAAACTCGCATGTATTAGCAAACTTAGATGAAAAACTCAATCATTTAACCCAACAACAAAATCAAGAGTTGAAAGGTTTGATTTTAGAGTTTGCTCATTTGTTCCCTGATGTTCCTGGTAGAACCAATGTCTTAGAACATGATGTTGTTATTGAGTACACTCGACCAATAAAACAACATCCATATCGGGCCAATCCTATAAAATTGTCAAAAATCAGGTCAGAGGTACAATACATGCTTGAAAATGATTTTATTGAGTTATCAAATAGTAATTGGAGTTCACCTTGTATCTTGGTACCAAAGTCTGATGGTTCATTTAGGTTCTGTACGGATTTCAGAAGGGTTAATGATGTGACCAAGACTGATTCATATCCTATTCCTCGGATGGATGATTGTATTGACCGTGTAGGTAACTCAAAGTACCTTACGAAATTTGACCTACTCAAAGGTTATTGGCAAGTACCTTTAACTCCTCAAGCAAGAGAAATTTCAGCTTTTATAACACCCGATGGTTTGTACCAATACAAAGTTATGCCATTTGGCATGAAAAACTCCGGTGCAACATTTCAAAGGTTGATGAATCATGTCATCGCAGGATTAGAAAATGTGTATGCTTACATTGATGATGTACTGGTAGTAAGCAGTGACTGGTCTGAGCATTTAAGCCACATTCGTGCATTTTTGGAGAGGTGTTCCGAGGCTCAGTTGACTATCAACCTGTTAAAAAGCGAATTCGGTAAAGCAACAGTTGTGTACTTAGGCCATGAAATTGGTCGGGGTAAAGTGAAGCCTATCCAAGCTAAGGTACAGGCAATAGCGGAGTATCCAGAGCCGACGAATAAAAGAGGTATTATGAGATTCTTGGGCATGGCAGGATATTATAGGAAATTTTGTCCAAATTTTTCTGATGTGGCTGCACCTTTAACAGCTTTACTAAAAAAGAATGTAAAATTTTCCTGGAATCAAAATTGCCAGACTGCCTTTGAAAGGATAAAGATCATGCTCATGAATGCTCCAATCCTCAAAGCTCCCGAGTTTGACAAACCATTTAAGCTTGCTGTAGATGCGAGTGACGTTGGTGTTGGTGCTGTGTTGTTGCAAGAGCAAAATGGTGTTGACCACCCTGTGTGTTATTTTTCAAGAAAACTTGATAAGCACCAAAGAAATTATTCAACAATTGAGAAAGAAGCACTTGCATTGTTGTTAGCCTTACAACATTTTGATGTTTATTTGTGTTCTTCACCATGGATTGTTAATGTTTACACCGACCATAATCCACTCGTGTTCGTAAACAAAATGAAAAACAAAAATCAAAGGTTACTCAGGTGGAGTATTATTTTGCAGCAATACAATGTGTCCATTAATCATATCCGTGGTTCGGACAATGTCATTGCGGATACATTGTCACGGTAATTAAGTGGTTCAGTGTTTCGTTATAATTAACGGTTGACTAAAATTTGTTTTTTAGTTCAATGTTATGTATAATAAGTTAAACAAAAAAAAAAGTTTTCACAAGTTCAAACTTTTTTTTTACTTTTAAGGGGGAGAGTGTTATGTATATGTATAAATATTTTGTAAACGACAACATGTCGTATTGTGTTTAAATTTTCATTTGTATTATTCATTTTTCCATATTGATATTATTGTTTCGAAGTTTAAACTAAAATATGTTATTTATTTAGGGTAACGTTTTAGAACTTTCTCGTATTAAGTAGACCAATCACGTGTTTGTAAATGAGTGCTGGTGACTTCCTGTCTAGAAGTGTAGTCTAGTGCAAGAACGGATATGCGTGGATAGCTCTGGAGTTGTATGGAAATTGCGAGATTGTTCGAGAAATAGGCCTATCGGTATAAAAGACGGAGAAAAGAGTGAGAGTTTGAGTCATCATGTCATCAGTTTTATTCGAGGGAGAGAGATTCAGTCATTAGTTTTATTCGAAGACAAAGAGTGAGATTCAAACACCAGTTTCATTTCAAAAGAAGAAAGTTAGTTATTTGAGAAAGATTAAGTGTTTGCTGTGAATATTCAACTTGGATTTGTGATTGAAATTAGATCTACGGAAGCCGTGATTTTATTTCGTCAATCTCTACGATACTTCTGAATTACCGCTTGTGCTGAGAGACGGCGATTTCATTGAACTGTGAACTGTTTCGGAATCTCTTCGTGGGACCAAATTCACACCCTAGACTGGAATTTGAGACTTTAATTTTAGATCATTACATTAGATACAGGCCAGTACCGTTTTGTATTGTGATTTATTTTGAAGTTTGAAACTAATATTATTCTGTTTTGTAATTAATTTCGAATGTCGTAACTTAATATCTGTCACTGTTATTATACAATTTATGTCATATTTGTTATATTTGTTAATAGTTTAGTGTAATAAATTATACAAGCTGTTATCTGGGTTTTTCTGTTGCGTTAAGTCTACGAAGAACTTAAAACATCAAAAAATACGTAACAGCAAGACAGAGATTTTGCCACGTAAGCCAATCAATTGTTGTATTCTATAACACAACCAAAATTCATCATCACTCTACTTACCATTGCTAAATTGTTTTATTCTAGTTTATCTGTGAAACTTTCTGCAGCAACAGAACATTGATTTAGGTGCTGCGGTGCATCACGCAGAAATAGTGGAAGATTTAATCCATTCACTCAGAAATAATACTGTGAATGAATTTAACAACATTTTCTGTGAGGCTCACAGTCTGTGTAGTGAATTTCAAATTGACATAATAATGCCAAGGCAGGCTAAAAGACATGTACCGTGCTTACACACAAACCACTAGCCCCAAGGAGTACTTTCGTGTTGTTGTATTTGTACCATTTATTGATCACTTTCTTTCACAAATATGTAACCGTCTGCCCAGTCACAAAACTCTCCTTACAGACTTCACGTGTCTACTACCATCAGGATCTACCACAGAACGGTCAGAACCTACAGCACAACAATGTGACCAAATTAAAGAGTTGGTCAATAAATACAAGGCTGACATTGACAGCACTTCACTCGCTGTAGTAGGTGAACTAAGGGTTTGATAGAAATCAGTTGCGAACGACAGACCAAAAAAATGTCATAGATGCATGTGCATTGTGCAATGCAGAAATGTTCCCAGTCATTTCCAGACTGTTGAAAGTATTTTCCAAGCTGCCTGTGTAAACGAGCTCAGTGGAGCGTTCGTTTTCAACTCTCAGAAGACTCAAAACGTATTTGAGAAATACAACCACTGAAGATCTTTTAAATGGCCTGGCATCATTATACATTCACCGTGAGATTAAAGTTGAACCAAACAGTGTTGCAGATGTCCTGGAAAGAACGAACGGGCGTTTGAGCCTTTCATAGATATTCGATTGTATTTCTATAGTTCTGACAAAACTTGCTGTATTAAAAGAGTGTTCAATCAGAAATTTGCATTTGACTATTTCTTGTATGAAATTATCTGCCATGCACTCACTGATCTTTATGAAACTTCACAGGTGGCAACTGAACTTGTCTTAAAATTTTGGGTCCATGGCGACGCCCGTGAGTTGAAATTGTAGACAACCTGAGAAAAGAAACATTTCCAAACAATAACTTGTTCATCACATAAAAAAAGATCATTTAACTGAAAGACAATGAATACAAATAAGTAAAATAGTAACTAACACGTGAAAACTCGAATATGTATATATATATATTAATGTACACAGTAGATATCTAATAGTTTTGTCAAATTAATAAAGTATTAGTTACATTAAATAAGTTTAATATACAAAATTTGTAAGGTGTGAATTGTAAATGTTCTGAACTACTCTCTATTACCGGTATAAACATAAGATGAATTATCGATTTGCACAATTCACAATATTATTTTGTCCATTCCTTTTTTCTGTTGAAAAAGAATTCTGGTTAAAAATTAAAAGTATTTGAATAAATAAATTATATTCGTCACACAACGTAACACACTTGACTTTTAGAACAAAATAAGTTGAGTAACACAGAAACAGTTTTTAATAATTAAACAGCCATTATTCTTGTAGTGATGGCTTCGAACGTGAATGTATGTGTTACCGGTCTTCTACTTTTAAAGTTATACAAGTCCAACCATATGTTAGTATTCAAACAAAACCCAACACCAAACAATCGGATTTCATATCGGTGAAACCTTTGTGTAGCTTTATATTTGAGTACAAAGAAACGAACAAAACCAGTTGGAATAAGACAGTAGGTGCATTACGATGAACTCAATTTGAGCGTTATTACTGATAAGATGTACAAGTGTACAAAGTAAAGCCTGTGTTATGAAACAGATGTCACCCACCTTCAATGCACGTTCTATTCTGCATGGTGTTTATATGGTTGTACAAGTTGTCTGCTAACAATATACTATAGTTTTGCATACCTTGTACGAAACAGCATAAACAAACATTTCTCGAAAGAAAAGTTTGTTTTTGAATTTCTCACAAAGCTACTCGAGGGCTATCTGTGATAGTCGTTCCTAATTTAGTAGTCTGAGACCAGAGGGAAGGCAGCTAGTCATCACCACCCACCGCCAACTCTTGGGCTACTCTTTTACCAACGAATAGTGGGATTGATCGTACATTATAAAGCCCCCACGGCTGAAAGGACGAGCATGTTTGGCGCGACGGGAATGCGAACCTGCGACCCTCAGTCCAAGGGGGAACAAATGGTTTAGTAAATGCTATATATATCCGATTCTATCAGTGTTAATTTAAAACGTAGTTCAATTTAACTTTAATGTATGTTTTTAAAATTATACCAAATGAATGAAATATATCTTTAAAAAATAAATTAGGAAAACCATGGCCGGAATGTTATGAGAATTATAATATAGTAGGTATAAAATGAGTCTAAGAAATAAATTGAATAAATCATGAACAATCTTTGATGAATAATACTGCACAACAATGTTTTTGAAAAGTTTTTGCCGATTGTAACAGGTACCTAGTGGTTATGCACAAATATAGTTTTGGCTGTGAGAAATAGGTAACTGTTTACAGGCAATAACGTATTTAATCGCGTTCATGTTCCTGGTACGCTATTAAGTTAAACATAATTAAAAGTGTTTTGCTCCTGATTTTCGTTTCTATTCAGTATCTGGTGCAAAGTGTCCAGTAAAATATTATGTAAAGAATTTTATTACTTGAACTTATAACTGGTATTGATTATGCATGTTGGTATTTCAGTAATTCCTCATTCATTCACTTGAGTTAATTACGAAATCCCTCATAGGATGAAAAACCAATGATAACCGGGTACATACCATTAACAAAAACACGACAAAGTACATTTATTCAGATTATCACATCATCTGAACAACCTGATGCACAACTTTTAATGTACAAGAGTAACTGCAGTTATGTATGTCTTTGCAGTGGTGCATCAATTATTTGCTGCTAATTTTGGAAATTTACAGAAGTGTCATCGAGGAATAACTTCTTAAAAATCACTGGAAAATAAAAAACTTTTAAATGTTTTTTTTTTCTGAATAGTTGGATCTTGAAATAAAGAAAACAATCGACACAAATTTTCCTATAAAACATAAACAAGAAATATCTAATGATAATTATAACTTACATCTTCTAAATCTTCATCGCTTTTAATCAGCTGAGATGGTCTTGTTTGTTATTGGAATAGGTCTTGTAATATGTTGAAAATTTGTGTTATAGTTTGCTATCAGTAATGTTAGTCATTAAAGAATGTACAAAATAATAATTATGAATTATTTCTATCACCACTGTTGTGGTCTTTGTTTATTGGTTATCTGTGTTAAAAGGTTTAGAACTAATAATAATAATCATAGTCTTTCATAAACCTAAAGTAAAAATTTCAACAAAAATTGAAAATCTTATGGAAAAATTATTTCAGTTCTTAAGTTTGTACACAGAGTGGCTTTAATGTATATAATTGAAATATAAAAAATCCCATGTAAGAAAGAATACAACAGCGTTGGCGTTGGCCGTATATTCATTATTCAACAACAAAATATTAGGTTGATGGGGTTGATTTTTTTTATATGTCTCAATGCTATTACAACTCAATATTCCTAACACTGATTTAACATGAAGTTTTATTTGTTAAAAAATTAATATCTACACAGAAAATGATCAGTGTTGTATTTGATATAGATGACCACTTCGACCACGATTTATGATAAGGTTATGGTGTAGAGATTGGAATTTGTTACGGTACATGTGAGCAGCATAGAAGAACCCTAGATTCTGTGGAACTTGTGCGATTTTATACTCAAACAATGAGGAATTATATTTATGTATTGGAGTAGAAACGTCTGATTTGTTACATTGTTTTGAATTTTGCGCATTGCTACACGAATTTATCTATGTTATCCGTCTCTAATTTAGCAATGTAAGACTAGAGGGAAAGTAGCTAGTTATCATCGCTCACCGCTAACTCTTGAGCTACTTTTCTACCAACGAATAGTGGGATTGATCGTAACTTTATAATGCCCCGACGGCTGAAAAGGTGAATTTGTTGGGTGTGACGGGAATTCGGACCCACGAACCTCAGATTACGAACTGAGTGCCTTAACCCCCTGGCCATCCTGGACCAGAGTAAAAACGGGTAATGTAGATCTTGAGGTTAATGTAGTCGAGTAGATACAGATTAAGGAGTTTCAGGCCAGCGTGTACTGAACTATATCCCTTTAATCTGCCTTGATATTTGGGTAAGATAAATACAACTATTTGTACATCACAGTTGTACGTAACATACATCTGATTGAACAATGACTGTATTTGGAATGCATTACTTTTTTAGAAACGTTACATCTATAATAGCTTGCCATACATCTTCAATTAAATTGAAATTATGCACGTGTTCTCAGGTGGTTCATACATTTTAGAAACTTGTCTCTTAAATTACGTAATGTAATATTTGTGAAACATCTTACACTTGATAAAAAAACACACTTGAACTTGGTTATTTTCTTGTTTTGTTTTTAAATTTGTTGATGGAGCGTAGATTTACAGAAGCCTAGTTTTGAGTAGAGTATGCAGTAACACATAAATACCACATATATATGTACACATACGCGCGAATATTACTAGTATTTAAATACCATCACATCACATGTTTCAGATAAAGTTCCTTTAGCACATGCGCATACCAAGCAAATTAGACGATAGTGACACACACTCAAGATCTTGGTAAATGATCTTCGAACCATTTTAAAATACTGTATTTCATGAAACATATGTCATTCGTATGGAGATGTATGTCAACACGCTAAGTGAATTGTGAGGAGGAAATCTACATTCCGCTGATTCACTGTTTATTTCAGAAAATACTTGAGGATTTGGTGAGTAAAATACGTTTCAACAACTTTAGGACTGTTTAAAAAAACAGTAAGAACTTGAGAACCTGTCACGTGTATCTATGAACCAGTTTTGGATTCCATTGATCTCATCATCACAAAATTATAGATTGTCAAAATTACCAACTGTGTCTTTTATCCACACTACAATGTCAAATGACTTAGCTCCTCTATTATAAATCAGTAAAATGTTTATGTACACCTTATTTGTGAAAAGATTGTAAAATGAAGAAATGAGATTGTAAATCACATGTATATTTACTCAAGAAAACAGGTAACGAAACAAAAGTAAGACAGGCACAGAGTTATCATCATCCCTGTCTTTTGAGAGTTCCATCAGGTTTGAAAATCTTCGCCTCTACATGAAGATATGCCTGATATAAATATTCGTCCTCTAATTCCAATATAAAAATTCGATTGATCCTCTGTTGATCGTTGAAGATAAAGGATATGTTATTGTTATTTATTTCAGACTAGGCCCGATTTATTATATTACGTATGTTAATGTATTCCTACTTCAAGTAACCGGACATTTTAATTTTAATTTAGTAGTTAATTAAGTGTTAATATATAACAAATTTATGTTATTTGTCAACAAGATTGATACACAATTTCCTTATAAAACACAAATATATTGTAATAAACAAGCCTAAAATACAATTTATAACTGTTATTACTAATACTTATTTCAAATGATGGTTTGTATGGAACAGTTTTACAAACATAGAGACAACACCAGGAGCTTAGCCGGAAATGGCCATTGGGGAGTTTAGTTTGAGTGCTTGATGGAAGCGCCGCAGGCGCGAAGTCACTGTAAGGGGTCTGGGGGCATCCCTCCGGGAATTTTTTTAATAAAAACATAAAAGTCTGAATTATGCATTCTGAGAACCACATTTTTAAAAATTTCAGAATGGAACTGTTGTGTAAATGTCGTGTAAATGTTTTGTAAGCGACAACATGTCGTGTTGTGTTTCAATTTTCATTTCTATTTCCATATTTGTATTATTGTTTCAAAGTTTAAACTGATAAAATACGTTGTTTTTCATTTAAAATAACATTGAGAATTTTCTGGAATTAGGTAGACCAATCATATGTATTTAAATGAAATGCTGGCGACCTCGTGTCTAGACGTTTAGTCTCGTGCAAGAACGGACATGCGCGGATTGCTCTGGAGTTCTGTAGAAGTTTCGCGGTGGTTTGAGGAGTCCAGGCCTACAATATATAAACAGATGAAGATGCGAGGAAGAAAAAAGAGTCAGACATTAGTTTTATTCAAAAGAAAAGAGTCAGTCATTTGAGAAAGTTTAAGTGTTTGCTGTGATTTGTGACTGAAGTTAGATCTACAGAAGCTGTGATTTTATTTCGTCAATCTACGATTATTTCGAATTAGTGGTTATACTGAAAGTCAACACGTGTGGAACTATTTACTGGAAATCGGAAAAATTAAAGGCGACAAATTTGTGACGTTCATCGGAGGCATCGTGACTTTTCACGAATTTATTGAACTGTGAATTGTTTCTGAACTTCTTCATTTAAGCTTCGGAATTTCTTCGTGGGACCAAATTCACATCCTAGACTGGAATTTGAGACTTTCATTTTAGATCATTATATTAGATACAGGCCAGTACCATTTTGTATTGTGATTAATTTTGGAGGTTGAAACTAATACCATTTTGTTTTGTAATTAACTTTGAAGGTTTAAACTAAATATCTGTCATTGTTATCATATAATTCATGTTATATCTGTTAATAGTTTAGTGTAATAAATTACACAAGCTGTTATCTGTGTTTTTCTGTTGCGTTCAGTTTTCGAAAAGCATAAAACATAAAAAAATACGTAACAGAAAATAGGGTGCTCGTCCGAGATATCGAACAATTTTTTTTTTCTATTCTAAAATTAGATTTATATTTGTACAGAAAGACAGCTTGTATATTCAAAACGGCATTCCAACTTGAAGATTTTATAAACAAATTTAATCAGAATCCCTCTTTTGAATTAATCAGTGAATTAAAAAAATCTGAATTGCTTGATGTTGGTAAACATTTTAATTTGGAAGTGAAGCAAGCAATGAAGAAAGCAGATATTAAACGAATTATTGTTGAACATTTGGTCAGCCAAAAAGTTTTACCTCAAAAAGTTGCACAACAATTGCTCGCCGCTCATTTTCACCCAGATTTTGAATTAAAAAGAATGGAAATGGAAATGAAATTTCGGTTAGAAATTGAAAGGAAACGTCTTGAGACAGAACAAAAACGTATTGAGGCAGAACAGGAAAACAAACGCCTTGTTCTTGAGGCAGAGCAAAAACGTATTGAGGCAGAACAAGAAAACAAACGCCTTGATGCCAAAATACAAATAGAACGCATTAAAGCTGATAAGGAAATCAGTATCAGAAAGGCACAGACAGAAGAAAAGGTTGTCCGAATGCGGTTGGATAATTTTGATGCTTCCAAACAAATTCGTTTAGTACCTCCATTCAATGAAAAAGCTGTAGATAAATATTTTCAGCAATTTGAAAAATTGGCCCTTAGGCTAAAATGGCCTACCGAATATTGGACAGTATTACTTCAGAGTGTTCTCAAGGGTAAAACCCAGGAAGTATTTTCCAAACTCACGGCCGAGCAAAGTTATGATTACGAGCTAGTCAAAAAATGCATTTTGAATGCTTATGAATTGGTGCCAGAGGCATACAGACAAAAATTTCGTGGTTACAAAAAGTTTGACAGCCAAACTTATGTCGAATTTGCTCGTGAAAAAGAATCTCTGTTCATCCAAAACATGTGCTTATTGTAAGAAACTTGGCCATCTGATTTCTGAGTGCTATAAGATCAAAAACAAGCTATCACCCCATGGTTTCATTTCGCCCTCGTGGGACACATCATTGGTTCCCAATGATTTTGACCCTTTCCAGTCCACTGTGGATTCCAAGTCCAATATTATTGATGTACCTGCAGATATTGTTGAGGACAAATTTAAGCCTTTCATGACTGAAGGTTTTGTTTCTTTTGTTGGCGATTCACGTCTACAACCAATTAAAATCCTGCGGGATACTGGAGTTTTTCAGAGTTTGATTTTGGAAAGTGTACTTCAGTTTTCTGAAAAGTCATCCGTTGGGGCCAATGTGCTCATTTCTGGTGTAGAAGGTGGCGTCGTTTCTATTCCTCTTCATAGATTGGATTTGCATTCGGACTTAGTTTCAGGCCCAGTGACTGTGGGTATTAAATCTTGATTGCCTGTTGAAGGTGTGTCTATGCTTTTGGGGAATGATTTGGCTGGTATTAAGGTGGTACCAGAGGTTCGTGTTGTTGAAGCACCTGTTATTAGCCCCAGTACAGAGCAACTCGTTGAAGAGTTTCCTGATGTTTTTCCCGCCTCTGCTGATACTCGTTCTCAGACACGTTCTCAGGAGTCCAAAGAAGATTTCTCTTTATCTGATACATTCATGTCTCACATCGATGAGATTTCTGACTCAACTTTAAGTTCTACTGATGACTCTAAGACATTTTTCGACTCTCTTCATCGTAACAAACTTGTTGAGGAACAGAACAACGATCCTGAAACTCATTCTCTTCTATAATTGGCCGTTGATGAAAATGAAATATGAACTGTCCCTATTTGTTACTACCAGAAGTCAGGTGTGTTAATGAGAAAATACAGACCTCCTGACGTTGCTGCTAATGAAGAGTGGAATGTTATTCACCAAATCGTCATTCCAAAATGCTATCGGAATGATATTGTTAGTCTTGCTCATGACCATTTGTTGTCAGGACACTTAGGTGTAAGAAAGACCTTAGATCGTATCCTACGACATTTCTATTGGCCAAAGATGCGCCGAGATGTTGGTGACTATTGTAAGATATGCCATTCTTGCCAAATGACTGGAAAACCAAATCAGGGGATTCCAAAAGCACCACTGCAGCCTATTCCTGCCTTTGAAGAACCATTCTCAAAAATCATTATCGATTGTGTTGGACCAATACCAAAAAGCAAAGCAGGAAACGAATACCTCTTGACAATCATATGTGCTTTTATACGTTTCCCTGAGGCTATCCTTTTGAGAAAAATCACTGCTCCCAACATTTTCAAGGCTCTTGTCAAATTCTTTACCATGTTCGGGATTCCAAAAGTTGTGCAATCAGATCAAGGCTTAAATTTTATGTAAAGCTATTTCAACAAGCCATGCATGAACTAAACATCCATCAAATTTCATGCAGTACCTACCATCCTGAGTCACAAAGTGTCCATGGGCGTTTCCACCAAATTACTGCCATGAACACTCAAAGAACTGGGATGAGGGTGTTCCCTTGTTGTTGTTTGCAGTTTGTGAGGTTATTAAAGAATCCACTAGATTAAACCCTTTTTTGGTTTAAAAAAACAAACAAAAAAAGGTTTTCACAAGTTCAAACTTTTTTTTCTTTTAAGGGGGAGAGTGTTATGTAAATGTCGTGTAAATGTTTTGTAAGCGACAACATGTCGTGTTGTGTTTCAATTTTCATTTCTATTTCCATATTTTATTATTGTTTCAAAGTTTAAACTGATAAAATACTTTGTTTTTCATTTAAAATAACATTGAGAATTTTCTGGAATTAGGTAGACCAATCATATGTATTTAAATGAAATGCTGGCGACCTCGTGTCTAGACGTTTAGTCTCGTGCAAGAACGGACATGCGCGGATTGCTCTGGAGTTCTGTAGAAGTTTCGCAGTGGTTCGAGGAGTCTAGGCCTACAATATATAAACAGACGAAGATGCGAGGAAGAAAGGAGAGTCAGACATTAGTTTTATTCAAAAGAAGAGAGTCAGTCATTTGAGAAAGTTTAAGTGTTTGCTGTGATTTGTGACTGAAGTTAGATCTACAGAAGCTGTGATTTTATTTCGTCAATCTCTACGATTCATTCGAATTGCTGGTTGTGCTGAGGGTCAACAGGTACGGGACTAGCCAGGGGAAATCGGAAAAATTAAAGGCGACAAGTTTCTGACGTTCATCGGAGGCATCGTGAAAAGAACTTCGTAGAATTTATTGTACTGTGAATTGTTTCTGAACTTCTTCATTTAAGCTTCGGAATTTCTTCGTGGGACCAAATTCACATCCTAGACTGGAATTTGAGACTTTCATTTTAGATCATTATATTAGATACAGGCCAGTACCATTTTGTAATGTGATTAATTTTGGAGGTTGAAACTAATATCATTTTGTTTTGTAATTAACTTTGAAGGTTTAAACTTAATATCTGTCATTGTTATTATATAATGCATGTTATATCTGTTAATAGTTTAGTGTAATAAATTATACAAGCTGTTATCTGTGTTTTTCTGTTGCGTTTAGTTTTCGATAAACATAAAACATAAAAAATACGTAACAGAAACATTGAGGTGTTTGTCTTATTTTTTAAATCATAAACAAATATATGTACTTAAAGTTATCAGACCCAGCAAAGTAGGCCCACAGTCGTGTCATCAACATATCAAATATATTCACTGAGGAGAGAGCAAAATACTAGTATTATTAGCGTCATCTATAGTGAATGATAAACAATCATTATGTAAAATTATCTGCCATGAAATTCGTATATTTATGAAACTTCACTTGTCTAAAAGGTTCGGGTCCATGGGGATGTTTTAACCCCCTTCCCTGGCTACGTCCCTGGACAACACTGAATCTTATCTCCGGTGTGGAACTAAATATTTTATCAAAAATTTAAGTTTACGACGAATAAATTAATCTTGAGTTGATACTGTTACACCTCACATAAGCTAACTAGCTTGGTTGACTTCACATCACTACAAGTTTACATTTTGCTAGTGAAGGTATTTAATGTTCTCTTAGAAATAATAACGTCCAAAGTGATTTACTGAAGTTGAACGGCTTGTAATGCTCGAAATTTTTTAAGTTCCTCGTCAAGTTATGTAGTTTTTCCGATTAATAGACGTTAAATACAGTTATATATTTATAGGCCTGTAGCGTAATTGACCGCAGTTGTCCCATCATGTTCTCTCTTGGCACGTTACTTTTACACAAATCAAACGAGATTATAGAACCTTCACCAAAGTTCGCTTCGCCACAGTAATCTAACAAGTTTTACTTAACAGATATTGTTGCTTTTTACTTCCAAACATTTTTTACAAGTTTCGAGAACAGGCGGGACTTACTCAATACACCGTCATGTTTATACGTCACATTGCAAAAAACAGAAAACTATGCAGAGAAAAGGTTGGCACGGAAATAGATGTACAACAGTAAATCTGTTTCAGATAATATTTAGTCTACTTACCTTTCTTAGTCTTGGTTTGTGTCCGAAGGAAAGAAACCTAGTCTTGCTCAGACTTTGTACACTGACAGGACGTGTCATGTGGTGGGATAGTCATGACTACTTTTCTTAAAAAGTCTGCAGTATATGTTCTTTGGCTCTTGGTCTTAACTATTCCGATGATAAGACTCTTTTGTTTCTTCTTTTTATTGGACAGGACAACCTGTTTAATATCTCGAGCCAGGTTCCATGTCCTTTGTTTTGTTCATCGTTTTCTAGCATCGTCTGATGCTGAATTTACATGTATCTCAAATACATCTTCTTTTCTTATGGCTGAAGCTCCTATTTTAAAAATGGTACAGCTGCATGAAATAACTCACTCTAAACGTCAACTACTCCATGCCACTAGTTCCTTTGTCTACCAGCATAACAATGTAAATCATTAACCCCTGACAATCTCAACAGGCTTTAGAGAATTCTGGTTCATAAGAGTAAGGTTCTGTCATGACTGTGAATATGGAGCATTACGATCATTCTTTTTTCTCAAATTATACCATTTAACCCTGTGTCATTATTCATATCGATATCAGTAGTTTGAACATTTTGTCTAGAAATGTGCTTGATTTTAATATTTTTTTCTCAAATTAGACCATTCAACCCTGTGTCATTATTCATATCGATATCAGTAGTTTGAACATTTTGTTTAAAAATATGCTTGATTTTAATATTTTAAAATGTTTCAGTAAGATAACCGTCTCGTATCATGTCTCCATCCTAACGATTAAGGTGAATGATTTATATCAGTGCTATATGAACATCGCCAACAAAAAAAAAAAAAAAAATCAGTTTCACAGTGTCTGAGTGAAATAGTGTGAATAAAATGCACGAGATATATTAGCACCGCATGGATCTATAGTAGGCTCTGCTATCATGTGATTATTATTAAATTAAAGTATTACTGATAGCAGGATCGAGTTTTATAAAACGCTAAATCAGTTACATTCACACTTAACTTTCATTAGAACAAATCGTAAGTAAACGTAAACTCATTGTAGTGTTTAGAAAGAAGTTATTTTACTTTGTTTTATAATCTAATTGAATTTCCAGGTTATTTGTAGTGACCTGGTCTGATACAAGTTATTGTAGAAGTGAAGTGAGAACCTAAGAAGTAAGATAACCGTCTCGTATCATCAGGTTTGTTATACCAGCTCTGTTCATATTATAATTCAATTACTGCCACTTCTCATGAATCTTGGAAATTGATAGTCTAGGAAATAGTGGTATACTTTGTTAGAGTATTATTAAGAAAATAGTACACAGAACTGTTACAAGGTTGTGTCACATAAAACTCGTTCATGTTGAATTATGAGTAATAAAATTATGCATATCTTTATATAATTGCAGAAGCTTCGTATTTCTTTGAAATATTCAGCCATTATATTTATCAGAATATCATTTCCATTTTACAAAATATTATTTCTCTTTACCCTTTCCTCAATATTTTTTTTATTGGAAGACGTTTTTTCCACACCACAAATTGAATACAGTGATGAACGTCGATTGGTTTTATTTTAATATTGCTATGAATGATTAATTATAACCAATGACAGGTTGTTTCCACGATAAGGAAGGTAGCATCAAGTTCTTGTTTTAAGAATATAATTACATATTTCTATAGATGACTTTGTTCCATTATGTGTATTGTTCCTTTAGATAGAATTGAAACAAATGGTTAATAAATTCTGTTCTAGTATTAGTTTGAGGTTTACGAGGTTTTCGACCCTGTTATAAAATATATCTAAAATATATTACAGTTGTACTTTTCGTATTCTTGAGAGGAACAGTCCATGAATATTCATAAAACACATCGATATACGTGAGTAAATATTTAAAATTATTGTAATATTGACTTAAATCAGAAAGATCAGGATATCTTTGTTTCTCAAGTCATGAAACAATCACTCTCTTTCTCAAAAACGTACATCTTAAAAGTTAGTGTAGAGGGTATGTATCCTAATCACTTAACTATTATATTATTTGTTTCAATATGACGGATTTATATAATGATTTCATATAGTATTTATGATGTATTTTTTTCTATGCTGTCTACTCTTATTTAGTTTACCATAAACAGTACAAATAAATTGACTTTCAAAACAGATCATGTTAATTTTTAAATAATTCAAGGCTTAAAAGGATGACTACAGCTCATGACGATAGTCAAGACACAATAAGTAAGACAGAACCACTTTATTAAAAAGGCCCTTTTGGTAAGAGTGAATGCACTCTTTTAAAATGGATAATCTAAATAGTTTTTTTCTTTACTTTTCTAAAACCTTTTTGGGAATATTCATGTCTGACCATCATTTCATACATTTAAAATTACTTCATTTTTGTAACATGACGTTGTAACATACTGTTTGGAATGGATATTTTACTGAACACTAATTCTTTAGGATCATTCCACGTTAGGCCACCCCTGAAACATACAGTTTTTAATTAAATATCAGCTTTATTTTTATGTTTCTAAGAAACACCGTGAATTATCTCTAAATTTTAAAGAGTTGGCAATTCAATTTTAATATTAACAGCCATGTTTTGTAAATGAAAAGTTTGATGTTATAGCTGGTTTATGGGAAAAGTATCATTTTGTATGTAAAAATTCATTTCATTATCTATAGAGTTAAACGCTTTATGTACTGATCCTTCATAAACTTTCAATTGAAAAAAAAAATTATCTCTAAGAAAACGATAATCATTCGTTTTTACATATTCTTAGATTCAAAGAGCTTTATTAATAGCCCATCCTGCCAAACTACCAAATAATGAAATTGTACTAGTAAAGGTAAAAACACTTGCTTCTGGTTTTGTGTTTAACTGATGCTTTTCTGATAGCCAATTTTTTTAATAATAATTTGTTTCTGCTTTTGTATGTAAGTTATGCGGACATTACCGTTTTAAACTTAAAAATTTTATTCACAAATACAGCCGATAAAATCGTTTCTACCTTTGGCAATTATTTCTTTTGGTCCGGCCAGGTGGGTTAAGGCGTGCGACTCATAATCGAATTTCTGTCTCACCAAACGTGCTCGCTTTTACAGCCGTAGGGGCGGTATAATGTGTTGGCCAATCCCACTATCCGTTGGCAAATGAGTAGCCCGGTGGGTGGTGATGACTAGCTGCTTTCCCTCTAGTCTTACACTGATAAATTAGGTATGGGTAGTACAGATAGCCGTCGTGTATCTTTGCGCGAAATTAAAAACAAACAAACAATTATTTCTTTTGAATGTTAATGGGTTTGCAATGTAATTCCGTGAACAAATCATGTTGACTCTGTATCTGATAACAAATAAATGAAAAGAAAATATAAACTCAACACACAAAAACTTTTTATTTGAGTATCCATTTAGATATACCCTACTAAGATAACAATTGCTATTATGAAACGCACAGGATAGAATCAGATTTGGAAGTTGATTAATCTTGGTGTTAAGATAGTTTCAAATTGTAACACAGACTTTTCAGTATTTTGGCTTTCTATCTCTCTTTCCTTTGTATAAATGGTGTTGAGGTTTGCTCTCAGTAATCCAGCCACTCTCCTCAGGTAGAGATAGCCATTGTTACTAGATGTCCATGGAATGACATGAATGTTTCATATCGCCAGGTTTCACTGACTATAATCAGATTATAAAAGATATTTACTCAAAAATATTCTTTTAAACAACGAAATTCATATATATTCAGAAACAAAACATTTGAATGCAAGTTCTCTAATCACTTATGATCCATCCTTCACTTTCACTCATAAGATCATCAGTGACATAAAAATTCGTTTATCAGACCACAAATAATCATGAAAAACTTTCAGATAAGGCTTCGCCAGTTTGAAATTTTATAATACATTGCATTAGTTTTGTACAAATTGATTAAAATTCATCATAAAACTATATGTCGTTTTGAGAACAGGATAAATAACTTAACAATATTAAGTTAAAACTTTCCTTACAAACTGCGACTTATCATTTATTTTTGAACGTCACACTAAACATGTAAAAGTGTTAGTAGATTTTTTTTAATCTCAAAACCTTATGGGAAAAAATGAAATGGGACTTATCATATATAGTTCTTGTTTGAACACACTTGGGGTCTGTCCCCAAGGCCATGCACATAGTTTATTTTCAATCCATAAATCATGATGAGGAATTAAATTAAAAAATCAGTATTCATAAAGAAGGTTTTCAAATTCTGATTTGGTGTAAACTGCATAACAATTCTTTTTTTATCTTTATTGTAATTTGTCTGAGTCTCTAGATTTCTATAAATATTCTTATGATTATTCAAAGAAATAGGTTGAACAAGATTGTATGTATTAGTTATCATATATTTCATTGATGACAAATTTAAGTTTTTACTATTCAAAAGATTGAAGATAAATTATCTAATTTTATAGCATTACTTTCTGTCGTTGCACAACTACCCTCAGTTTTCTGATCAACATTAACTTACGATGTTGTAAAGTGCCAGTCTAGCTAGTGTGGAAACTCTCTAAGAAAATCTACTAGAGATGAACTGCTAGTAATGTCTGATAAAATTTCAGAAAAGTTTGTGCTGTTGTGAAATCCACAAGAATGATGTTGGCTTGTTGTTTCTTTGGAAGATATTCATCATTTTGATTCCAGTGAGGAACTGTTACTTCTTTGTTAATCAATGTAACATCTGTGATATCATTATCTTAGTGTTATCATTCATTAAAGTGTGGTACTCTTTAACCAATGGTTAGTTGTTGTTTGTTCTCAGACGTACCACAAAGTCCATACAAATATACTTTTCTGCTTGACTAAATGCTGTTTTCTGGAGTCGTTTGCACTTTTTCCTTTTCATCATTCTGGGTGACGTAATCTTGTTTTGCTTCCGATTCTATGCAGCGAAAAAGCTTACTATAACTTTTTTAAATTTAAAAACCTATCAATATATTTTCAAAACGATATTTGGTCTTGACAAAAAGATGACAAACCCCATATATTTTTGTTAACTGGTATCCACAATCAACTTCTTGTTTCACTTTTTTGATGCACCAGGTAGTGAAGAAAGCTCTTTTACCATTGTGCCTGTTATTTGGATTCTACAAATGTTTGCAGAAGAAATAAATTAGTTTATCATTACTTCTAAGTTATGAAATTGAATTACAGAGTTCTTCTGGGTAGAGTTTTACATTCTATGAATGCGATTCTTTTTAAATCTTAGAAATTTGCTTTTGTGATGGTAAGATATTCAACTGGAAACTAACCGTGTTTGTGTGTCCATGGATATGTAATGTCCACGTGCTTGGTCTTTTTTTAAACCGTAATAACACCTTGTCACATTGACTTTCTCTCCACAGAAGACATCTTCTACAGCTAGGTGGGTATGGTCTTAAAGGAAATTTATCAAGTCTTAATCATTAGATATCGTTTTATTGAATTTGTTTTACCATGTTGTAATTACTTTCTACAACAGGACATTCAATTGTCGTTGTCTTTGTAATGTATCTTTCTAACATATCTTATAGATCTGTCATGAACTACATTCTGTGAATCAAAATCATAACATGTAGTGTTCCCACAGTAGAAGCATTGGTAAACACAATGATTATGTTTTTTACCTTACTGAATCCTCATATCTTTCACTTAGGATTTTTCTCTGACCACTATTAAGCGCATGATATATCTTGACCAGTCAGTTTCGTAATTTAACCACTGGATAATGTTTGGTTGTAGTTGTTGTTCGTAAAGTATCCGTGGTTAGGTACAAGAACTACTGATCAGGGTGGTAGAAATTCTCTTCTGTTTACAGCCGAACATATAATAGCAGTGGTCTTGTATCTGAATGGATCTATGTCACAGGTTACGGGAAATTCTTCCTTGAACTGAAGAGAGCGACGTTGAAATATCTACACCCGATCAGCAGTACTCTAAGACAAAAGAAAATAATAAATATAACTTTTGACCAAATTCCAAAAATAAAACTTTCAATAAATATTTTAAGAGTTGATAAATGCAGTGCTATTTTTTACATCTCTTCTTTAAAGTATTTATTTCCTTACTAACAGTACTAATCCAGGAACTTTTGCTTTATGAATGCTAACATGGTCTAAGAGTATTAAAAACTGGTATCCCATGCATGTCCTCGACACTACTGATTTGATTCTATGTTGAAAATATGTAGCACCTGTCCTTTATGTAGTTCTTCTAAACCAAACGTTTCTGTAAAAATGATAATACTATGGGTATGAAATTATAACTGTCGACTATTTAACTTCTTTATTCTGGAGAAAGCATGAATGGTTATTTAAGATATGTGATTTATATCTTACTCATCTGATTTCACCACTCTGGAGAAACATTGTAATTCTGTTCCTTCTTTCCTGTTTATTTTAAGTCTGTCGATTTGAAAAATCTGGTACATTCATTACAAATTACGGATTACTGTTTCAAACGGTTATTATCATAATAAGTTTAACAATAACCTGAACAATGACGCATACTTAATGTATTAAACTCTTTGTCACAGTCTGAACAATAATAATTTACTGCAAGAAAACCTTTCATAGGCTTGTTAATGTTGAAACGATAATCATGGTATCTAAGGAAAATCGTTTTAGGACCTTTATGAGTTACATAGTATGTTTATTTGAATGTTTATATGTCATTGAAATGTTATTATTTCATCTATTCCACAGGGTCCTTCTGGGATACTAGATGAATCATATAACGTTCATAGCCATAAGTGTTATTACTGGGCATGGTTGATCCCTAATAATAAAATATTTTCGATACTTTTTGAGCAGTGATAAAGCTATTAATATAGGTTTAGCATAGCAAAGGTCATCGTTATTATTTATAGTTATAACCTTTCGTTTTTAGTCAATTATAACTATTGTTTGATAACTCATAATTACTGGCACTACTTAAGGGTTATTGCAATGTAGTAACTTTAATTTTGAGAGTTTAATCTAAAAGTATGTTATTTTTATATTGCTTGATTTTCGTGACGTTAATTTATCTCATTTCATTTGAAAACAGTTCCTTATTTTTTAAAGTGTGACAGACGCAAGATTCTAGAAACCCATATTTATCAGGATTCTTTGAATATTTGGGCCAAAGAAATAATTATTAATGAGATAGAAACATAACGTATTAAACTTACCGGTTGTGTAACCTGAATTTCTTTCTTAAATACAGTTTTTTGCTATATATATAACGAAATATTTATTGCTTTTAGACTACTATTAATTGTGTTTTTATCTTATATTAATGTTTAGTCAGTTCGTCATACTTGAGTACAGGAAATATATACAAATTATATCAGAACACTTTCCCAAGTATATTAATTTTTTACTTAATTGTGACACATTTATAAATATTGTTTAGTTTTAGCTATAATGACAAAACTCACTTGAACGTAAATGTTTGTTTCTTTCACGGAATAGAGGGTTTCTGTACAACCTGATATCACAGTTGAAGGTGAAAATAATGCAGTAAGAAACTGTGCATTGTGTTTTTTTTGCTATTCTAGGAGCTTTAACAAAGAATGTAGTAACGTTAAATTTTATTTGTAAGAGATTTATAATGTCCAGTGAATGTCCTGTTAAAGTACAGAGTTTTGTTAGAATATTACTTACATAAATTATATTTTGTTTTGAGATCAAAATTTAATCTTTCAGATACCATAAACCGTTTCCCGAGTTGTTTCTAGAAATGAAGGTTCGTTCATTTGTAGCAGTTTTCGGATGTTTTCTCATTTATTTTGGTTTTGGTATACCGTATTTGTTGGGAAACATCATTCCTTACATGACATCTTATCTCAAAAAAAGAGTTGATGAGAACACAACATATGAACAGACTTCCTGGATTGCCTACGTAACCGAGATGGTAAATTCATTCTTTTTCCTTGGAATCTGGGTGTCTGAGCGAATTGGACATCGGCCAAGTATCGTGATTGGTTCTGTTATTTTCAGGTGAGAAAATGTAAAATTAACATCACACATTAAAAAAAATCATTGTATTTGAGTGTTACGTTTTTTATGTATGTTGACTGTAGACTGAACGCAACAGAAAGACACAGATAACAGCTTGTATAATTTATTACATTAAACTATTATATATGTAACAGATATAACATAAATTACAAAACAACAATGACAGATATTCAGTTTTAACATTCAAAATTAATTACAATACAAAATAGTACTGGTTTCAACCTTCAAAGTTAATTACAATACAAAATGGTACTGGCCTGTGTCCAATATAATGATCTAGAATGAAAGTCCAAAATTCCAGATCAGAAATCCAAAATTCAAGTCTAGGGTGTGAATTTGGTCCCACGAAGAAATTTCGAAGTTTGAATGGAGAAGTTTAGAAACAATTCACAGTTCAATAAATTCGACGAAGTTCCCTTCACGATGGGTCCCACGAATAAATTCGGAAGTTTGAATGGAGAAGTACAGAAACAATTCACAGTTCAATAAATTCGACGAAGTTCCCTTCACGATGCCTCCGATAAACGTCTCAAACTTATCGCCTTCCAATTTGCCTCGGTTTCTCTTAAAGAATCCCGTACGTGCCGACCCTCAGGACAACCAGTAATTCGAATGAATCGCAAAGATTGACGAAACAAAATCACAGCTTCTGTAGATCTAGTTTTAGTCACAAATCAAGTTGAATAAACTCACAGCAAACACTTAAACTTTCTCAAACGAATGACTGACTCTTATCTTCTTTCCCTCGCGTCGCCGTCTGTTTATATATTAGTAGGCCTCTTCTCGAACAATCGCGTAACTTCCCAACATTCCAGAGAAATCTGCGCATTCTTTAATAACCTCACGAACTGCAAACAATAACAAGGGAACACTCTCATCCCAGTTCTTTGAGTGTTCGTGGCAGTAATTTGGTGGAAACGATCAAGAATATTTTGTGAATTAGGATGGTATGCACTGGATGAAATTTGGTGGATGTTTAGGTTCATGCATGGCTTATTGAAATATCTTTGACATAAAATTTGAGTCTTGATCTGATTGCACAACTTTTGGAATCCCGAATATGGTAAAGAATTTAACAAAAGTCTTGACAATGTTGGGAGCAGTGATTTTTCTCGAAGGGATAGCCTCAGGGAAACGTATAAAAGCACACATGATTGTCAAGAGGTATTCGTTTCCTGCTTTGCTTTTTGGCATTGGGCCAACACAGTCGATAATGATCCTTGAGAATGGTTCTTCAAAGGCAGGAATAGGCTGCAGTGGTGCTTTGGGAATCCCCTGATTTGGTTTTCCAGTCATTTGGCAAGAATGGCATGTCTTACAATAGTCGACAACATCTTGGTGCATCTTTGGCCAATAGAAATGTCGTCGGATAAGATCTAGGGTCTTACTTACACATGATCATGAGCAAGATTAAGAATATCATTCCGATAGCATTTTGGAAAGACGATTTGGTGAATAACATTCCACTCTTCATCAGCAGCAACGTCAGGAGGTCTGTATTTTCTTATTAACACACCTGACTTCTGGTAGTAACAAATAGGGACAGTTCCTATTTCATTTCCATCAACGGCCAGTTGTACAAGAGAACGAGTTTCAGGATCATTGTCCTGTTCCTCAACAAGTTTGTTACGATGAAGAGAGCTGAAAAATGACTTGGATTCATCAGTAGAACTCGAATTTGAGTCAGAAATCTCATCGATGTGAGACATGAACGCATCAGATAAAGGGAAATCCTCTTTGGTTTCCTGAGAACGTGTTTGAGAACGAGTAACAGCACAGGCGGGAAAAACATTAGGAAACTCTTCAACGAGTTGTTCTGTACTGGGACTAACAAAAGGTGCTTCAACAACACGAACCTCTGGTACCACTTTACTACCAGCCAAATCATTTCCTAAAAGCCTAGACACACCTTCAACAGGTAATGAAGATTTAATACACGCAGTCACTGGGCCCGAAACTAAGTCCGAATGCAAATCCAATCTATGAAGAGGGATAGAAACGACGCCACCTTCTACACCAGAAATGAGCACATTGGCCCCAACGGGTGACTTTTCAGAAAACGGAAGTACACTTTCCAAAATCAAACTCTGAAAAGCTCCAGTATCCCGCAGGATTTTAATTGGTTGTAGACGTGAATCGACAACAAAAGAAACAAAACCTTCAGTGATGAAAGGCTTAAATTTGTCCTCAACAAGATCTTCAGGTACATCAAGAATATTGGACTTGGAATCCACAGTGGACTGAACAGGGTCAAAATCATTGGGAACCAATGATGTATCCAACGAGGGCGAAATGAATCTATGGGGTGTTTTTGATGTTATAGCACTCAGAAATCAGATGGCCAAGTTTCTTACAATAAGCACATGTTTTGGATGAGAATGACACTTTTTTGGTTGATGACGAGCTTTGAGAATGAGATGAAGTCTTTGTTTGAGAATCAGAAGTTTGCTCTTTTTTGTCTTTGTCGACATTTGCATGTATGTTTGTATGAGTCATTGGGTTTCTTTGCTGTGTGATTTTTCTTGCTTTTATATGACAATTTTTTGTGAGTCAAAGCATACTCGTCTGCCAAGACAGCAGCATCATGAATTTTGGAAGCTTTTCGTTCATCAATATAAGTTTGGAGCTCTACAGGAATACATCTCTTAAACTCTTCAACTAACATGAGTTCTCTGAGTTTTGTGTAATCATCTTTGATTTCTTTGAAATCACACCACCTGTCGAACAGAGTTTCTTTTTCACGAGCAAATTCGACATAAGTTTGGCTGTCAAACTCTTTGTAACCACGAAATTTTTGTCTGTATGCCTCTGGCACCAATTCATAAGCATTCAAAATGCATTTTTTGACGTGCTCGTAATCATAACTTTGCTCGGCCGTGAGTTTGGAAAATACTTCCTGAGCTTTACTTTTGAGAACACTCTGAAGTAATACTGTCCAATATCCGGTAGGCCATTTTAGCCGAAGGGCCAATTTTTCAAATTGTTGAAAATATTTATCTTTAGCCTTCTCATTGAATGGAGGTACTGAACGAATTTGTTTGGAAGCATCAAAATTATGCAACTGCATTTGAACAACCTTTTCATCTGTCTGTGCCTTTCTGATACTGATTTCCTTATCCGCTTTAATGCGTTCTTTTTGTATTTCGGCATCAAGGCGTTTGTTTTCCTGTTCTGCCTCAAGAACAAGGCGTTTGGTTTCTTTTTCTGCCTCAAGACGTTCCCTTCACGATGCCTCCGATAAACGTCTCAAACTTATCGCCTTCCAATTTGCCTCGGTTTCTCTTAAAGAATCCCGTACGTGCCGACCCTCAGGACAACCAGTAATTCGAATGATTCGCAAAGATTGACGAAACAAAATCACAGCTTCTGTAGATCTAGCTTTAGTCACAAATCAAGTTGAATAAACTCACAGCAAACGCTTAAACTTTCTCAAACGAATGACTGACTCTTATCTTCTTTCCCTCGCGTCGCCGTCTGTTTATATATTAGTAGTCCTCTTCTCGAACAATCGCGTAACTTCCTAACATTCCAGAGAAATCTGCGCATGTCTGTCTTTTTGCACGAGACTTGTCGTCTAGACACTAGGCCGCCAACATTTCATTTACATAAATTTATAAACATATGATTGATCTACCTAATTCTACAAATTTCTAAATGTTATTTCAAATGAATAACAACATATTTTTTATTGGTTTAAACTTTGAAACAGTAATATAAATATGGAAATATAAATAATAGATATGAAAATCCAAACACAACACGACATGTTGTCGTTTACAAAACATTTACATGACACTTACATAACAATGAGTTGTGCTCACAACATCTGAATGTCAGCATGCTTCGAAGTTCTTTCGTTCGTGTAATTACATCACATACGGTAAAACGAAATGAATATATTTTAATTAAAATCTAAATACAAATTTGGTACTGCAAATGTTGTTTATGTATGTTTTAATAACTATAAAGTAACTTTATATATACAAGGAAAAACATGGAAATAAAGGTATTCTATTCTTTTCAAGGATTTCTACAACGATAAAACTCTGGGTTCATTCCACGTTGCTGGTATAGCACAGAGAGCCAGTTGTGTCGGTTTATACTTTACAAAAACAGCTGCTCTTGTGCATGAAACAATTAAAAGTTGTTTATTTTGTAGTTTAAGATATTGTAAAACTACGAAAAGTAAAATCGTTAAATTTTAAGAGTCAAAAGTTGCAAAGTTGACAGTAAGAATAAGTATATTTACCATAATTGTAACGTACTTGAGTATATTGTTAATTTTGTTAACATTTACATATTTACAATATATATATTTACTTTCCTTGAATAAATGGAATGAGTGTGTGCAACACTTTCCGTAAAATTTTGCGGTTGTACCAGAAAGAACATCGTAATGCATAAATAAAAGATATTTATGATAATAAGAAAATGATACCTGTTGCGTAATAATCAGAAAAATTGATATAACTATCAAGCTGTGTTGTTATAATCAAATAAAACATTAGTAAATGTGTGAAATCTGTCTATAATAATCAAAAAACTGTATTTCTATTGAAAATATTGTAGTAGTGTATTGATGAAGAAACTGTATTTTTAATAAGAAATATAATACTAATCTATCAGACAGAGAACTACCTCTCACTTCCAGATAATTGTAATGTAATAATAATAGCTCTATAGTCGAAACGTTCAGAGAACTATCGTTAAAAATACCATCTACTGATAATGTTGAAAGTTTTGTTTGATTATTGGGAACTAAGCACAAAGTTACACAATAGACTATCTAAGCTCTTCACACCTCTGGTATCGAAACCCAGTTTCTTGTGTTAGGAGTCAGCAGACATATCAATGTGCGACTTGAAACGTTAAAAATTGTTTCGATACATGTGGTGGACACAAGAATGATAGACCATTGTGCAGCTCTGTCCATAATTATAAACAGACAAATAAAAATATTTAATAATGAGAAAATTGTATTTACATTGATCAAAAACTGTAATGTAATGATTATGATCGAACAGAAATAATTGGAAAACCATCTGTTATGATAAGAAAATTATTTTTCGTAAATAGAAAATTGTAATTCAACAGACTGTAAAGTGTATCTTGTTATCAGCAAGATATCTGTAATAATTAGAAGACTATAACGTATTAATTAGAAAACTATCTGCAATAATAGTAGAAAGTGGCTGATATTATCAGAGAACAATATCTGTAATCATCAGAATTCCGTATCTACAATAAGCTGAAACATGTATTTGTAATAATAGAAATGATAAAAAACTATAATTTAATAATTCCAAAAACGCACCTGTAATAATCAGAAAGTAGTACCATTGTCATCAGAATCTTATGTGTAATAATGATAAAACTAGAAAGTAATTATCAGAAAAATTCTGTAATATTAAAAAAATTGCAATTTTTGACGAGAAAACTGTAATGTAATAATAAGAAAGTTATGGGTAATAATCAGAAAGATGTGGTCTAATGAATACAAAACTACAACATTTTTTATGAATTAGAAAATGTAATATAATAATTACAATACTGTGTTTAATAATTAGAAAATGTTCTGTAATGTAGAAAAAACATTTTAATGTGTACGTAAAAATTAGAAAACTCATAAATTGAAATGTAATGATCATAAATAAATCTGCAATAATAATAACAAAAACTGTTTGTAATCATCAGATAATTGTAGTATTATAATCCGAAATTATAGTCTAATAATCCTAAAATTTTCTACAGGAATAAGAAATTTATATCATTTAAAACAAAATTTTATTCTCTAATCAAAAAATTGTGTTTATGGTTATCAGAAAATTGTAATGTAATAATCTGAAATTTGATTTCTGATAAAAATCTACAGCATGAATAGTCATGAAGATGATTATATTATTAATAATCTGTAATAAACAGAAAACCGTATTTAATAATAAAAAAACTCTAATGTAATAATCAGAATTTGACCTTAATAAACCAAATAATGTGTCTGTAATAATGTGAAAGTCGTTATATAATAATCATAAAATTATTTGAAATAGCTTACAGAGGAAGTCTTTATATTAATAAGAACACCATCCGTAACAATTGCCCTCTCGTGGCTCAGTGATGAATCTGAAGATTTATAATGTTAAAAACCGGTTTTTGACATTGATGGTGAGCACAGCACAGGAAGCCAATTGTGTTGCTTTATGCTAAACCACAAAACAATCCACCAAAGTTTTTACTACACGGTTAAATACCATTTATACTATATTTACTCTGCTGATGAATACCATTTACAATATGGTTGTATTATTCACACAATTTTTGCTCCTTTACTAAATACAATCTACATCATACCTACTAACCTCGTTATTATTCCATATTGATTTGTGCAATTAAAAATTAATTTAAATATTGTTCATAGTAAAAAACAGTATTAATTTTTCTTAATTTAGTTGTTTTTATTTAAGCACAAAGCAACATAATGGGTTATCTGTGCTCTGTTCGCCACGAGTATTTAAACTCGGTTTTTAGCGTTGTAAGTCCGCAAATATTCCGCTGTGCCAGTGGAGGGCTCTTAATTTTGTGAATGCAAAAAGTAGACAAAATGTTGCATTCAAGACTTTAAATGTTTGAAAGGGCCTATATTTAACACTAATTTCTTTATTGTCACAAATAACAGAAAATAAATAACTTTCAACATACTTAATGTATCATTAGTTTCGGAACAACAGCAACATACTGGAGTATACAACATAGTGTGGAAGCTACAATCATTACCTTAGGGGTGGTTGTCAATGTTGGAGTAAACCTTTGTTTTGGTTTTCCGTTAGCTGAAGCAATGGAGGTATGTAAATTAGAGTATCTTTGTATTTTAACGTTTTGAATTTACTGAAAATAATTGTGCTAGAGAAGTATTTGAAAAATAAGAAAATAAAGAGTTTATAGAAATTAAAATACCAGGAATATAAATAATGTTCAGTGAAGATTATTATAATAAATGAAAGTTTCATGCATAAAACCTTAACACATAAAGAATCCTAATATGCGAAAATGTTACTCATGGTGGCTCTTTGTGGATCAATCAATCAATCAATATGGATTTAATCCAATTAAAATACTATTTTCAAATTAAACATTGCTTTAGCAATTGCCGTTTCCTTTCCTTATTTTTCAAGACTTAAATTGGTTATATCTACTATCTGATGCTGTAATTATTCACAGTAGGGATTGTTTTGTGGAGTGATTCTTCTCACATATCACAAGTCATACATTTATTACAACTAATCTATCCACTTGTTCATAAGTTTTCCTTCCTTCATTTTCTAGGAAGGTGGAGAGTGATTTATAAAGCAGTGGTTATCTACTCATTATTCTGTGAAATGTTGGCCACAGTCATTGTTCTAACTCACATGTGATATATACATTATACGGTCAACTGATCTCTCTTCGTAACTCTGTTGGAGCTTAATCACTAACCTAGCATTTGTTAATAGCTGCATGTAGGCAATAATTGATCGCATTTTTAAAAAACAGCTGTCACATATTTTCGACAGCATCACTACCCATGGTGGATATTCGACAGATCTCCTCAGTAGCTTTGGCATAACTATAAAATAGTATTCCATTTGGTTGTGAATGATTCTTGTTTGTATTATGTTTAATATTCAAATTAGGGTTAACATAAATTGCTTTGTGCTCCATCAGAGGTTGGATTTTTTATTGAATATTTTTGTGATTTAGAAATTCAGAAGTTTTTTATAGTTTCTACACGTACGATAAATCAAATACGAGTTATTGTATTTGAAAATTTTATACAATACCAAGCTACTTTTTAACGTGTGGATGAATAAAAGCATAACCACTCTGTTGAGTTAGAAACGTTCTTATGACAATCGGCTATGCAAACGGAAATGTTACTAAATGGATTGAAAACTGCAGCTATTTATTAAAAAAATTCATCAGTAAATTCAGTTGGCTTAAACCGTTTTCGATTTATAATCCTACATTTCTTAAATTTCACTTCTTAGAGTCACTTTTTAATTTAATTGGGAATGACACAAAGATTGAGGAAAATTTGAGACATTTTCTTTAAAAAACTTCTCGTTTTTTTAAGGTAATCCAAAGTGCTTTCTCAGCAATGCCTATTTTCTGCTCGACTTAAATAGTGATAGTTTCTGATTTTAAGTCTGGCGAAACAATATTTAAGAAGTAACAATCAAACGCTTCTCAATTCCAGTGGTTCCCCAACAATAAGGCTCTCGTAGCAGGAATAGTGTCTTCAGGAATGGCTTTCACTCCAGTTTTAATGAATAACTTGGATACATTATTTATGAACCCTAATAACCTTCAACCTGATGCTGATGGGTACGTTTGGTACTTAATTATTAATAATATCATGGTAGGAATAGTGTTTTAAGTTGATTAAATAGTTAACAAGTACTTTTTGTTCAACTTGAAATATTTAATTAGATTTATTGTTATAAAGTTTCATTGTTCCACACTTTGCATCTTCGAGTACTACAAAAAAGAGATAACATCACATTTTAAGATTTCGAGACTCTATGTGGCTCCACGTGTAGAAATGTATTATTGATATTAAAATGTGTTAGTTTTTTTAACCATATGGCTTACTTTTATTGAGTGTTCCTGTAACTATAATTTGGAAACATGTTTGTTTGTTACGAGTTTTCATAAAAAACTACTTAAAAACTACTGGATTAAACATTCATCAATTTTAACAAGATGTAAAGCACTAATCTATGGCATCCATAGCTAACTCTTGAGAAATACTTATGGACAAAACACTAGTACAAAGCACTCACAACTATCTTTTGAGCAACACTTATAGGTGAAAAACTAATACAGCACTCCCATACCTGACTCTTGAGCAACAAATGTTTTTTTTAAGAAGACAAAGTCAGAATCCTTAGAAACAATAGGTTATGTGTTCATACTACCTTTATTATGTATGAAGAACAAACAAGATACAGATTTATTAATTTGATTTATAAGCATGAATTTTCCAGCAGTATAAACCGAATAAAATAATAAAATTTATATTTTACAAGAATACAACATTTTCTATAGAATCATGGGCAAATGTTAGTGTGTTGAATCCCATCGTTTGTTATCCTTGATTATCGTCTCTACTTTATCAAGACAGTGAAGATCTGCCTTCCCTAAACTGGGATACTACTGTCTTCCGCGAATATATTAACCAAAATACAACAGCAAAGCAAACCATATTCAGACCATACACACAATAATAAAGCCATAAAAAATACATGAATAAAACCAACATTTATACAATCAAGGATACATTAACAAATACATCCATCTATATATCAGTAAACCTAGTAATGCATTCATTAATAAAGAAAAGCATAGATACATAAATAAAGTATTCGTGAACACATTAATAAGGTAATCTGTGATACAACAATGGATATGTTAATATGTTAATCACGGACACACGAATAAAGTAAATCGTAATTAAACAGCAAAGATAACCTCAGATACTTTTGTAAAGCCAATCATAGATTTGTTAATAAAGCTGTCCATGATACAGCCATTCGTACGTCAGTAAAGGTAACAATAAGTACATTAATACAGTGAATCATAAATAGATCACCAAATCCAACCGTGGACACATCAATAAATTTAACTGTCTATGCAATAATAAAGTCAACCATAATACTATCTCAGAAAGAAATAGTCTTAAGTTTTTTGGTACCCTATCTTCTCAGTAAATCCCACAAGTAATACATTCATAAACTCAGCCATGGTTACAAATGTAAAACAATTAGGGATACATTAATTAAGTATATCACGTTAGAGCAATAAATATATTAATCAATCAATCATGGGCAAATTGTTAAAGTTAGCCATAGATTAGTCACTAACTCCAACTGTGGCTACATCAATAAAACCGACATTAATGAAACAGACCATGGCTATATCACTAAAGCTAACCATGGATACATTTATAGAGTTGGTCATAGATACGTTATTGAAGTCAGACATGCATGCATCAGTAAACATAACAATGAGTATTCTTACAAAGTTAATCATTGGTGTATTACTAAAGCTTACAATACATAAATTGAAATAACAACAACGTTTACAACAATAAAGCTGACTGTTCATATATTATTAACACCAACTGTGGACATATTAATAAATCCTTATGTTACCATCCATTTTAGTGTCTTTATAACAAACAATTGAAAATAGGAAATATTATCTTGTCAAAGAAAATGAAAATTTAATTCATTTGTTCACCTTCTCTTCCAAATATAAAGATTTGTATTACGACACATTTTAGTTTCAAAATAATTTTGTTCACCATAACATTACTCTTGTTTTTTATGATATTAATCTTATGTTCGTTAATATTTCAAAGTAAATTAAAAAAATGAAGAGCGAAAAATGCAAGTGAAAGAATAAGTATTATATTATACTATAATTCTTAGAAGATTGTGTATTGTTGGTAAGTAAAAAGTTCTAGGTTATTCGTAACAGTCGCTTAAGGCTCTGTGTGTGTTTTTTTTAGGTATTTCTCTGACCCTGAAATTTTAAATCGTGTTCCTTCTCTGTTCCTGATAATAGGAGGTATACAAAGTGGGATTTTATTTGCTGGACTGTTTTTATACAAGGAGCCTCCATCAGACGTAGTTGAGGTAAAAACACCTTGCTCCATATTGCTTGTGTTATGTTAATTTATGTGGCAATATATAATTAAAATCTAATTGTTTTTTTGTTTTTCAACATTTTATTTAACAATGTTGATCTACTGGAATATTTTTCTTGATGTGTATTTCTGTTTACAGTATATGTTGAAATCCCATGGAGGGTTTTGCACGTAAAGTTCAACACAGGACAGTTGAGAGCCACAATAGTTAGGTAATACTTGATTGTACAAAAAAACCCTTCTGCCATAGCCTTAAAATCCTTAAAATAAATGTCTTACTCAGTTCATTTAATCCTCATTTGTGGCACTTTTTGATAGAGCACTTTAATTAGGTTTCTTAAGACAGCTGTAGCGGTGTAAACTACGATTTTAAGAACTATAATACGAAACCACTATTCGCCACATTGATCTGGAAAAGTGATAAGCATGTAAAAACATGTAAAAATACTGAATAATATATATTTTTCTGTGGAACATGAAGTAATCTATTCGATTTAAAATTTAAGTTACATGTTCCATTCAACTCTTGAATATCCTCCAAAACCATTTCACTTTATCAATATAGTTTATCAATTTCAATAGTTTAGTTCTCTAACACGTTTATCTAACCTTGTTTCATTTCAATCAGTGAGCCTCATGACATACGTATTTTGGTCAATCAGCTGCTGCACGAAGTCTTGAAGTCGCTGTCCTGATGTACTTATGAAAATAAAGATAGTCAGACATCATCTTATGTAACTGATTGTAAAAAAAATGATAGATCTACCCCTGAAATCAGAACACCCTTGAACTGTTAGGCACAAAAATAAATCAGTTCTAACAAATTGGAGCCTATACCTTATGACTATATTTAATCACAGAAAAGACATAGTCTTTAGTTTTTGGTTCTCTATCTTCCCAGTAACTACCTAAAATCAAGGGTTCAATAGCCAGAAGCGGTATTGCTGTGTAAAAAGATACTTATAAGTAAGTATAGTGTGATACACCCTCTTTTTTGTCTATTCTTGAAATATGTTTTGGATCCATTTTGAAAAGGACATTAACATAAGTGCTTAGAAAATAGACTAAGAAAGAACACAAAACAAAATAACTATTTTTGCAAACTGCAACAAAAGTATTTTGAAGTATAAAACATTTTACGTAATTATAATTCTAAACAATTAATGGTTTTATTTTTCCAAAGCTAATGAAATTTAAATAAGATTAGAAAATATGTCCAAAATGAAGTAAAAAATACAAGATTATTACGTATAAGATTAAATCTTCTGCTCTTGTAATTAATCTTACAAGAACTAGCGTCTTACAATCACAAGTCTGTGCAACAAAGGAAATCTATGAAACATTTTACTAACAGTGGCTTAAATATTCCAGGTATTTTCTTTCGCATTTATTTGGCTGAAGTTATGACTAAGCTGGAAAATGTAACCCTATGAACATTAATACTTAATTAACTTGATGAGAAACAATTAAACCTTGTTCCTAAGGATTTACTTTTTCTCCAGTACGGCTTAAATTAAAATTAGATCTTATTAAATCCAGTAAGAAAAAATAAAAACTTTTAGACAAAATAAAACTTACTCATTCACACCAGCGTTATATACGCTTACACTAAAGTTCGAGTAATTTGACCAGTACGTTTGTCATATATCAACAAGTTTGACTAGCACTGTGTTATGTATAAAGCGTTTAGAATGCCATGTTGTTGTTTCAAAGTTCAAACCAATAAAATATGTTGTTATTCATTTAAAATAACATTTAGAAATTTCTAGAATTAGGTAGATCAATCATATGTTTATAAATAGAATGTGTATGGTGGCCTGATGTCTATACGACGAGTCTCGTGCAAAAACAGACATGCGCAGATTACTCTGGAATTCTGTGGAAGCTACGTGATTGTTCGAGAAGAGTAGGCCTACTAATATATAAACAGACGGTGATGCGAAAGGAAGTCAGTCATTCGTTTTTTATTTCGATTCAAGAGATATTGTCTTTGTTCGAGAAGTTTTCAACGTTTGCTGTGTGTTTATTCAACTTGGATTTGTGACTAGAGTTAGATCTACAAAAGCTGTGATTTTATTTCGTCAATCTTTATGATTCATTCGAATTACTAGTTATACTGAAAGTCAACACGTATAGGACTGTTTAGAGGAGACCGAAGCAAATTGGAAAACGACATATTTGAGACATTCATCGAAAACACCGTAAAAAGAACTTCGTCATTCTCCATTCAAACTTCGAAATTTCTTCGTGGGACCAAATTCACACCCTTGACTGGAATTTTGGATTTCTGATCTGGACTTTTGGACTTTCATTCTAGATCATTATATTGGACACAGGCCAGTACCATTTTGTATTGTAATTAATTTTGAAGGTTGAAACTGAATATCTGTCATTGTTATTATATAATTTATGTTATATCTGTTACATATATAATAGTGTATTGTAATAAATTATACAAGCTGTTATCTGTGTCTTTCTGTTTCGTTCAGTCTACATAAAACATAAAAAAACGTAACACACTGGTATTTGGTGAAAGGCGTTGTCAGTACTGCATATGGTAAATATTGTGTGAATGACATAATAATACATTCTACATATATCTTTAAAGGAGGAAGAAGGTAAAACATTTCTCGTATCAATACGAAAAGAACCGAATAGTGGAGAAGACACTTCTGTAATGACAGAAGAGAATCCAATCAGGCGAAAGGTAGAAGAAACACAACCATCATTCCCAAGAGAATCTAGTCTAATGCCCAAAGAAGCTTTGAAAATGAAAGAATATTACTTTTTACAAATAGTGTGCATTGGATCACTACATTCGACAGTGTTTGTGAACAATTTTTATAAGGTATGTGATATTATTATTATATTACTAAGCTCATTATCTTTGTTTTCTTGCTTAAATTTTTGTTTTAAAATTTAAGATTTTACAAAATATTTCACAACTGATCATGAAAATGTTGTATACTTATTAATGTATCCTTATAATTCCCAACCTATGCAAAAAACACACTTTTCCTCAATATTTTAAAAAATTCAGTTCTAATGTATATGACAATCTATCCATGCTATATTTATTTACAAAATAAATATCATTATTAGCTTGTTCAGACTTGCTTAATACCTATTGGTACTTGAAAGAACTACCAGTGTTTTATCGTCAGGAAAATAGCAAGTTAAGAAACACGAATTTTAGTTATATTTTATTATCTTGCAACTCGTACTGTGTTCTAATATCCAATTAATGTACAGCTTTAAAATTCATAATTATTGTTCGTATTTTGTTATCAGTCACTGACACACACCCAACATGAATTTCTGTTCGAAGTGCATTTCAATTTCTCTGAAATTCAAACATCCACTTACATGTTTACCATATGTGGCAATACATGAAAGTAAGTCGATGATTTTAATACGTAAGTGGTACCTGAAACATTACATTCAATATTTTGTCCTCGAAATCTTGTGAACCAGAACGTCTGTAAGTGATTTTCTCTGACTAATTTAAGTAGTCAATTGCGACGATCAAATGAGTACTGTTGGCGGATGTTCTTTTATAAGTAAATTATACGTAGTTTTACAGGTTTTATTATACAGGTTTTAGCTTCACACTACCCTTAGCAACATTTATATACTGAAATAGAATTTTAGAAAATTCTAGACTGTAAAACGTCTGCACGTGAATGTCGTCACATCCTCTCAGAAAAGCTCGATTGTAGTAGCTTCGCTGATCTTCATTCAGCACTCCGGAAAGTTTTGGCACTTATACAGGGTGGTCGCTAGAAAAGCGGAAAATTTTAGGGTCAGACGAAATCATGAATAAAATGCACGGACGACATTTTGAGCATCTATGAGTGTAATATAACATATGCCTTTAAAAAACTTTGTAAGAGTTATTCTTTGTAAAAATAAATAGCTGTTTGACAAATTTTCCGCTTTTCTAGCGACCACCCAGTATATTTTTAGACCTAAGTCACGAGCGTTCCAGATTATTCAATAAATATTCTGTAGCTGAGGAATATTCGACGAGAATCAGTCATATTAATTATGCAAATGATTCTGACCAGGTGTATTTGGCTTATAAATTTTAACCAGGTAATAAGTAGTACATTAAACACAGTAAGTTACGTCTAACCACAACAGTATCATTATTGATTATATATTCTACAACATAGCACGTCACCTCTTTACAGAGAAAAATCTCAACATAATGAAAACGTTTTAATTGAATTAGGAAAGTTAAAAGCAATATCCTTGTGGTAATTACATTTTAACCTGCTCTTGTCAGTACATCAGAAATAACATTATCCTTGTCCTTATTGTATTTATCATCTAAATTATACTCTTGTAAAGTCAGACTTCATTTTGACAGTCATTGATTCCTGTTTTTCGTCTTGTGAATGAATGCCAAAGGATTGTGGTTGGTGAAAACAAACACAGGGCAACTGGTGATGCTGAAATAGACATCAAAATGTTATAGTGCTAGTAGTAACCAAGACATTCTTTTTCTAGTGTTTGTTAGATTTCTTTTAAAACTAGTAAAATGGGTGTTAAACATGATCAATATACTCTTGTAACAAAACAACACTGATGGCAACATCTATAGCAAATTTAAACTAATTTTATAAACTCTGGTGCACTAAGAACTGGTGAATTCATTAGAATGGTTTTGATACTTCGTAAGACATGCTTCTATTCATTACTTCACATAAATGTGTTTTTCAAAAGGAAGTTGGTGAAATGTTGTGCTATTACTGAAACAATTGGACAGAATTTCCTGTAATATAATAGTCATTCTAAGATACCTCGTTAGTTCTATTGTTTTTCATAATGCTGGAAAATTTACAATAGTTTTCATCTTAGTCATTAAAGATTTAATCGGCTCGTGATCTACTCAACGTTCTAGATATTTCACAGTTGTATGTCAAAATTCACTTTTTACAAGCCCCCCGGTGGCTCAGCGGTATGTCTGCGGACTTACACGCTAAAATCCGGGTTTCGATACCCGTGGTGGGCAGAGCACAGATAGCCCATCGTGTAGCTTTGTGCTTAATTGAAAAACAAACAAACAAACACTTTTTACAAGATTTACAGCGAACTTCACCTTTGACAAACTTTTGGAAACTGAATTTGTTGTACATTCATTTCTCATTCGTCATTTGATACAATGACGTCATCAATGTAAGCGCTATACCCCTCTAGCTCAGTAATAACATTGTTAATCAAATAATGGAATGTTACCGAGGCTCTTTTCATATTAAAAGGCATTACTTTGCACCGGAAAAACCCATCTGATATTACAAAATATTTATACTTTTAGCTTTATCTGTCAGTGAGACTTTTTAGTGTTCTTTCAATAGATCAAACTTACTTACATGCCCCCCAGTGGCTCAGCAGTATATCTGCGGACTTACACGCTAAAATCCGGGTTTCGATACCCGTGGTGGGCAGAGCACACATAGCCCTTTGTGTAGCTTTGTGCTTAATTCAAAACAACAACTTACTTACATACTCAGCATGACCTGTCATTTCAATACAATCATCAAACTTAGGAACCAGTCAACAATCACTGTTAGTTAGAGCACTAATGTTTCTAAACTAGTTGCAGAACCTATAAGATTTGTGTGGCTTGGATACTAAAACATAAGATGAGCTTAATTTACTATTACTTCGCTCAATGATATTATTCTATAACATGAACTTGACTTCAGTTTTCATGTGTTACAGTTTTAAACGACTACCACTCTAAGAATGTTGTTTAACAACAGAAGCATCACCATCGTGAACATCGTGACTGACGACGTCAGTTCTATCTTGCACATCAGAAAACAAATGTGCAATCTATTAATTTAATATTTCAATTCCTTTTCTTTATTTATACTCAGAGGACACAGTTTTGAATCTATGTATAAATGTACATATGAAGTTTTCAGTTTAACATCTTATTGTATATTCTGATTCCCATATGACTCAACATTTTACAATACATCATCTTTTTTAAGTTGGCCAGTTTTGTGGGCAGTGGCTAAGGTGATAAGTGGCCTAACAGGATGAGAGCTATCTCTTTCAAAGTACCATTTCAGCATATTGACACGACGTAGTTATTTTTGTTTTCACCACCTTAAGTTTTGAAAGCATAAATGTACATCAGGACGGCTGGTTTGAGTATTAATACTTTTACCAATAAAGCAAAGAATATCCAAACTAGCCATCTTGAGATATATTTTTACTGCAAGTTGGTTTCTCGTCATCACGAATTTTGACAGCATAATCTAAGTCACTGTTCTTTGACTCAGTTTCATAAGGCCCAGAATACCTAGCTTATAACGCACGATTTAAAACAAGCAACAAGGCAAGAGCCTTAACACATGATTTAAAAAAAATCCCTCTAATTACAGGTTTATCATACACATGCTTCATTCTGCTTTGGAGTTTCTTGAGGTTTTCTTTAGCAATCTCAATTACTTTTGTAAGCTAACGTATAAACTCTGTTACATAATCAAGTAGATTGACACTGGTATCTTCACAAAGCCATTTCTGTTTGAGCTATTACAGTGGTCCTTGTACTGAATCATCAAATACAAGCTCAAAAGGACTAAAATGAAGCGATTCTTATACAGCATCTTGGGTAGGAAGCAAAAGTAAATGAAGCCCTTTATCCCAATCTTTCTGAAATTTCAAACAATAAGTCTGATTGATATGTTTAAGTGTTCGGCAGAAACTCTTGGGATTCTTGATGAAAAGCTCTAGACTTGTATTGCTTAATCTCTAACTGATACATAACATAACTGAAATAATCCTAGCATGAAAGTTGACCCTAGATCAGGCTGAATTGCCTTTGGCAGAACCAATAATATCAAGAAATTCGTCGGAGTCTAATAATAATGGTGATGTAAATATTCATCAATGGTGTTACTTCAGAAAATTGACTAGATGCATACATTACTGTTAGTAGGTACTGATTTCCTAATTTAGTTTTCGAAAATGTACACACATAATCCACGATAGCCCTTCTGAATGGTTCATAAAATGCTGGTATGGATTGGAGTGAGGTGTTTGGTGTATTTTATTTAATTTGTCCACTAATTTGCACATATGACATGACATGAAATATTCTGTTCCATTCTTCCAGACACTTGGCCAATAGTAATTATTCAAAATTCTGTCAATTATTTCTCATAGTCTTGAGTGTCCAGATATGGTGACTAAACTTTTTCTGGTTCATCTTTGTAACAACTATCTGGTGAGTAATGTTACATTCATCCCCACTTCGCACATCAAATGGTCTCCACATTCACATTAACACTATATTGTTAAGGTAACAACATATTACAAATGTTTCTGCTTCCTTAGACGACAGTGAACTCTAATGAACTTCGCTAACTTCAGGATTCTCTCTCTGCTCAGGAATAAGTTTAATATGGCTCATTTATCCCGTTTTATAATTCATATAAGGTATAGACAGATACTACTTTGTTTTTTCTTGAAATATCTTTATCATATACATAGAAAAAATGAACTCCTCTTCAGTGAGTTTACTACAAAAAGTATCTTTTAGTAATTTTTTTTTAGTTATCTCTTTGGTAAACAGGTTTGACATCAAGTTTTTTCAGCTGAGAATTCTCCGCACATGACCATGGTAATTGCACATGTAGGATAAATATTCTGAAGTTTATTGTCTTCACAATTAGACACAATTGGGTTTGATATGACGTTCTTGCTTTCTAGGTCGTTGCCTAGCAATAATGCAATGCCCTCTACTTGAAGAGTAGGTCAGATACCCACCATTACAGTTCTAGAAACAATAACTGACTTCAAATTCAAAATATGCTGGAAAACGTTCACAAAGCCTAACTCTACACCCTAAATAAACACGTTAACTCCAACTGAAGACTTGTCAGACAGTATTATAATGCCCTCTCATAACAAACACTGAGAAACTTAAGCAGCTCTTAAAATTTTAAAGAACTGTAAGTTGGCAACGTCCCCTACCAGAAAGGTAAAACGCTTATGTTCCTCCATGAATTGAGACTCCAGTCTTCTCAATTTAAATGGACTTTTATCACTCAATGACTTAATAGAGACTAACCATGGTAACGTACATTTCCTTTCCACTGTTTCTAAGAAAAACCCAAAACTCAGATATAATGTACATTGCTTGTTGTAGCTAATTTGCCTGACCAAGAAGCACCACAACGGAAATGTTAATTACAGTCTTCAAGTCTGACTTAGGTTTGGATTGGGTTCTCTGATGGAAAGCCTAGTTGCTTGGTATAATCATACTCATAAGTAATTTATAATTTTAAGCACCTTTTCCTGAACTGAATTTGTGCATATAAGCATAGTCATTAACCATTTTAGCGGTTTAGATTAAGTTTTTGAACTTCTGCTTATCCAAGTGCATTCTTATATTCTTGTGGATGCACTGCCAATATTCCTCTGTTAAAATAAGCTGCCTCAACTGGTCAAAATATTTATATATTTTATTACATAAGAGCCATCTCTTAGACAGTTGTTCCTTCTCTCTAGCAAATCTCAGGTGTATTTGGTCTTCACATATATTAGATTCTACATTTCGTCCTATATGCTTCTGGAAATAATTTATAAACCTTCAAAATTGCCTGTTTAACAGTGAAAAACAATCACTATTTTGTTCTAATAAAACTGAAAATATTTTACTGTTTTTATCAGTCAGTAAAATCTGTAATAGCAGATTCTAGACACCTTTTGACCATTTCAGACCAACGGCAACTTTATCAACATGCAATGTGTATTTATCGACAACTTTTTCCTGAAAATATGGCAGTAGTATTACATTTTTGGTTGCTTTAAAATGGCTGCTACAAAATGACGGCATTGTGTTGGACTTTGATTTATCAGCTAATTTCTTAACTTTAATCTACATTTCTAATTCTTTCTGCTTCAGTTATAACTCTCTTTTGTTATTTTTCTATTTGAAATCCTAGATCTTTTAACCTCAGCTGATAATCTGAAATTATTTAATTTAATTCAATTGAATTTGTCTTGTCGTCACTTAGAAACTAGTGCATCTTCATCAAACACCTCTTCTTTAACTAAATATTTAACTACTAAGCCTCTAATTTCCTGCTTTCTCATTCAAATCTTAGCACCAGCTCATAGTGATTACTCGATAACATAAAGTTAGATTTTCCTAATGTCTCAAATTCCTCGAGGGTGTAGTTTTCTAAAGATTTATATACGTCCAAAATCATATTAGACGCTTGCTGATTTCACTTCGAAACCTAAATTCAAATTTCAGTTTATTTTAATTTGCACTTTATCAATAAGCCATTAATAATCATATTAATTTCAGATCCTACACAGTTCCCCAGTTTCTGTTAGGGTAGAAATCATCAATCGTGAAACTTATAAACAAGGCAGAGGCAGTTTACAATAATAGTTATCAATCTAACAAATTACACAGTTATGAAGAAAAACTGACACAATCATAATAATACTAAAAATCAGCTGACTTGGTCAAAATAAAGAATTTCGTAATACAATGACATAACAATTTAATCTTAACCCGTAGATAACAGCAAATAAAGGGCAGTCGTCAGTTTATCATCCAAGTCTGTTAAGAAGTATCTTGAAATCTGTCCCTCACAATACCTCTAATTTCATGACGAACTTTTCAAGCATTCCAGAAAATGAAATTGTTTCTGAGAGAAAGACCAGTGTGTTATAACTTTCTTGCAGGTCTTTTCTCACAAGAAAGGGGCATAGCTGAATCGTCCTCTGCAGCTAATTATTATATAATGCATATTATAAACTGTAATATGCTGAAATAGCCTGCCCCCCAGTGGCTCAGCGGTATGTCTGCGGACTTACACGCTAAAATCCGAGTTTCGATACCCGTGGTGGGCAGAGCACAGATAGCCCATTGTGTAGCTTTGTGCTTAATTCAAAAGAACAACCTGAAATAGCCATAAATAATTTGTTACGTACATACGATAAAGAATATATTAAATTTACTAGTGTTCACATGACACAGTTAGTACATAGGAGACAATTAAACATTTACTTTGCAAAATTAAAATGCTAAGAAGTCAGTCATAGAAAACCACAAAATAGTAATTATTTAAATTATTGTGAGCTATTTCGTACCTGTGTGTGCAGTGTATTAAACATTTCGCTTCTTTGTTCTTCAGTACCAAAGAAATTACATCTTACTGAAAGTTTTGAAAACGTTCAATTGCCGGAATAACAATGGTTTGAGTAGTTTGCACTCACTTTGTCATTTCGCTTTTGTAAAGTTTCCTAAATCATTTCAAGGAGTCTGCCTTTTCGAACTACATTATTAAATAAAGCTCAAACCAAAACATGACCAGAATTAAAACAGTTTTACAAAAACTATGAATATTTAATATTATGTTGTGTATAGACACATCTAAAATATATGTAAATTAGAGTTCAGGATAAGATTTGAAAGTATTGTGAGTATAGTAGATTGTATTACTTTATTTTTAGGTATATGGACAGACATTTATAGATGATGATATATATCTAGCCACAACGGGATCTGCATCTGCAGTTGTCCACACTGCCTTTAGGGTGCTTGCAGGACTAATGCAGGATTGCACATCATTCAAGGTAAAGAACCGAATCGACAAAAAGAAATTGTTATGCATGGTTGAAAATTCACATCAATAGTTGTTTCATCAACAACAATTTCAACTGGAAACAAATTATCCAAAAACAAGGTATTCGTTATTTTCACCTGACAATGAAAGACATTTATTTCAACATAAGAGAAAACAATGTTTTTTAATTTAAAAAATAATCTCCGTTATCTCTTCATACCATTAACAATTGAAAGTAAATTATCAAAAATAAGGGTTTTAATACAATAACGTTAAAAATCTTTATGACTTTGAAAATATTTTACATTCGTAGTACTGCAAAATGGTTCACAGCATGTTTTCTAATATTTACATTTCTTTCCCGCAGCAAAACACATGATAGTAAAGACTTAAGTTCAAAAGAAAAGATATAAACTTTTTTAGGCAGTGCATTATTGTTCAATTATGATCTTAGAAAGTATACGTCTTTGGGTTTTACTTAACTAGAATTTTAAGTTGGACAAAATTTGGATTTCAGTCCTCCAGAGAATTTCCATTAAAATAATGATGCAACAACCCCTATCACCATAAGTTAAATATTCGATTATAAATAGGTGTCATTCCTAAGAGTTTAATATTTACATCGAATCTTAATTTGAATGTTCTTCTTCATTTTATTTATTTTTGTTTTCGTAAATTCTTAAGTTTGTCTGTATTTTGATAACGGAGAAGAAAAGGGTTTCTTAGTAATTTACACACATTTACTTTTTCGGTTTGACAAACTCATTGGGCATATATTACACATTAACCCTGTATTTAAAGTGTAGAGGACCAATTGTTTGTTTCTTTGGTTTTTTTTCAATTTCGCACAAAGCTACTCGAGGGCTATCTGTGCTAGCCGTCCCTAATTTAGCGGTGTAAGACTAGAGAGAAGGCAGCTAGTCATCACCACTCACCGCCAACTCTTGGGCTACTATTTTATCAACGAATAGTGGTTTTGATCGTCACATTATAACGCCCCAACAGCTAAAAGAGCGAACTTGTTTGGCGCGACGGAGATGCGAACCCGCGACCCTCAGATTATGAGTCGCACGCCTTAACACACTTAGCCATGCCGGGCTCGGAGGTCTAATTACAGATAGAAAAATGCGTAAATAAAGATATTAAAGAGTCTAACTGAGATTGTTATTAAAATATCATTTCCAACTTTATATGGATGAAACAAAAACAAATCCTAAGAATATTTAAACCTACGTCATCATATTTCTATTATGCTATTATGAATATTTATCAAAATTTAATTCGTTTGAATTTCATCACTTTCATCAAAACTAATGTACCAACTCTTCAATACCATACTATGATGTACACGTTGAACAGGCGCTACATCTACGTCCAAACATCCACCCACGGGTTTTCCTGCATTGTGACTCTTACAGAACAGGAGAGGATCTTGATGGTTGTGTGGTGCCTGGAACACAATACTTTAGCCTTGAATTTCAATAAATAGGAGACCCAGCAGTGTGCCTTCAAGTTTATTTGCTAGTCAATTGTAGCTCAAGTCAATCGAATGCCAATGTTGAACATTATTAATTGGTTGGATGTCGTGGACCCTATATGTGACAGCTGTGCTAAGGTATTTTACTAAAAACAGTGGAGTACGTCCCATTGTACAGCTTCGGGTTGAACTGGGTTAATAGGTTCTTAGTCATTCTCCTTTTTATCGTGATTAATAAAAAATATATAACATAAATAACCACGAATAAAAGACTGAAGGTACACATTTACCATGTCCTATATTTCATATAACTCAGTTTCAAATTTAAAATTCATTTTGAGAATTGCCTCTAATAAGCTTGATTTCAGATATGGTAAAAAATCAAGACCAGGGAACACATTTGTCAAAATAGTAAACTCTTGAAGTCAAAATCGGATATATAGCTATTGAGCTAAGCCTTCTCAGTGTTTTGAGCTCCTTAAAATGTGTTATTGTTGAGAAGAATTTTTTTTTAACATCCTGAAGTTGGATATTCCATTTAATCTCATTAATAAAGAAGCATCAACTGTTGGGTGAATTTTCATTCATAAAATTGGAAGATTGGAGGCTGCTAAAGTTCTAATTTCCACTCTTATAAAACCTCATCTGCCATCTGTATCTTCAAAATCCATTTACTCCTAACAATTTCTGATATTTTCTTTCTCATTGATTTAGATACTTCAAAAACTAGACTTCATACATTAACTTGTGTTCATTGTGGGTGTAAAGATCATGATAAATAGGAATGCAATTTGGAGCGACACTTTGTTAACCGCTCTTGTTCTACTCTCTATTACTTTTGATTATGCCCTAACTGAAGAAAAAATATAACATTCCTTACAAATAATACTAGAGAGTGTTATGGATCAGTTTCAACATTTTCAAAGTACAGTAATATATTTGGTCCGAACTGTGTTTACTTGAATCGATTTAATGCGGATCTGTCCGTTCTAATTATGGCAGACTGAATGCAAGTGACCAAAAATAAAAACGCTGATAAACATTAAAACAAATAGGTTTCTTACCTAGATTTGCTTTTTACGTGAAATTGACCAAACTATTGAGCTGTTGAAGTTATCCCTCAACTCTGAAAACATCAAGGTATTCTCATTGATTCTTAACATTCTGCTTGTATCACGTCCCAGGAAACATTATATTACTGTCAAAATTTGACAGTATCCATCCTACAGAAAGGAGATAAGTGATAGACGGATTTATTTTGGAGTAGAATTGTTAACTGACGAGCACTCTCTCTTTTAATGAATATATACCTTACAACCCTTTGGAGATCATCAATGTAAACTTATTCTATAACCTTGAAATCATAATATGCTCTATTTACTTGTCACCAAGAGAAGTCATAAACTGATGAATTTACTGAGCGATTTTATCTTTCTTCATTATCCTGTGAAACGTAAATGAACACATTTGACTTTGGTGTGGTTGTCACACTGATAGACAGTGGACATGATTGAACTGCATAGTGCATCCCAGCCTTTGTGTTTTCAGTGCTGGAAAATATTCAGATATTCACGTTTCAAGTCAAATATTTACCATCACTGATGATCAGTCAATTTGTTCATCCTCTCTCTTTTCTTATTTTTCTCTTGGAAGATGTATAATGATAAACGTAACAGTGATCACTTTACCATCATTCTATAAGATACTTAATTGCTATAGCTGAAACTGAAGAAGGCTAACAAGACATCCTTCATTTTTTTTGCTTTGATCTTTCTGTTGTTCACCTGCCATATGTTAATGATTATTTAGGGGAAGAAGCTAATTATAGTATCAATGCAACCGTTATTTTTACCCCTGGATCTTCAAAAGCAAGTTTATCAAAATATTATAATCCATTACAAACACTTGACAGCTAAAATCCACAGATATACAATTGCTACTGATTACATGATATTTCAAAGTTTTGTGCACGATAGATAAATCTTATGATGCCACAATGAATTAAAGATTCGATTAACTTTCAGATTATCTTCCAGTGTCACTAGATGGGTCATTTTGAACAAGTTTCAAAAGATGAATTTATAGTATACTTATAGGACTAAGAGGTTTTTGATATATAGCATTTTAAAAACACCCTACAAGTGTTATGTTTCCCAAAAAAGCACCTTCATTTGATTCTATTTTCTTGAAGCTTTATTCAAGCTAAAATAACACCAGAAAATACATTTTTTGTATTCAATAGTTTTGCAGCTCAAGTTAGGTGCGTGCATAAAAATTAGGTTTATTGATATACATTTCTTGTTTTATTATAATTTGAAGAGTTTTCCTTACTTCATACTTCTAAAACGAATGTTGAGAGCATTACAGAATTTAACTTTATCCTATTCCGGCATTACCTGCTGGTATAAATCCATTAGTTTAAAAATACAGAGTGAGTCACTTGCTGATTGTGGCACGGCTTGTTCAGGTGGATAAGGCACTCGACATGGATCGCGGGTTTGAATCCCAGTCACACCAAATATGCTCGCCCTTTCAGCCGTGGGAGCGTTGTAAAGTGAGAGTCAATTTCACTATTTGTCGGTAAAAGAGTAGCCCAAGAGTTGGCGGTGAGTGGTGATGTCTAGTTGCCTTCCCTCTAGTTTTACCCTACTAAATTAGGGACGGCTAGCGCAGATAGCCCTCGTAAAACTTTGCGCGAAATTCAGAATAAACACTTACTTGACGTTGAGGCTAACATTTGGAAATTGGAATCACTGTCGCAAATTACAAGCTAAGGTCTTTTAACCATTTACCATATAGAAAACGTTTTCTTGAATGCTGTCAAATAGTTTATAAAAAGTACGCGTACTGATGTTATAGGCAAAACGGATGAATCAGGTACGTTATATTATACGTCGAGTTCACTGGCACAAACATCATCGACAAAATCTTAGCTGCGCTGTTCATCATTGTAAATAATGTGTGTTATTGTAAAGCACAAAGTAACACATTGGGCTATCTGTGCTCTGACCACTATGGGTATCAAAGCCCAGTTTCTAGCATTGTGAATAATGAGTGAGGTTTCTCAAATTATAACAATATTTACATGGAAATAAAATGTCCATTTATGGTCAAAAACGTATTGTTATAATACATATATAATGAAATATCTGTATATTTGTTTTCTTGTTTCCAAATGATTAATTCCAAGTTTAATCTGTTGATGTTTTGATTCAGTTGTTTCATGTATGTTTATTGTATAGTCAACAATCCTGATTTTGATGGGACTGAAGACAACATTGCTGTTTACGCTAGTAGCGACACCTTACGGTGGAAAAGTTATGTTCATAATCTGGATTTGTGGACTATATGCTACGTTTTCTGTTGAGTTTGTAAGCATTCCAGCCGCTATTGCTGATGTGTTTGGGAAGAAACACTCTGCTATGATTTATGGAATGATGTACTTCGTAGCGGTATGTAATTAGTACAATACTGTGTACCTTTCATTCAATAACTAGCCACAAGTTTTATCTACATCTTTCGGTAATGTACACAGTACTTTTTATAGTAACGAGCACAAAAATGTCTTTTGGAGAGGTCGCATATATTAAGAATATTAAAATGAAACATTGGATACATGGTGTACTCATGCATGTTATTTGGTTTCCTTATTTATTATTCAACGTGGCCTGGCATGGCTAAATAGTTAGGGCGCTTGACTCGTAATTTGAGGGTCGCGGTTTCGAATCCACGTAGCACCAAACATGCTCGCCCTTTCAACTGTGAGGGCGATTTAATGTGACGATTAATTTTACTATTGGTTGGTAAAAGAGTATCTCAAGAGTTGGCGAAGACAAGCTCCTTTCCCTCTTATCTTACATAGATAAATTAGGAACAGCTAGCGCAGAGAGTCCTCGTGTAGCTTTTCGTTAAATGCAGAAAGAAACAAACTTATTCAGTATTAAAGATTCTGATACTGCATGTATACAACACTTCTAAAACCCTGATAGTCATGTCAGCTTTCTTTGTATTTTTATTAACTAATAGCTTAATTTGTTCATCTTTCAACTTTTGAGTGACAGTAGGTTTTCTTGATGTGCTAGCTAACAGATATCTTTCATTCTTTTCAGGGCAATAAATACTTCACACTTCTTAATAATTTATCTGTTTGTCAGCCATTTATCTGCTGAGTAACAAAGTATTTCATTTTAATTAATACTTTTGTTTGCTGATATATTTCTTAACTATCTAACTGCTGGATTATTGTGTTTCTTCACCTAGGGCATTTCGGTAACTTTTTGGCCTATAACGTTTGAACGAATTATACCGTACCTCGGATGGTTTGGGGCATTTTGTTCGATTGGGAGTATTTGCTTAATAGGTAAGCTATAGGAGTTTTTTTCAGAATAAATTAACAGTTATATACGTGTACAATTCGACTAATTTTTTGAGAGACAAATTTTGTACACAGCCCTTGGTGAAAGCTCGACAGTTCCGATGAAAATCTACACATGTAAAAGTTAATCTTCGTCCATATTGGACTTTCTTTCTGGAGTTCCTTTAAACGGCATTGCCGTGTGGTTACGGCGCTCGACTCATATTTCGAAAGTAGCAGGTTCGAATTCCTGTCTCACTAAATATGTTCGCTCTTTTGGTTAAAGAGTAGCCTAAGATCTGGCTGTAGAAGGTGATGACTAGCTGCCTTCCATTTAGTCTTATACTGCTAAATTAGGGACGGCTAACACAGATAGCCCTCCTGTAGCTTTGAGCGAAATTCAAAACAAATAAATAAACAATCCACAAAAGGGTTTCCAGATAGCTTTAAGGAAACTGCACTCTTCTATATTTTTCCTCTTGAAAATATATAAAACACCCATAAAAAATGAACAAAATCTCAACAAGGATTTCAGTAGCATTCATTCTCCAAGGTAATTGTTACAGTCCAGGAAAAGTGGATCGGAGATGTAGAAGTTCAGTTGACAAACTGGACAAAAACGACAAAGAAGATGTGGACCAAACATCCACTGGCTGTACTTGATACATTTAGTGCGTTACATCAAATAATTATTTTGATTTTTGTTGCTACATAAATTTATATTCTACATTGAGAAGTAAGAAATATTCTAAACAAATTTAATTATGAAATACTTTAATTCAGGCTTAGGTGTTTATCTTAATCCTAGCATAAGCCTGAAGTAGTTAAATTTTGTGAAGCAGAAAAAGAAAAAAGGAAATAAAGCAGCAGTGTATTTAGTCTCTGTATTGTAGATGGATATTTTCATATTGTATATTTTGGTTGTTATGGGAAACAAGCCAGAATTTTATTTAACGCAACAGTTTACAATAGCTACTGTAGTAACAATATGAGGTATATTTTATAAAATATTTTTAATTTTCAATGTGTAGAAAAGTTTAATATATTTTGTTTGTTTTGTCGTAACAAACAACGTTTGTTTAATACATGGCTAAATTTCAATACCTATTGTTTAACACTAAAGTAATAATCTTTTGTTGGATATAAACAGAATAAATGAGGCGGAATCCATAAATGAAACTTTTGTTACCTAATTAAAAAAGCTTTGAGTTTGTGTTATGAATACAAATAAAGTTTGTATAATTTTAAACTATTTATGGAAATTTATGTGAAGAAGTACATCATATTAATGAATCTCTTGAACTGTGATGTCGAGTGTAAAGTTAATTTCTTACATTTAGCAAAAAAATATCAGTCATATTAATTACTTTATTATATTATAAATTACAATAAAGTTATTAGTTCCTGCACTCCTGTGACACAGCGGCATCTTTGTGGTTGTCGTTGTGTTATTAAGTATAAATCTACACAGAGGTCCAGCTGTGCTCTACACACCATGGGTATCGAAACCCGGTTTTTAGCACTATAAGTCTTCAGGAATACCGCTGTGATACCGGGTTACAGCATGTCTACGAACATACAACGCTAGAAAGCAGGTCTGAAAACCCACGTTGGACCGAGCACAGATAGTCTATTATGTAGCTTTTGTTATGTTTATGTGTAAATATTTTGTTAACGACAACATGTCGTGTTGTGTTTGAATTTTCATTTCTATTATTCATTTTTCCATATTGATATTATTGTTTCGAAGTTTAAAATAATATTTTGTTATTCATTTAGGGTAACATTTAGAATTTTCTTGAATTAAGCAGACCAATCATATGTTTGTAAATGAGTGCTGGTGACTTCGTGTCTAGACGTGTAGTCTCGTGCAAGAACGGACACGCGCGGATTGCTCTGGAGTTGTATGGAAATTGCAAGATTGTTCGAGAAATAGGCCTACCGGTATAAAAGACGGTGACGCGAGAAGAAGTCAGTCATCAGTTTTTATTCAAAAAAAGAAGATAGATTCAGTCATTAGTTTTATTCGAAGAAAAAGAGTGAGATTCAGACATCAGTTTTATTTCAAAAGAAGAGAGTTAGTTATTTGAGAAAGATTAAGTGTTTGCTGTGAATATTCAACTTGGATTTGTGATTGAAGTTAGATCTACGGAAGCTGTGATTTTATTTCGTCAATTTCTACGATACATCTGAATAACTGCTTGTGCTGAGAGACGGCGAATTTATTGAACTGTGAACTGTTTCGGAATTTCTTCGTGGGACCAAATTCACACCCTAGACTGGAATTTGAGACTTTTATTGTAGATCATTATATTAGATACAGGCCAGTACCATTTTGTATTGTGATTAATTTTGAAGTTTGAAACTAGTATTATTTTGTTTTGTAATTAATTTCGAATGTTGTAACTGAATATCTGTCACTGTTATCATATAATTTATGTTATATCTGTTATATTCGTTAATAGTTTAGTGTAATAAATTATACAAGCTGTTATCTGTGTTTTTCTGTTGCGTTTAATCTACAAAGAACATAAAACATTAAAAAATACGTAACAGAAAATTGGGGCTCGTCTGGGATCTCGAACAAACACTTTAATTTTATTATAAAATAAGATTTATATTCTATACAGATAGACAGCTTGTATATTCAAAATGGCATTCCAACTCGAAGACTTTTATAAACGAATTTAATCAGAATCGCTCTTTTGAATTAATCAGTGAATTAAAAAAATCTGAATTGCTTGATGTTGGTAAACATTTTAATTTAGAAGTAAAGCAAGCAATGAAGAAAGGAGATATTAAACAAATTATTGTTGAACATTTGGTCAGCCAAAAAGTTTTGCCTCAAAAAGTTGTACAACAATTGCCTGTCGCTCATTTTGACCCAGATTTCGAATTAAAAAAAATGAAAATGGAAGTGAAATTTCGTTTAGAAATTGAAAGCAAACGACTTGAGGCAGAACAAAACGTATTGAGGCTGAACAAAAACGTATTGAAGCAGAACAAGAAAACAAACGCCTTGTTCTTTATGCCGAAATATAAATAGAACGCATTAAAGCTCATAAAGAAATCAGTATGAGAAAGGCACAGACAGAAGAAAAGGTTGTTCAAATGCGGTTGGATAATTTTGATGCTTCCAAACAAATTCGTTTAGTACCTCCATTCAATGAAAAACCTGTAGATAAATATTTTCAGCAATTTGAAAAATTGGCCTTTAGGCTAAAATGGCCAACCGAATATTGGACAGTATTACTTCAGAGTGTTCTCAAGGGTAAAGCCCAGGAATTATTTTCCAAACTCACGGCCGAGCAAAGTTATGATTACGAGCACGTCAAAAAATGCGTTTTGAATGCATATGAATTGGTGCCAGAGGCATGCAGACAAAAATTTCGTGGTTACAAAAAGTTTGACAGCCAAACTTATGTCGAATTTACTCGTGAAAAAGAAACTCTGTTCGACAGGTGGTGTGATTCCAAAGAAATCAAAGAGGATTATACAAAACTCAGAGAACTCATGTTAGTTGAAGAGTTTAAAAGATGTATTCCCGTAGAGCTAAAAACTTATACTGATGAACAAAATTCATGATGCTGCTGTTTTGGCAGACGAGTATGCTTTGACTCACAAAGATTTCTCATACAAAAGCAAAACATCTCACACAGCAAAGAAACCCAATGACTCATTCATATATTATGCAAATGTCGACAGAGACAAAAAAGAGCAAACTTCTAATTTTCAAACGAAGACTCCATCTTATTCTATAAGCTCATCATCTACCATAAACATGTCATTCTCATCCAAAACATGTGCTTATTGTAAGAAACCTGGCCATCTGATTTCTGAGTGCTATAAGCTCAAAAACAAGCCATCACCCAATAGTTTCATTTCGCTCTTGTTTGATATATCATTGGTTCCCAATGATTTTGTCCCTGTTCAGTTTACTGTGGATTCCAAGTCCAATATTATTGATGTACCTGCAGATATTGTTGAGGACAAATTTAAGCCTTTCATGACTGAAGGTGTTGTTTCTTTTGTTGGCGATTCACGTCTACAACCAATTAAAATCCTGCGGGATACTGGTGCTTTTCAGAGTTTGATTTTGGAAAGTGTACTTCCGTTTTCTGAAAAGTCATCCGTTGGGGCCAGTGTGCTCATTTCTGGTGTAGAATGTGGCGTCGTTTCTATTCCTCTTCATAGATTAGATTTACATTCGGACTTAGTCTCAGGCCCAGTGACTGTGGGTATTAAAGCCTCATTGCCTGTTGAAGGTGTGTCTATGCTTTTGGGGAATGATTTGGCTGGTAGTAAGGTGGTACCAGAGGTTCATGTTGTTGAAGCACTTGTTATTACTCCCAGTACAGAGCAACTCGTTGAAGAGTTTCCTGTGCTTTTACTCGTTCTCAGACACGTTCTCAGGAATCCAAAGAGGATTTCTCTTTATCTGATACATTCATGTCTCACATCGATGAGATTTCTGACTCAACTTTAAATTCTACTGATGACTCTAAGTCATTTTCAACTCTCTTCATCGAAACAAACTTGTTGAGGAACAGGACAATGATCCTGAAACTCGTTCTCTTCTACAACTGGCTGTTGATGAAAATGAAATAGGAACTGTCCCTATTTGTTACTACAAGAAGTCAGGTGTGTTAATGAGAAAATACAGACCTCCTGACGTTGCTGCTGATGAAGAGTGGAATGTTATTCACCAAATCGTCATTACAAAATGCTATCAGAATGATATTCTTAGTCTTGCTCATGACCATGTATTGTCGGGACACTTAGGTGTAAGAAAGACCCTAGATCGTATCCGACGACATTTCTATTGGCCAAAGATGCGCCGAGATGTTGTTGACTTTTGTAAGACATGTCATTCTTGCCAAATGACTGGAAAATCAAATCAGGGGATTCCAAAAGCACCACTGCAGCCTATTCCTGCCTTTGAAGAACCATTCTCAAGGGTCATTATCGACTGTGTTGGCCCAATGCCAAAAAGCAAAGCAGGAAATGAATACCTCTTGACAATCATGTGTGCTTCTACACGTTTCCCTGAGGCTATCCCTTTGAGAAAAATCACTGCTCCCAACATTGTCAAGGCTCTTGTTAAATTCTTTACCATGTTCGGGATTCCAAAAGTTGTGCAATCAGATCAAGGCTTAAATTTTATATACAAGCTATTTCAACAAGCCATGCATGATCTAAACCTCCATCAAGTTTCATCCAGTGCATACCATCCTGAGTCACAAGGAATTTTTGATCGTTTCCACCAAATTACTGCCACAAACACTCAAAGAACTGGGTTGAGGGTGTTCCCTTGTTACTGTTTGAAGTTCGCAAAGTTATTTCAGAATCTACTGGATTTAACCCTTTTAAGTTGGTTTAAAAAGACAAATTAACAAAACAAAAAAAGTTTTCACAAGTTCAAACTGTGTTTTTCTGTTGCGTTTAATCTACGAAGAACATAAAACATTAAAAAATACGTAACACTTTGTGCTTAACTTTAAACAAACAAATACACGGCCCGGCATGACCAGGTATTTAGGGCGCTCGATTCGCAATCCGAGTCACGCAAGGTCGAATCTACGTTAAATCTAACACGCTTGCCCTTTTAGCCATGGGGGCGTTATAAGTGACTGTAAATTCCATTATTTCTTGGTAAAAGAATAGCCCAAGGATTAGCGGTGGGTGCTGATGACTAGTTGCCTTTTCTGCATTCTTATGCTGCTAAATTAGGGATAGTTAGCGCAGATAGTTTTTGTGAAACTCTACTTGAAATTCAAAAACAAATAAACAAACTATTAATACTACCTTGTAACGGCTTTTGTTGGAATACTAATAGACTTGCGTTTCCACCTAATTCCCATTTGAAGCCACAGGTGTTTACCTTCCAATACCTAAATAAATCCTTTACCAACTAAGGATTTGTATCCCTTTCGAAGATATATATTTTAAATATTATGATTGTATATTGAGTCCGAGCACATGTGTTATTTCTTTTTACATAAAAAATATGTATAGCTTTTGGCGTTCAATTTCGTAACATCACTAACTCAGTCCTTTCTATAGGTTTTCTTACGTCATTGCTGTTTTCCGAAGAGTATCATATAAAACTAGAACTGCCATCTGTGGGCAATGCAGAAAACGAATAAGTTTTATACTGGACTGTTTTTCGGCGGGAATGAGCCAGTCAGGTGTTCACATCACTTAGTTCATTACAGACTGTTCTTTTAGTTGAATAAAAAAGGCTTTGAACTAAAGTAGTTTAACTCTTTTGTTTTTCTTTTCATTATAAGATATATTTACCTGTTGTCATACCAAGGTGTGTGATTCACTGTTTGTTGTGATTATAGAAATTATCTCTAGCTGTTAGTGTAAAAAAATTGTTATAATCACTTAGAAATTGTTATTGTACTAAATGAAAGAGTTATAAAAAAATTTGATGAAAATTTTCTCATGTCGCATCTATTTTACTCATATACCATAGTGTACCATAAATTAAGTAACATACACCAACGAGATGCACTCCACTGCACTAAGACTTGTATAATGTAAACTATCACGATGGTAGTACAAAATATTATTACCAAGGTATCAGTAAAATACATTTTACAAAAATGGGCATAAGGTGTATTGTTTAAATATATGTATGAAACGAAAACTACTGTGTCATCTATTGAATGTCACCATGAACAAAAATCCATAAAATATTTCACACTTTTAATTTAAAGATTTAGACAATTATAAAAATAACTATGATACGTGAAACAACCATTTTTTTTAAATCACAGAACACAATTTTAAACAAACGTTCTCTCGTCACAAGAAGAATATCACTTTCACTAGGGCTGAACGTGAGGGTTTGGTTATATCTTTATTGATGTAATTTTTAAATTTAGTAACAAGAAACAGGAGTTCTTAAAAGAGCAACAAAAACTATTATTATTCCAATAAACAGTACTACTTTTAATATATAATAATATTGAAGTTTATATTTGTAAAATGTATGAAAATGTTGAGGTTTTAACTTTAAATCATTTTGATTCAATGAGTTGCATATGATTAAAGAGCACAATCTGAACACTTTTATTGTGCATCACTTTAAGGAAAAAACATGCATTTTTTATAGAAAATATTCACTTATTCAGGATTATTTAGTTGATTTCAGAATAACTTTGCAATGAACAAAATTCCTTTGTATATTCTGTATTAAATTTAAACAAAAGATTTTGTCGTTGTCTATTGTACAAAAAAAACGTTACATCAAACAGAATGTCTTGTTCTATTCTGAGATAAATTAACAAAATAAAGACTGTCCCGTTGTATTCCCGCATAATTTTACACAGGACAGAAAATTATGGTTTATTCTAGAATATCTTTATAGTGAAAATTATGCTATAGTTTTCTTGATACAAAACCTGTTACCAGTGGAAGGCAAAAGAAAGAAGTCGAATGACTTCGTGGCTGTGAAGCCATTTTCTTCACCTCGTGAAAATAACAGCCTCTCTAATTATTAGGTTCAAAGAGCCAGACTATGCCTTGTGGCAAAGAGTAAAGAAGGCCAGCTATAACTTCTTTTATAAAATTTATTTTTTTAATTGGTATTGGAGAGGAGTCTTGCATTTATTTACTGATTAAGGTGGTTGTTGTTTTTATGCCAGTCTAATCATCTATTTGTTAAATGTAAGATAGGAACCAAATGAGTAATTAAATTGAATGAATCACCTTACTCAATTTTCCACTTTATTTTAGTAACTAAGCCTACAACGGTATATTGCCAAGTTAAGGTATTGGAGGTTATAATAGAATAGATATTAAATCAAGTTAGTATCAAGTTCAGACTGTAGAGATTATGTGATGGGGTAAAAATAGACGGAGTTCTACACCAAGTTTCTTCTAAGATCTAACTATAAGGTTCTTGTAATAGGGGTAGTAAGAAAACAACGACAAGTCGTGTTCAAATTTGAATTTTTTGAAGTCTTTTAATGGTGTAATTATGGAAGAAGACGCACAAAAATTATTATAAAATTAGGTCTCTGGAAGCTTTTGTATTAGAGTAAGAATTGAAAAGTAGAACAAGCCCAGGGTCTATCGGTTTTATAATGGAATACTAATATAAAAAGTCATACACAAAGTTATCACTATGTTTGGATAGTAACAGACTAAGTCATTACTAAGTTACTAACAAGTTTAGGCTCTAAGGTGGTAATAACAGATTAAATAATATACCAAGTTCAAGAGATATGGGTCTTAAAATGTGATAATAATACACCAAGTTGTACAGCAAGCTCAGAATCCAGGGATTTTTTAATTGATTATAACAAATTAACATATACACTTGGATATTACAATGTTCTTGTTCTAGAGGTCTTATAATGGGGAAATAATTAAACAAATTATACACCAAAATCGATCTATCAAGGTCTTGTAAGGGGTTTATAATAATAACAAAACATATCATATACTAAGTCATTAGCAAATTGAGGCCATAGGTGTCTTGTAATGGGTTAACATTGGAAATGCTACACGATATTATTACCAAGTTCAGACTTTAAGTGTTTTATAAGGTATAGTAACAAACAAATTTGTATACAAAGTTGAATCTATATGAGTCTCAAAATGGAATAACAATAGGAAAAGGGATACGTAAGATTATTACGAAATTGAGACTATGCGCCTGTTACTAGAATAATTATTGAATAATTCATACACGTATCCAGGATCTAAAGGTCTTATAACTAGGTGATAATATGACAAGTCGTATATCATGTTATTATTATGCCCAGGGTCTAAGGGTCTTATAACTGTGTAATGATACACCAAGTGTACACCAAATTCGGACTATCAGAGTCTTATAATTTTATAACAACAGATAAAATCTTTTACCAAACTATTAACATCATCGAGTTCTAATGATTTTATAATGAAACGATAATAGAACAAGTTTAATATCAAACTATTACCAACATCAGCAGTAACATTAGGGGTAATACCAACCATAGCCTAACATACATCCTTTGAGTACTTTTATTATCAATACTCATTAGTGGATTTGTTTGTAACAAATGCACTTTGAAAATGTATATTGAACATTTATAAATAACAACGTGCTCACAAAATAATAACATCGTGCATAAGGCTATTAGAACATTCAAGTTTCCCACGAGCAGCACAAGAATGAGGCTGAAGACCGTAATTTCTCATTTGAACTGACGAAAATTTTAAACCACAATTAAACAATAGAGTCAACATAATATTTGCGACTGTTTTACGATATTAATGCATAAAATTCGGTGTAGTTAGTCTCTAAACGAATGCATAGGTAAAGATAAACGAAGAAGCCAACAAGTTTTTCGCAGAAGTACCTATATTAAATTTAGCACTAGAGAAGCACCTATATCAAATCCTCTTGCAGGATGTCGACTTCACTTACACTAGACTGGCAAACGGAGGTTAAGACTGACAGACGGTGTATCCCCATCACAATGTGGGTCTTACTTTCATACTCACCTCCAAAACCTATGGTAATTTTATATCCCACATTGTAGCCTGTACCTTGGGGATCCTTGAAATTGACGCATCGTTTTTATTTTTGTTTGGGCTTGTTTTTGTTTATAACAAACTATATATATGTATATTGTATGTAAATATTAAACCACACCAAAGTAGCGTCTGATATAAAAAACAAAACAAAAAATTCACATATTAATTCTAACTTTAATAAAAATATGAAACTACTTCTAATCGATTTTGTGGCATATCTTCAGATATTTATTAAAAGCAAAATTAAAAAGAAACATTAATATAAAAACCTAGAAATAAAATAAATAGATAACTATTACGCATTACAATTTCAAATAGCTTGAAATTGAGTTAAATGGTAACTTAAGTTCAGGAGTTCAATAAATATTCATATGTATCCAATTTATATTTGTTAACAAGACCGATACATACAGTTTTATTTTTCATTTTGAAAATAACATGTTATATGTTCATATGCAAACAACAATACAATTAAGGATAATGGTCATTACAAATAATTATCTTTGTACAAATATTTTACCTACTTACAACCAGTACCGAAACTTCTTTCTGGTTTGAAACGTCCTGAATGTCTTAACGAAGGTCCACAATGAGAGTTAATTCGGTACAATTCACTTAACAGGGAGTTAACTATCTCTACGTTATTCGCTGATTTCAGATCGAGTTTTTCGTCAATGAAGTTTCATAATGTTTATACTAATGTTTGAATCCGCTGAAGTTAACTTATCTGAATTGTTCGAAATTTGTAAACATTCCCGGTCAAATATCTGAAGTTCTCGATTAATTAGCGTTAACGACACTTATAGTTTCCGTGGTTTATAGTATACGAAGTGTAGCAAACCAATAATATATACCATCTCTCGGCGCGTCGCGTTGGTTACATTTATAGGCGTGAGGAGAGTTTCTAGAAACTTCAGCTTTGACAACAATATACACGATATACACAATATACATATTGTTCATTCTTATACTCGAGAATTTTCTATAAGTTCAGTAAATATGCGGCAATTTCACAATACAGATTTAACAGTGTTCTTTGTTTACTTATAGCAAAGCCACATTGGGCTATCTGCTGAGTCCACCGAGGGGAATCGAACCCCTGATTTTAGCGTAGTAAATCCGGAGACATACCGCTGTACAAGCGGGTGGCAGATTTAACAGTATAAGCTATTTACATTTCTACGTATAAATTTAAACTGAACAGATACTGACATTAATATGTATATGATAATAAATCCGTCTCATAATCCATAAATAAAAATAAAGTTATGAAAAAAATTTTAAATATACTGTTAAAATTTACAAAAGTTCACATTGTGATATTAAGGCCTGCTACTTTTGTGTTTCTGCGAAAAACTACAGTTTCTTTAAATTTAGTTGTTGTTTATTATTATCACTTCAAGATTTACAATAAAACCCTCAGAGTGGATGACGTGCGAGTCATAAAATACTGCTGGTTTTCCTCTCAGGTTAGTATGCTGGGACGGCAGCCTATCTTTCCGATAATTATAAAATACAAAACAAATGCTCTCAAAATTTTAATTAGTGTTAAAAGTACGCCTACAATAGTGTAGTAATATATTTATTACTCCAATATTCTTTACAAATTGCGAGCTAAATATTTTTACTCATACGCACAAAATGGGAGAATGTATAAAAATGGTTTTAAATCATCAAATGTAATTTTCAGACTTGACTTTAACTTTGATATAAACTATATGAAAATATGTTTTGGAAGGAGTAACAAAAACATTCAATCTCCCAACAAACTTTTAGCTCTTTGTTTTATTTGTGATTTTTCTTCTGAGAGAAAAGAAATTTGGACTTCCCATCTGCCTGGATATAACTAGTTAGCAAATTACAAATAACTGAAATTTATTGAGTAACACGGTTAATTTTTAATATATGTTTAAATATATGTACATATATATTCATTATTTGAAATAATTGTAAAAACGGTGATGATAGACGATATGAAACGGAAATACTACAGGAATGTCACTCATGTATCATATGAACACGAGTATAAAGTACAGGAAGTCATAACGTGTGCATTAGTAGTAGTGTGAATTCATTCATGGCACCGAGAAATAAATCACAGCATGAAAAGTGTCTAGAAATTAATGTATCAGGTGGTAAAAGATAGTCTATACGACAAACTGCGGGAATTTTCCATGCTTATAGTTGTAAATATATGCAAGACACAGATGGGAATATGTGAATTTGGTATTGTTAAAGTAGAAGACGGAAATTCTTCAAAATGGATCCCAATGTCATTGGGTTTATCCTTACAAGATATACAACGGTCAAGTACAGATCTTGTCAACGAATTTGTTGTTCATACACGTGTTAATATTACCCTGAGGACAATAAGGTGACACATTTAATAAAGAAAAAACATTTTTGTGACCAGTAGGGTTTGGAGACGGCTCGAAAAAAATGTTATTACAAGTTTAACACGGTGACAGATGTACAGCATTTCGACAAAGTTTTCTTATCATCATGTTGAACTGTTGTACACTTGTTACTATCTGAAACTTATGTAAATTTTCATTGTTACCCATTCAAGTCGTCTCCAAACTATATTTAACAGGAAGATAAATATTAGATAGAAGTAGCCTCATTGGATGAGTAACTGCTAGAAACCTACATCTAAGCAAAGGTAATCAAATCATTAGGTCGAAAGATGAATTGGAACATACATGTACAATAATCAATACAAGATATTTAGCTTTTTACGTATGAATACAAATTTGAGTTGTTTGGTAACAATCAGTTACAATTTATTCATTGTTGAAGTATGATGTTCACAGTACAGTTACAACGAATCATACAGACAATAAGTACATGTTTCGAGATGCATCTCATCCAGCAGTGTGATGACTTACTACAGTTGAGAAATTCCTGATTGATCACAAGCGCCATTTTCTATAGAACATGATTCATTGAGTACGAATTATACTAACCCCAAGAAAATGGTCCCAAATATACAGAAAATATGATGTAATTCTGTGTTACTTATAAAGATTATGATGAATTATTCATAGCCATGGCTTTTTACACGGGATGTTGAAATTGTTTTCTTACTAGTCATTCAGGAACATCCACTGAAAGTAAAACCGACTAAGGAAGTATTATATAAAACATCCTCCAATCTAAAGTTTGTGAAAAAGTAAATAAAAGATAAATATACTACTTAAACAGCTCATAAAGGCTTCGACATTTTATTTGTTTCAATGAAGAAAGTATTATGTAAACTACATTATATTCGGTTAACGTAGTTTAAAATAATAAAGAAACAAGTAAAGGACATTATGCTCGGTTAAAAATGTCCAATCTGTTTCGTCATCAAATAAAATAACAAAATTTTAAATAGTATATCTCATATAACTTACAGACTCAGAATGCTTCTTGTAGAATCTAAATATATATATATAAATACATGAATGTATATGAAAATCGATATATGAATTTCTTATTCAATACAAATGAAGGTTTGTTTGGAATTTCGCACAAAGCTACTCGAGGGCTATCTGTGCTCAATACAAAGGAACATAGAATACACCTTCAGAAAAGAGCTAACATAAAAATAAATTATTATTTAAATTTTTTAAAGAATAATAAACAGTATTAACATTTCAAGTTTGAATATTTGATTTTTAAGCATACATTATTTACCTTTTAACTTAAGTTAATTTTAGCGTTTCGTTACCACCTGACATAACCAACATAATTTCCTCGATTTCCACCAAATCTTCCTTCCCCAAAGTTGTTTCGACAACCTCTATTTACGTTTCCTCCTCCAGTTTCTCTTCCAAAATTTTCCTTGTCCTTCATTTCTTTTTTCATCAAATTCTCCAAAACCATTACTACCATAGTCGTTATTAAATTATTCTTTACTACTACCAAATTATTTCGACCTAGAGCACCACTGCTACCATAGTGTACACCTCAAAAGCCCATATTTCCAAAACTTCCACTTCTAAATCCTCCCACGTGACTTCTACTAAATCCAAATCCATTACTGCTATAGCCATTTCCTCCAATTCCACTACTGCTCTCTTGAAACCGACCATTACCATAATTATTTCCTCCTTTGCCATCCCCGAACCCATAGTTACAACTTCCTTGTCCACTTCCATATTTTCTATTGTCATACCTGCTTCCTCCTCTACCTCCCCAATAACCATTACTTCCATACCCTATCCTATTTTTCCACCTCTAAAACCACAGTTTCCATACACATTTCCACAACTAGTGCTACTGTATCCAGTATTGCCAAACCCAGTTCATGATCACCCCGGCCGTTTCCTCCTCCACCATAGTTTCCACCTTTAACAGCTATGAACGAGGTTGATAGGAAGAGAAACGTTTTCTAGAATTATTAGAATCATTATTGAATCACAGAAACATAGGTACACTAAAAATCTAAACGAGTACGTGGACAAATCTAAAGTCATCCATTATGACTATCTTCGAAAGTTAATCATAAATATCATTGTACTTTGTTTAACGCATTTATTTAGTGATTCCTTGTGGGGAGTAAGTTATTCAATAAGTATATTAGTTAATTAGTCAACTAGAGTACTGCGGATGAACTAGTGAGCTAGTGAGTGTGCTAGTCAGTCAATTATGTGTTTATGATCTTCTGAAACTTGAGGTATAAGAAACAAAACATTTTTATTTCCAGTAAGATAAATATTTAGAACACTACTATTAACAATTGAATAGGAGAATCTCTATTTCTAATTATCAATGTAACCAAACGCCTGATATACTGTTCATCAAGATTAGTATAAATCTACAAAACAACTAAATAATATGGCACGACGTTTCTGGAGAACGTGGAACCTACTGGTCAATTTCGGCTGTTCCAAACTCTAAACTAAATCAACTTAAAAAACGGTAAACCCATCCTTAAATTAAGTTAAACTTACTGACTATACAATATCTGAAAAAAACCATTCCAAAGGCCAATCACCCTGTTTGAAAACTAAAACTGTCTTAGCTGCGGATAACTTACCCTATCGGAATTTATATGTATGTCCTTTAGTTCTACTATTCTCAATATCAAGTATCAACAAAGATGATGCACCACCCCTATTAATTCCACTTACAATCTTAAAACCTCAACCAGATCCTTTTAAATCTTGTTTTTCAAGAAAAAAGAATTTGAGAGATTTCAGCCTCTCCTCAAATGACAATCATTCCAAGACTGAACGCAATATTGCAAAATGTGTTCTAATCAGTAATAGATACAATGAAATTACAGCCTCTTTAGACTTGTATTCAGTATTTCCGTAGATACAACCTAAAATCCCATTTGCCCTGCCATGAGAAATATGATATACGATGTCGTTAGTGTGCTTCTAAAAGGATACATTGAAAAAAAAAAGTCCTGAAGATTCGAGAATTCTGAAAGTCTGATTAAATCTCAACCTTCATGAAATCTCGAGTCTGACGGACATCAGCGTGGCAAAGAATTTCATTTAGTCGCAGTAACCTGAGTTATAGAGGACGTAAAACCTATAGGAAATCACTTTGTTCGCCATAATAACAGACCAATACTTTCATTCTTAGTTTTGTTCCTGACACAAAACCATGCGATGAATTGAGTGACTTAGACAATTCCATGAATAACAAAGAGAAATTTAGTACCTTTGACATATATTCTCTACTGTTACTAAATATTAAAACATAATGAAAACTTAAAAATAGGTAGCAGCTAAAGAATTGTAAAATGCATGTTATTTCCATATATCACACTATTAGTTAAATATTACACAACCACAAACTCTAAATAATTTATTTAGATGCTTGATATTTCCCTAAGACGGTTTCTTCGTGGGCTTTTCCTTCACTACAGACTTTTTTTGTAATACTTTTAGTCTCTACGATTTGTTCCCCGCTAGTACAGCAGTAAGTCTACGGATTTACAAAGCTAAAATCAGAGGTTTGATTTCCCTCGGTGGACTTTGCAGATAGTCCGATTTGACTTTTGCTATAAGAAAACCCACACACGCTCTGACACTTAAACTTACTTACAGAATTTATGTTCTGAAAATATAGTTAAACTGTACTTGTTTGTTGCCCTTAAATCTTGGAAAATTTTAAATTAAGAATTGTGATTACGTAGTTGTAGAGTTGAAAATAATATATCCATGAATCTTAGGTGTTCTTGCAGTTCATTTTCTACTTAGTTAAAGCGATTTTAAACGTTAGTTACTTTTGATTTGCAAAATCCTAAAAATAAACTGCATAGCAAGTGAATTTGTTATGAAGGTAATAGATATTTTGGTTTAAATATACAACACATCTAAAATATTGATCTGTAGATAGCGCAACCATTCTTAAAAGAAATAAAAAAACATTTAATTTTCTAACGGATATGTGCAACGTATAAATTCTCATTAATTTCAGTTGAACACAATGGCTTAAAATAAAGCAAGAATACTTCTTAAATATTATGATGGCCAATTACGTTGTAATAATTACTTAAACATTAAAATGTTTTTAAAATTAAGTTGCATCCACCTTAAAATTATATTTCTTACAGATACAAATCACTGCACTGGATTTTAAGACCTAGGAAGAAAAAGTATGTCATATTTATCAAATGTTATAGTGAGCATTTTAGATTGTACATGCTAAGTCTTTAAGATCCCTGTCATTATAATTCATGTTATCTTTCATTTTAGAAGACTACATTTCTTTACTATTTATATGTTACAGGTGGTAGAGATGTATACCTTTCATATTTTATCAATATCAAATGGCTTTATAAGTAAGCATATGGTTGCATGTAAGCAATGTATAACAGTAGCAAGTTATACGAGCTCATTATTCATAGCCTAATACTAATAGGTATTTACTATAATCATGATTTAAAAGTGGTTCTGGTATCTACTACTTACTCCTAACAAGCCATAAATGTCTGCACTTATTAATTCCTACTGGTAGTAAATGTTTGTATTAGTCAAAGTATAGTTTTATATTTTTAACAGATTGGTTGAACATTGGAATGGGTTGCCTTCAGATGTTGTAGAGCCAGTATACTGAAATGAGTTTAAAAGACAGGTTAAAAACTGTATGAATGATAAGGGCTGACATTGAGACTTTATGAATTTACTGTTTCTTATTTAATAATTTTAGTTTATTTCAAAATATGGGGCAGTCTAAACATCCATAAACATTATGTTATACTAATATCTTCCTTAGGTGACTTGGTATCATAGTATATAACTCTTTAAGCTCTTGTTTAAGTGACTTGTCATCCTAGTAAATAAAAGGTTAAACTATTCTTTAAATGCCTCTTGCTATTATAGTGTACAACTGTTTAAGCATTTTTTTCAGCTGACTTTGTTCACTGTGTACAACACTTTGAGCTCTTATTTTGATGACTTATAACAGTTTGTGAAAGTAAGTTATTTTGTTCATGATTTGTTATATTAGTGTACGACTGTTTAACTCTTGTTTAAATGAATTGTTTCATTGCTTACAGTAGTTTAATTTTTATAAGTTTCTGGTCTTTTTAACTATCTTTGATCTTTTAGCCTCATTAATTGGTAATGTTCTTATTTGTTTTTAACTTTATTTTAATTTTACTATTTTATTTTCTTTCATTTTTATAATCTGTTGTTTGGCACAGGTAGATCTGGTTCATTGCATCATAAAACATGATCAACCAACCAACAACAGTTAATAATGGCATCATTTAGTATCATACTGTACAGCAATCTAACCTGTTGTTGAGGTCATTTGTTACTTTAGTATACAACTGTTATGTGAATGTCGTGTGAATATTTCGTAAGCGACAACATGTCGTGTTGTGTTTAAATTTTCATTTCTATTATTCATTTTTCCGTATTTATATTATTGTTTCGAAGTTTAAACTAATATTTTGTTATTCATTTAGGGTAACATTTAGAATTTTCTTGAATTAAGTAGACCAATCATATGTTTGTAAATGAAGTGCTGGTGACTTCGTGTCTAGACGTGTAGTCTCGTACAAGAACGGACATGCGCGGATTGCTCTGGAGATCTGTAGAAAGTTCGCGGTTATTCGAGGGGTCTAAGCCTACAATATATAAACAGACGAAGATGCGAGAGAGACATCAGTTTTTATTCGAAGAAAAGAGGAAAGGGGAGTCAGACATTAGTTTTATTTAAAAAGAAGAGTGACAGTTATTTGAGAAAGATTAAGTGTTTGCTGTGATTATTCAACTTGGATTTGTGACTAAAGTTAGATCTACGGAAGCTGTGATTTTATTTCGTCAATCTCTACAATTCATCTGAATTACTGCTTGTGCTGAGAGTCGGCGAATTTATTGAACTGTGAACTGTTTCTGAACTTCTTCATTTAAGCTTCGGAGTTTCTTCGTGGGACCAAATTCACACCCTAGACTGGAATTTGAGACTTTCATTTTAGATCATTATATTAGATACAGGCCAGTACCATTTTGTATTGTGATTAATTTTGAAGTTTGAAACTAGTATTATTTTGTTTGGTAATTAATTTCGAATGTTATAACTTAATATCTGTCACTGTTATTATATAATTTATGTTATATCTGTTATATTTGTTAATAGTTTAGTGTAATAAATTATACAAGCTGTTATCTGCATTTTTTCTGTTGCGTTTAGTCTACGAAGAACATAAAACATAAAAAATACGTAACAACAACGCATGAAATTGTGTTTAGATAACTTGGTATCATATGGTAAATAAGTTTTAGTTCTTTTTAAGATGTCTTGGTATCAAAGTGTACAATAGTTTAAACTCCCTTTTTGAGATTACTTTTCATCATAGTGTACAACCATTTAAGCTGTTTTTTACATGACTTTATCATAATATACAATAGTTTACACTTTTGTTAAAATGAAAAAAATTATATTGTAATATAGAGATCACAGTACTTCTACTGTTTGAAGTAATCTACTTCTTACAACAAAAAATGATAATACTAGAAAAAATTATATTACTTCTTAAGATGTTTTATAACTGTTTAAGATCTTAGAAAAAATGGCTTATTGTAGGTACAACAGTTCATGATCTTCTGAAGATGGTAAATCATTCATATAAGATTTATAGCTCTTAAGAACTTAAACTTAGCTTACAACTATTCTAACAGTTTCCTTCCCATCTTTTAGAGAATTTGATGCCTGTAATAGAATATATAATTACAATATTTAAAAACCAAACTGCAGTTTCTTTATAATTGTAATTATTTCAAAAACATATTTTACTTAATCTTAATAGAAATTACATGGTCTTTCGAAGTGAATAGTACACAGTGGTGAAAAATGTCAACACAGCAAATGTACAGAATATTTCTCAAGGTGAAAAAATATAATGAAAAGCTTATATTACTTAATACGTATTAAAATTACATATTAAAGTTAATACTATTGTACAAATTTTATATGATAAATTATCTCGTATACCATTCTAAAAATCCAATTATTTTTTTTTACTTTTCAGACTCGCAACAATTTATGTAAAAATGCTGTACAACATTAACTAACAGAGAAAATAAAAGATTATACTATTATTAATATAAAATATAGAAAATGGTTAGTTTGTAAAACACGTAAATAAATTTGCCAAATAACATTATTTAATGAAATGCAGCAAACAGTAAATATAAGGCTGTGAAATATTGTTGTTGTTGTTGTTTAGAATTAAGCACAAAGCTGCACAATGGGCTATCTGTGCTCTGCCCACCACGGGTGTCGAAACCCGGATTTTAGCGTGTAAGTCCGCAGACATACCGCTGGGCTGTGAAATATAGGAGTATAGTTTGATGCTAGTTTCGTTGAAGAAATAGTCAGAATTATAGTCTGGTGAAATATGTGGAGTCTGTATTGGAATACCCAACAAAAATGATAGAGCAATAAATATTTGATAAAAAACCAAATAACATAGAATAATAGACGTGTGTGTGCTTCCACTGATAAAATATTCTTTTTTAAATACTAATCACCGCATTTACGTGCCATACACCTGTCAGGGACGTGGGCTTGGGTTCTTTTACACAAAGAATATAGTGCTTGTTGGCGATAAGTTCGAACAATAAACGAACAGCACACACTTCACTTGTTTTAAAATAATATATTCAAGATAGGTCAAACATCTGTACAAAAATTCTACAGGATATCATAATTGTGTCTGAAACTGTATAATTCTCTTTTCTTCGCAAAAAATCGCATAGACTAATCCAGTTACTTCAGAATCATATTGGAAAGACAATTTTTTTTCTATATCTGTCTATTACTATACAATCTGTGATAAATTCATTTACGTTACTCCATGGGTAGCCAGAACATTAAATAATTGTTTCTCTTTCGTCAATGTCCACACATGTGGATTTACCAACTTTCGAACTCCTTTTGGCAAGATAAATTATTTTCCTTACCTCTGTTAAACTGTGAAACTCTCTTTAAAATATCGCCCGTTATAACTAAACTAAAAATCACGTAGCCTAACTTCACTTTCTCTAACTTAACGTTTCTCCGGTAGGACACCCGTAAGTCTTTGAATTTACAACCTTAAAATCAGTGGTATGATTCCTCTCTGTGGACACAGTAGATAGCCAAACGTAGCTTTGCTATACGAAAATACAAACACACCTAACACCTTCTGACGTAATTTATTTTCTTGGCTTCCATTAAAGTTAATCATTCACTCATCAAATAACTTCACGTTTTCTTAGTAATTGTTCACATACACTGAACTCGATATATATATCAATCCTACTCAACTAAAATCTCGAATATTCTAAAAACCACGAGACGATATGATGTAACAGTATTAATATATTGAGAAAACCTTAAGGTAACGAGAAAGATTACGTCAACAATACTACAGCGTACTCTTGCTAAGTTACGTAACACAACTTGTTATAATTAACACCCTTATAATAATTAACACTTGCTATAAAAACTAAATAATCATTAAATATTAGATCACTAAATGAAGTAAAAAAAACTTAAACTAAACAATCTTGTGTATTGAACAACAACTAAGCATAGCGAAATACAGTCACGTTTATGGGTACTTTTCTCTGTAATATTTTAAATAAGAAATAACCAATGAGATGCGTGATAGAACTTTCAATGTTATAACCCCAGTATCAGTTCAGAGCTCGTTCTCGGCTAAACATTTGTACACTCCGGAGTGTAACGAATCCACTGGATCAAAGGTGATAGTGTCTCCCGTAACAACGGAATTATTAGATTGTTGAATGTTCTTCTATAGAAATAAGTTAAAAAACTAAATTAGTGAAGATATCTGAATTAATTTCAAGCAAACTACTTCAAAATTTAATTAGAGATAAGAAATAAATATCAAACTGATTTTATAATTCAAAACAAAACGTTGTTCAATTTGAAGTTTTTCAAGTACTATTAACATAGTTTTGATATTCATAAAAGGATTGTCTTTAATCTGTCAATTGCCTGGAAGGGTAGGATATTATATATCGACATCTTAGAAACCGGGTTTCGATACTTATGGTTGGAAAAACGCAGATAACCCACAGTGCAGCTTTGTACTGAACTTTAAACAAGTGTTTTGTGTGTTTTTGAATTTCGCGCGAAACTACTCGAAGGCTATCTGCGCTAGCCATCCCTAATTTAACAGTGTAAGACTAGAGTGAAGGCAGCTAGTCATCACCACCCATCGCCAACACGTGGACTACTCTTTTACCAACGAATAGTAGGATTGATCGTACCATTATAACGCCACCGTGGAGGGTAGAGTTCAGAACCCACCATTATTGTTCCAAGAATAACAAGATTATTATAGACAAAAGTACCAGCTGTACTTTGTTACAGATGTTATGTGTATGTGTAAATATTTTGTAAACGACAACATGTCGTGTTGTGTTTAAATTTTCATTTCTATTATTCATTTTTCCATATTTATATTATTGTTTCGAAGTTTAAACTAATATTTTGTTATTCATTTAGGGTAACATTTAGAATTTTCTTGAATTAAGTAATCCAATCATATGTTTGTAAATGAAGTGCTGGTGACTACGTGTCTAGACGTGTAGTCTCGTACAAGAACGGACATGCGCGGATTGCTCTGGAGATCTATGGAATTTTCCCGGTCTTTCGAGGTGTTTAGGCCTACAATATATAAACAGACGAAGATGCGAGAGACAGGAGTGAGATTCAGACATCAGTTTTATTTCAAAAAAAGAGAGTCAGTTATTTGAGAAAGATTAAGTGTTTGCTGTGATTATTCAACTTGGATTTGTGACTGAAGTTAGATCTACGGAAGCTGTGATTTTATTTCGTCAATCAATACGATTCATCTGAATTACTGCTTGTGCTGAGAGTCAGCGAATTTATTGAACTGTGAACCGTTTTTGAACTTCTTCATTTAAGCTTCGGAATTTCTTCGTGGGACCAAATTCACACCCTAGACTGGAATTTGAGACTTTCATTTTAGATCATTATATTAGATACAGGCCAGTACCATTTTGTGTTGTGATTAATTTTGAAGTTTGAAACTAGTATTATTTTGTTTTGTAATTAATTTCGAATGTTTTAACTCAATATCTGTCTCTGTTATTATATATAATTTATGTTATATCTGTTATGTTTGTTAATATTTTAGTGTAATAAATTATACAAGCTGTTATCTGTGTTTTTCTGTTGCGTTTAGTCCACGAAAAACTTAAAACATAAAAAATACGTAACAGAAAATTGGGGGCCCGTCCGGGATTTCGAACAAACAATTTAATTTTATTCTAAAATAAGATTTATATTCTATACAGATAGATAGCTTGTATATTCAAAATGACATTCCAACTTGAAGATTTTATAAACGAATTTAATCAGAATCCCTCTTTCGAATTGATCAGTGAATTAAAAAAATCTGAATTGCTTGATGTTGGTAAACATTTTAATTTAGAAGTGAAGCAAGCAATGAAGAAAGCAGATATTAAACAAATTATTGTTGAACATTTGGTGAGCCAAAAAGTTTTACCTCAAAAAGTTGCACAAAAATTGCCTGTCGCTCATTTTGACCCAGATTTTGAATTAAAAAGAATGGAAATGGAAATAAAATTTCGTTTAGAAATTGAAAATAAACGCCTTGTTCTTGAGGCAGAAAAAGAAATAAAACGTATTGAGGCAGAACAGGAAAACAAACGCCTTGTTCTTGATGCCGAAATACAAAAAGAACGCATTAAAGTGGATAAAGAAATCAGTATGAGAAAGGTACAGACAGAAGAAAAGGTTGTCCAAATGCGGTTGGATAATTTTGATGCTTCCAAACAAATTCGTTTAGTACCTCCATTCAATGAAAAAGCTGTAGATAAATATTTTCAGCAATTTGAAAAATTGGCCCTTAGGCTAAAATGGCCTACCGAATATTGGACAGTATTACTTCAGAGTGTTCTCAAGGGTAAAGCCCAGGAAGTATTTTCCAAACTCACGGCCGAGCAAAGTTATGATTATGAGCACGTCAAAAAAATGCGTTTTGAATGATTATGAATTGGTACCTGAGGCATATAGACAAAAATTTTGTGGTTACAAAAAGTTTGACAGCCAAACTTATGTCGAATTTGCTCGTGAAAAAGAAACTCTGTTCGACAGGTGGTGTGATTCCAAAGAAATCAAAGAGGATTATACAAAACTCAGAGAAATCATGTTAGTCGAAGAGTTTAAAAGATGTATTCCCGTAGAGCTAAAAAGTTATATTGATGAACAAAAAGCTTCCAAAATTCATGATGCTGCTGTCTTGGCAGACGAGTATGCTTTGACTCACAAAGATTTCTCATACAAAAGCAAAACAAATCACACAGCAAAGAAACCCAATGACTCATTCAAATATTATGCAAATGTCGACAGAGACAAAAAAGAGCAAACTTCTAATTCTCAAACGAAGACTCCATCTTATTCTCAAAGCTCGTCATCTACCCAAAACGTGTCATTCTCATTCAAAACATGTGCTTATTGTAAGAAGCCTGGCCATTTGATTTCTGAGTACTATAAGGTAAAAAACAAGCCATCACCCAATAGTTTCATTTCGCCCTCGTTGGATACATCATTGGTTCCCAATGATTTTGACCCTGTCCAGTCCACTGTGGATTCTAAGCCCAATATTCTTGATGTACCTGAAAATATTGTTGAGGACAAATTTAAGCCTTTCATCACTGAAGGTTTTTTTTTTTTGGCGATTCACGTCTACAACCAATTAAAATCCTGCGGGATACTGGAGCTTTTCAGAGTTTGATTTTGGAAAGTGTACTTCCGTTTTCTGAAAAGTCATCCGTTGGGGCCAGTGTGCTCATTTCTGGTGTAGAAGGTGGCGTCGTTTCTATTCCTCTTCATAGATTAGATTTACATTCAGACTTAGTCTCAGGCCCAGTGACTGTGGGTATTAAATCTTCATTACCTGTTGAAGGTGTGTCTATGCTTTTGGGGAATGATTTGGCTGGTAGTAAGGTGGTACTAGAGGTTCGTGTTGTTGAAGCACCTGTTATTAGCCCCAGTACAGAGCAACTCGTTGAAGAGATTCCTGATGTTTTTCCCGCCTGTGCTGTTACTCGTTCTCAAACACGTTCTCAGGAGTCCAAAAAGGATTTCTCTTTATCTGATACATTCATGTCTCACATCGATGAGATTTCCGACTGAACTTTAAGTTCTACTGATGACTCTAAGAAATTTTTCGACTCTCTTCATCGAAACAAACTTGTTGAGGAACAGGACAATGATCATGAAACTCGTTCTCTTCTACAACTGGCCGTTGATGAAAATGAAATAGGAACTGTCCCTATTTGCTACTACCAGAAGTCAGGTATGCTAATGAGAAAATACAGACCTCCTGACGTTGCTGCTGATGAAGATATTCACCAAATCGTCATTCCAAAATGCTATCGGAATGATATTCTTAGTCTTGCTCATGACCATGTATTGTCGGGACACTTAGGTATAAGAAAGACCCTAGATCGTATCCGACGACATTTCTATTGGCCAAAGATGCGCCAAGATGTCGTTGACTTTTGCAAGACATGCCATTTTTGCCAAATGACAGGAAAACCAAATCAGGGGATTCCCAAAGCACCACTGCAGCCTATTCCTGCCTTTGAAGAACCGTTCTCAAGAGTCATTATCGACTTTGTTGGCCCAATGCCAAAAAGCAAAGCAGGAAATGAATACCTTTTGACGATCATGTGTGCTTCTACACGTTTCCTTGAGGCAATCCCTTTGAGGAAAATCACTGCTCCAAACATTGTCAAGGCTATTATTAAATTCTTTACCATGTTCAGGATTCCAAAAGTTGTGCAATCAGATCAAGGCTGAAATTTTATGTACAAGCTATTTCAAAAAGCCATCCATCAAGTTTCATCCAGTGCTTACCATCCTGAGTCACAAGGTATTTTTGATCGTTTCCACCAAATTACTGCCACAAACACTCAAAGAACTGGGTTGAAGGTCTTCCCTTGTTATTGTTTGAAGTTCGTAAGGTTATTTCAGAATCTACTGGATTTAACCCTTTTAAGTTGGTTTAAAAAGACAAATAAACAAAAAAAAAAGGTTTTCCCAAGCTCAAACTTTTTTTTTTACTTTTAAGGGGTGAGTGTTATGTATATGTGTAAATATTTTGTAAACGACAACATGTCGTGTCGTGTTTAAATTTTCATTTCTATTATTCATTTTTCCATATTTATATTATTGTTTCGAAGTTTAAACTAATATTTTGTTATTCATTTTGGGTAACATTTAGAATTTTCTTGAATTAAGTAATCCAATCATGTGTTTGTAAATAAAGTGCTGGTGACTACGTGTCTAGACGTGTAGTCTCGTACAAGAACGGACATGCGCGGATTGCTCTGGGGATCTGTGGAATTTTCGCGGTCTTTCGAGGTGTTTAGGCCTACAATATATAAACAGACGAAGATGCGAGAGACAGGAGTGAGATTCAGACATCAGTTTTATTTCAAAAGAAGAGAGTCAGTTATTTGAGAAAGATTAAGTGTTTGCTGTGATTATTCAACTTGGATTTGTGACTGAAGTTAGATCTACGGAAGTTGTGATTTTATTTCGTCAATCTCTACGATTCATCTGAATAACTGCTTGTGCTGAGAGTCGGCGAATTTATTGAACTGTGAACTGTTTCTGAACTTCTTCATTTAAGCTTCGGAATTTCTTCGTGGGACCAAATTCACACCCTAGACTGGAATTTGAGACTTTCATTTTAGATCATTATATTAGATACAGGCCAGTACCATTTTGTATTGTGATTAATTTTGAAGTTTGAAACTAGTATTATTTTGTTTTGCAATTAATTTCGAATGTTGTAACTTAATATCTGTCTCTGTTATTATATATAATTTGTGTTATATCTGTTATATTTGTTAATATTTTAGTGTAATAAATTATACAAGCTGTTATCTGTGTTTCTCTGTTGCGTTTAGTCCACGAAGAACTTAAAACATAAAAAATACGTAACACAGAACAAAGATGTTCACTGTAACAACGTGACAATGAAACAAACTGTCAACTTCCTGAGCGTTAATATAAAATTAACAGCTGTTAATATTATGATGTATAATATTAAATTATATAATTTAAATTTGTATCTAGAAAATCAATATATATTTTCCAGAAAATAGCATAATCAAAAGTTATTTCAGCATCTCGCTGAAAGGGCGAGCATGTTTGGTTCGAACCTGCGACCCTCTGATTACAAGTCGAACGCCTGAACACACTTGGCCATGCCGGTTCTAACGTCAAACAAACAAGTTTCACGAAAAATAAATTAAAGACTTTGCCTAAACTTAAAGGATTCTAGGTAACAAACTGTAATTTGGGATATAAAATTTTCCCTCAGCTCTGAAGGTGAATGCGGAAGTAAGACCCACATTGAGGTGGGGGCTCACTGTCTATCAATCTTAACGCCAGTTTGACAGTCTCACGTAGAGAAATTTATATAATTCATGAGAGATTATTTAAATTAAAACCACAATGATATCAACTTCACAGCTGAAAAAAATCTAAAACTGGTTTAAGATCTTGAAGTCATCAACCGCACTAAGTGGTTCAAAACCAATTACTATCGCAAACCAACATTTCTGGTTTGTACTGTCATTTCTATTGGTCCTTATTGTTATTTACATGACGAAATCATCAATGCTAAAAATGTCTCATTAAAGATGCCTTCATCCTAGCACTTACCAACAAATATATATTTGAAAATATCAATAAGGTTTACAACCCCAAATTACTGACCTCGATGTTCCTAACTGAGTCCTATGGTATCAAATTATACACTAAATTCAAAAACATTTTGCAATCGACTTATCCGCAAGTCAGCTTAAAAGTAATCATCAAACCAAACAGATATACGTCATGTTTCTTCCTATTTAAATACAAAATTCCTTATTCAAAAGAAATTACTGTTAGTATATAAATATTTGTGTATTTTTGCTGTGGGGAAGTGTATATTAGGGCAACGACTCTAACCGTAGCTACCATAATCGAGAATCAATCTGTGCCTCATACAACCAACAATGAACTAAAGACAAGATTGTGCACATTGAATCAACAGCTCAAGAACAGTGGTTCCCAACCAGGGGTGCGAGATAGCGTTTCGTGACGACATACTTATGCAAGTTTGGATTTAGTGCCTTTTTGTCAATCAAGACAAAATCTAGAAATCGCTTGGGTGCACAGGCAGACTTTGCAGATTGCCATTAACAATAAAGTGCCACGCCTTGAAAAACTCGTAAGAAATAAACAGGAACAATAGGGTCATTATATTTAAATTGGCTTATGAACATTTGAACATTTAAAATTCAAAGAAATTTCATTTCATGCATTTGTTGGTCATGTATGGTTTATGTAACTTTTAGTTTGTTGTAATATTTTTTCTTTTCCAAATGTTTCGTTTTTGTTTTATTTCATTAAAAACTAATTATAAAAAAATTATTTTGGCCACTTTCACCTTTATTACTAAATAAATAATTACTGTGAATGGTGCGAAAACATATTAAAGTTTTTTAGGGGTGCAGGGCAGAAAAAAAGGTTGGGAACCTTATATGCAAAAACGGCTCTTTTGGGTTCAGAAAATATTTTAAATAGAAGAGCGAACAACGTTTCGACCTTCTTCGGTCATCGTCAGGTTCACAAAGAAAGAGGTAACTGGCCGGAAGCTGACCACATGTTTGGAAGGGGTTGTATAACTGAGTGTCGCAATGTAGAGGGCGCGGTTTGATGTTTGAATATATAATTTTATCTATAATATTAATATAGGTATAATGGCGTTCCTTTGTATTGGTTTATTTTTGGTTTAAGTTGTTGTATAAGTAAGGCTTCTTTAATTTTGCGTTTGTTTATGTTTGTTTCTTTATTTAGTATTTTAGTGTTTTCTATGGTTATGTTGTGTCCATTTGACTAGCAGTGTTCGAAAACGTGTGAAGGTGACTTTTTATGTTCTTTGAATCTGGTTTCCATTTTTCTACCTATTTCTCCTATATAGAAGTCGTGGCAGTTATCACATTGTATTTTATAAATAATGTTGGTGTGGTGTTTGTCAGTGTAGTTCTTACATAGTATAGACCTTAGTTTTGTACCTGGTTTTTGAATAAATTTAGTGTTAACTGGAATGTTATATTTTGTTACTAGTTTTTGCCAAATGTTGGTTATTTGTTTGCTGATGTCAGGAATATATGGTATACAGCAATATATGGTTTCGTGATTTTTTGATTCGTGAGATATATTTACTTTTGTTGGTTGATTTTGCTTTCTGTCTAGGTGTGTGCGTATTATGTTTTCTACTGTTTGTGGAGGAAACTTATTGATGTTGATGAAGTATTGTTTTATTTTGTCTAATTCATCGTTAATTTTATCTGGTGAGCATAGTTTTATGGCTGTGTTTATTGGGTTTCTTAGTATGTTGAGTTTTTGTTTTGTTTCATGTGCTGAGTCCCAAGGAATGTATAGTCCAGTATGGGTGATTTTTCGGTGGATTTCTGTTTTGAATTGTGTGTCGGTTGAGAACCACTGCTCTAGAATAACGAAAAAAAAGCTATGCACGTATGAACAACAAGTGATGTCGCAACTTTTCATCATGCTTCCATTTTACCAAATAACGTATTTAACTAGCTAACCTATAATGACTGTCAAATACTGGTCACAACCGAACTTGAAGTAATTTAATCTAAAGAGAAAGCATAAATAATAAAATATTAAGAGAATAAGCGAATGGATTTTGAATAAACTGTACATTCAACACGATTTTTCATCACTTAATGTGGCATATATGTGGAATGCCAACGTTAGAAACAAAATTTCATCGCTTAATATCAGTGGTAGACAGTACCCAGATAACAAATTATCAGATTATGAACTTTCTTTTGTTCGAAAGCTGAATTTTAGGTGGTGTCCTCGGCCTAATTGATTTAAACCATTGTTATAGCTCAGAACTTTATCAGAAAATAAATACTGAATTAATTCTCTCAATTAAAATACTTATATTGCGTTAGTTAATTTAAATAAGTTTCATCTATAAATATATTATTTTAAAGATACACGATGTATTTTAACTACAAATTTCGAAAACTAATAGCCTCATTTGTTCCTGGTATGTGCTTCAAGACTAAAATATTAATTTAGAAAACATCATGGACAAGTTGAGAACAAAAGTAGAGATTATTGTCAAAGCTCATATCATCAACAATGTGTGGTTCGTACTTTTGTCCCTAGTTGGCTCCCTATAAAACATAAGATGTCAAAATTAAATATATATATATATATATCAATCTTATTTACATGTATACTGTGCATATTTTTAACTCTAAGCATAACTGAAGCTAATCCTTCCTGTTTTTATATGAGATAAATGATTTTGGATGAACTGTCGGCTACAATGTCGTAATTTTCGGTATTATTATTTTAATGTCACTGTTAGAGCATAGTTAAACGCTGAACAGGTGAGGTAAAGTTTGACATCAAATGTCTTTTACATGCCGTTCAGTTTCAATCAGTCACTATCATATAGTAACCATACTTTTTTAATAACGGAATACATTTCTTTTATACTTTCTACTGTTATTTGAATCTAACGAACGTGTGTCTTCGAACAGCCACTAAGAACAACCTTTAATTATAATATTCCTGGTACATGTTCACCATTTCAAGCTCACTTATGACTTGAAAGACAATCATAATAAGACAGTATGTGTACATTTATAGAGCCTAAACGATAATCCTAGACATCAAGGAGTTCAATCGATTCTTGCACAGAATATTTTGGAAATCTGTGTATGTGTGTGAGCTGAGTTCCTGACAAAGTGTCCTGTCGATGTTGATTTTGTAATTGTTAAAGTTCATAATTTCCGATATTACCATGAAGAATGCACTCACTTTTTGCGTAAATGTAAAACTTACGACCTTTTATTCATAGTGAAACCTGACGAAGGGCATACAAAAATTCAACATGTTAAGAAAACAAATGAACGCAGCCAGAAAGCTGTGCAATAAATTATTACAAAGCACAGTACTGTGCAATTTGAAAGTACTCGCTGAGAAGTCTACGGATTTATAAAGCTAAAATCAGGGGTTCGATTCCCCTTGGTAAACAGAGCAACTAGCCTACCACGGCTTTGTTATAAGAAAACACACACAAAGTACTATGCGAAAAGTATTAGTACAAAGTCAAAAATTACCTTCCGGACAACTTCTAAAGCCCAGTGGGAGATATATCACGAGTGAAACATAAAATATATTAATCTTTATATTTAGTTCAACGGAATATGAGTGAAATTGACGTTCAGTGAACGGTTAATACATTGGGATAATAACAAAATTTAATATGCAGTATTAAATACTGTTTTTATCAAGGCTTATTTGAGGAGTGTGATCGAATATATTTCTTCTAGTATATATCGATATCATCTGTTACCTCTTTGCTAGTTTCTTTCTATATTGTTAAGAAATTGCATTGGTACCGTGACATTTGTTTCAAACCCTAAATTTGATTCGTATGCTCATTTAAGCAGAACCGTTATGATATGCCCTTGGTATAAGTATATGGAAAGAATGATAAGTATTCTCACCCTGGCTCGTTCTGTTGTCAAGAGCGATCAGTAAAACATTAACACAGTGTTGATATTGAAATTCTGTAATGACATGGAAGAATTAGTCTCATAAAATGGAAAGAACGACTAAACATTTTCTTGTTTCAGCACTTTTGCACGATACTCTATATATCATTATTAAAAGAACAAAACGTGTTAACTATTTACATGAATAATTAGAAGTTTCGGAGTATGTTTAAATATACTTAGATTTTACTTTTGTGATCTGGTGACGTGAGACTAAACATTAAGAATAGTACAATATATTAATATACTGCAGTGAGACTATCTTGAAATACGTTTTTCTTATTTTTGTGCATTATCTAAAGAGGTTTTTATTTAAATCCTAATAAAATGCAACCTTATCAGTTTGAAACGCTCAGAAGATCACCAATAAGCAATAATATATTTATGATACGTTGCTGTCGAAGTACATCCAACTACAATTAAAACTGACCTGTTAAGTTGACATAGTTTGTAGGAAGGTTGTAATCAAGTACAACTCTTACTCAAATGGTAAATTAATTTTGCCGTCGTATGTGTTTTGAAATTATATTTCAGGGTACCTCATAAACAACAGATAAATGACATGACAAATTTCCTTCCTCGGAACAAAAATTTCGTTAAGTTTTTCGTTTCATAATTTCTTACCGTTTTCCATATGTCTGAGGAAATAACACTGGTATAGAATTCGATTTTACTTTAATTCTAGTAACATTATACACTCTTTCTTCAACATGTGTAGTTGTATCTCTTCATATTTTGAATCCAAGTTTTTCAATTGCCTGTTTTTCTAAAATAGCGTAGTGAAGTGCCACTTCTGTTATTACTACTAAACACCAAATATTTCTTTTTTTCTTTTGCAGTACAAAAAATAAATTTGATCGACAAAACGAATGAGGAAATACACATTAACCACAGCAATAACTATACCATGGCCATACGGTTAAGGCACTCCATTCTTAATCCCAGGATCGCGGGTTCGAATCCCCGTCATACCAAACAGGCTGGTCCTTTCAGCCGTGAAGGTGTTATAATGTTCGGTCAATTCCACTGTTCATTAGTTAAAATGTAGCGTAAAGGTTGGTGATGATTAGCTGCTTTTTTTCTAGTCTTACACTACTAAATTAGGGACGGCTAGCGTAAATTGCCCTCGTGTAGCTTTGCGCAAAATTAAAAACAAACCAAACCAAAAACAATCTACCTGTTGTATTTAAAGGCCTTTGACGTCACAAATTCTTAGTTTATAGAAATGTGCATTGCATTGTAGAGTGATAAAAGACTTGTTAAGTTAATTTATCTATTTTCAACCTCGTATTATTAATTATAATAATATAAATACCATACTCTGTATATAATTTAACAACATTTAAATTCAATAACAATAGACTGAGTTGGCCATTTACAGGGTTAAATCCCAAATTTCAGCAATGTAGAACTTAAAGCTGACCTTTGACCCGACAACCTTGCCTTTACATGCAGTGGACTTATTATCCTAAACAACAGGTCTCGAAACTTGCAAATTGACAAAAACATATAGCCATTGTGTAACTTTATTCTTAATAACAAAAGAACACCTGTGAGGCACCAGAGACAATATCAAAATAGCTTTAGAGCAATTCTTCAATTCTCTATGATTCACTCAGTTTTGAATATCATATTAAATACGATTGAAATCTAAAGCTGGAAATATAATTGTTAAAATTAAATACGTATCAGCAAATAAAATAAAACTAACAGCGTTTGTTTTTATGTGAAAGATATAGATGAAGGTAGAAATAAATTATTCAGTATCTCGAAATTAATTACTTAAGCACACATATATACAGGATCATAGAATATTCCCCAGTGGAACAGTGGTTATCTGCGAACTTAAACTACCAGAAAGCGGGTTTACAGATCAGTGGGTTTTGTGAGACATTATATCACAATAAGGTTGACAGTAATTTGTAATAAATATTTCTTTACTGGTCTTATATATGTTTCCAGTAAGAACAGTATAATAATATCTCCACCCACGTACCTAATGCTCACGAAAATTTTCGCTCAATATTAGACTTCGTCATGTATCCAGCCTTGTACAGCATTTCCATTACGTATTTGTTTCATTTATCATGCAAGCTGCATTCTTGTGTTTATGTTATAGTAATGACATCGCGAAAAACGATTAAATCCTCAGTCACATGTTTTATGTTTACTGTGCAAGTTCAGCATCTTCATGATCGAAATAATGAATATCATGCCATCTAGTGAGTTGCTCACAAATAAAATCCGTTAAAAGGTCTTATTGGGTATGAAATATTCAAACTATTAAAAAATAACTACGGATAGGCAACAACCATTTCTTCATCACAAAACACAATTTTAAGTAAAATTACTTTCCTTACAACAAGAACACAACATGAAGGGCTGTACATGAGAAATTGGATATATCTTTATTGGTGTAATTTATGAATAATGTGGAGTTCTCGCAAATTATTATTGTGTTAAAATAAAGGATACAACTTTTAATACATAAAACATTACAGTTTATATTCGCAGCGTTCCAACACTGTTTTCGCTTATTTTTCACAAATTGATTACTTTATCTAAAGATTTTTCAATCAGTCATGAATACTGACTGCGACTAGTAGCACAAACAGCCGCCCATGGGGCGTCGTTTCTGGAAGTAAATGTGGTTGATCAAGGTGAGTAAAGCTGTGATTTTAAGTTCCTCTAATTTGTTGCTTTTCAGAAATGTCTTTGTGTAGGTCAACAACACATTTATCGATTTGCAATGCAAAATTCTGGGGCTCTATTCTCCGCGGTGGACAGGGTACAGATAACCCACTGTGTATGTTTGGTATAAGAATTTTTTTATTTTTCAAAAATAATGCGTATTCAGAAATATCTGTTTTAAATTTTATAATGTCATGAGATATAACTTATTTAGGTGAAATATTCCATATAATTTGATCTGGTTGCTGATTATACGTTAAACGTTTAATAGTTGAAGACAAACTGCAGTAATTAGAAAACTTCCGTAATATTTCCACCTTGGCTCCCCAGTGGCTCAGCGGTATGTCTACGGACTTCCACGCTAAAATCCGGGTTTCGATACCCGTAGTGGGCAGAGCACAAACAACCCATTGTGTAGCTTTGTGCTTAATTCAAAACAACAACAAGAACACACACTCATCATGAAAGACCTTCCAAGACGGTACGTGTTTTCAGCAGCACTTTTTAACCTCTCATCAGAACCTTCCTATACATCAGTCATTTACAATACAGCAAATATTTTAAATATTTCTTTCATTCATTAAGATTTATTATTAATAACACAAAACTCATTAAAGTATTAATATTTTCAATATAAAACGTAACTTATGTGTAATTTTTCTACTTTTAAAAATAATTTATTTGTGCATTTTCTGAATTTTTTATTATTGCTTATTTTTGTTGTTTCTATTGTTAAATATGGATGTCAAATGCTTACTTCTAAGTATTTAACTCAGTATTTTTAACTCAGAAGTTTATAATACTTCTTATGTTTCTGTGTCAATTTATTCTTTCCATTATGGCTTGTAGTAAATTTTCTATTTCACTGCATATAACTACTAGTAGAACATCAACTGTATTTCGTTTAATTTTAATATGTTATGTTTATGGCTTAAAAATCATTGTTATAATACAATTAATCAGAGGTAGGGATTTGCTGTTTTTAACGCAGTCCTTCCTAATGATGTTGTTTACTTATTTGGCTTCATTTGGATAAATATATTTAATATCACTGAAATATGCATACCTATATATAGTTTGTTATAAACAAAAACAATAACATGTAAAAATAAAAAAAACTCTGCACCAATTAAAAGGTTTGTTTTGTTTTGAAATTTCGCACAAAGCTACTCGAGGGCTATCAGTGCTAGCCGTCCCTAATTTAGCAGTGTAAGACTAGAGGGAAGGCAACTAGTCATCACCACTCATCGCCAACTCTTGGGCTACTCTTTTACCAACGAATAGTGGGATTGACCGTCACATTATACACCCCCACGGCTGGAAGGGCGAGCATGTATAGCGCGACCCTCGGATTACGAGTCACACGCCTTACACGCTTGGCCATGCCAGGCCCCCAATTAAAAAGATCCCCAGAGAACGCGCTATAATGTGGAATTTAAAATCAAACTAGGTTTCGTAGGTGTGTGAGAAATAGGACCCACAATGGGATGGGGATACACCGTGTATCAGTGTTAACCATCGTTTGCCAGTCTAGTGTAAGAAAGTATATATCGCGCAAATGGATTTGAAATAGGCGTTTCCCTTGTTGCAAATTTCATCTACATACTTCTGTCAAAAACTTATCGGTTTCCTTGTTTACCTGTACCTGAGCATTCCTCAGATATTCCTTCATTCATCAATGTCGTAAAACAGTCGCAAATGTTATGTTGAATCCATTGTTTAACTGCGGTTCAATAATTTTGTCAGTTCAAATGAATGATTACTTTACAGTTTTCAGCCTCATCCTTGTGTTGCTTATGGGAACTTTGTTTCAATAGCCTTATGTATAATGTCGTTATTTTGTGAGCATGTCTTACATTTTCAAACCACCTTTCTTACCAACAACTCCATTAATGAGTATTGATAATAACAGTGCCCAAAGGATTGTTTGTTATAGTATGGTTGGTAATATCCCTAGGACCTGAATTTGGTAGTAGCCTTGTGTACAATTTCATCTAATGTTACTCCATTATAAGAATCATTGGTAATACCTTAATGTAAGTATAGGTCTGTTATAATCTCACAGTGAGACTCCTAGAGTCTAAACTTGGTGTATGCCCTAGTTTATCATTATATAATAACAAGGTGGAAAATCTTGAACATGATAAAAACTTTGATCCTTTCTTATCTTGTTATAAAGTTGCTAGAGCCCGATGTTGGTAATACATTGATGTAAAACTGGTTCCACTATTATCTCATGAAAAAATCGCCAGAGCTTAATATCGGCAATAGTTTGATATAAAACTTATTCTTTTATTGTCCTATTATAAAATTGCTTATAGTCTGATGTTGGTAATGGTTTTTTGTACAACTTGTTTTTCTCTGTTGTTAGAAAATTATAAGTCGCTAATAGTCCGAATTTGGTGTACACTTGGTGTTTTGTAATATAATTATGAGATCTTTAGACGCTGAGAATGATGATAACGTGATATGTATGACTAGTGATATTATCACTTCCTTACAAGATCATTAAACTCTGGATTAGTGTTCGAATTATTCAGTTATTATTCTAGTACAAAGCACGTGCAGCCTGAACTTTTTAATAATTTTACCTATGTCTTCTCCTTCTGTTATCCCATTTTAAGATTTCCAGAGATTTATCCTAGTTTACAAATTTGTTTATTACTACGCCTTATGAAACACCTGAAGTCTGAACTTTGTAATAACATCGTATACTAATGTTATCTCATTACAAGACACATAGAGCCTCAACTTGGTAACAATTTAATGTATGATAAGTTACATTATTATTAACCCTTTACTGGACCTCGATCGACTTAGTTTGGTGCAAGGTTTGTTTTATCATTTCCCCATTATAAGACTCTTAGAAACAGAACTTTGCAATAACTAGGTGTATGTCTTATTTTGTTACAATCAGTAATAAAATCATTACATTGTGAGCTAGATGTGCGACTTGGTGTATTATTATTATTACATTTCAAGCATGTTGTACACTTTAATCTATTATTATCACCTTATAAGACTTCTAAAGCTTGAACCTGATAATAACTTAGTAATGACTTTGTTTATTATTACCCAGTTGTAATATTCTTACAGTTCGTACCTCTTATGCAGCTTGGTATATTATTATCCTCTTTTAATTCATTTGACCCTAAACATGGTGATAACTTGGTGTATTATTTTCTATATTAGTATTCCTTATTAAAACCGTTAGATTCCTAGAGTTAAAATTGTATGATAATTTTGTGTATGTCTTTTTCTATTGTTACCCTATTATTAGACTTCTAAAGACCGAACATGAAACACGGCTTTTTTTTTTCTTTTCTTTTACTACCTCCATTATAAGAAACTTACAGCGAGATCTTGGTATGAACTTGGTGTAAAATTAATAAAGAAATCCCTACAGTCTGAATTTGATACTAACTTGATCTAATACCTATTCTGTTATAAACCCCACAGTCTTATCTTGGCAACATATCGTTTCACGACTTGGTTATTTAAACAAAGTGAGAAACTGAATAAAGTATCCATGTCACTCATTTGATTCTTATTTTAATTTAATAAACAAATAACTAGACTGGAATAAAAAGAACCATTTGAATCATTAAATAAATACAGGACACCAATATCAATAAAAATAGGAAATTCTGCAGGGGCAGTTACAACCAGCTTTCATTACTCTCTGCCACAAGGTATGGCCTGGTTCTTTGATCGTAATAACGAGAGAGACTGTTATTTTCATAGTGTACCAACGGTGAAGAAATGGCTTTACAGCTGGACCTTTGGACTTTTGTATTCAAATTTAGACAAACTAACCATTAAATCACACGTGTCCTAACAAAAGGAGGTGGATGATAAAAAAGTCAAAGGTTAAAAACAAGTGAAATCGACCCCATAACATATTATACTTGCTTTAGTTATCTCCATCAGAAATAATAAAATTCGTTGTTCATATGTAAGAAGTCTTACGATGTGGTTTCTCCTTCCTCTAGTAACAGGTTTTATGTCAAGAAAACCATAGCTTAATTCTACTATACATATATATATATATATATATTAATTTATCCCAGAATAGAAGAAGACATTCTGTTAGATATAACGTTTTTGTACAATAGACAACGACAATATCTTTTGTTTAAATTTAGTACAGAATATACAAAGGAATTTTGTTCATTGCAAATTTATTCTTGAATAAACCTAAACATCTTGAATGTAACATGAGTGTATTTTAATTTGCGTTACGTACATGTTCGTAATATAAGGTACATACAGATATACTGACGTACACGCTATGCCTGTTATGGAAAGATATATTTTACTGATATCTTGCTAATAATATCTTGTACTACCATCATGATAGTTTATATTATATTGGTATATGTTACCTAATTCATGGTACAGTATGGTATATGAATAAAATATACGCGACATTAGAAAATTTTTCACTACACTTTTTTATATAACTCTTCCATTTAGTAGAATAACAATAACAAATTCTCGCTCCAACAGCTCAAGATAATTTCTGTAACCACAACAAATACTGAATCACACACCTTACTATGACAACAGATAAAAATACATTACATTGAAAAGAAAATTACCAAAGTTAATCTACTTTTGTTCAAAAACTTCTGTACTGAACCAAAATAACTATGTGATGTGGACACTGATTGGCCCGTTCCCGCCAAATAACAGTCCAGTTACAAACTTATTCGTTTTCTTTATTACCCAAATTTGACTCTACTAGTTTGATATCATACTCTTCAGGAAGGAAAAATGACGTAAGGAAACCTATACAAAAGACGTGGTGAAGCTACGACATTAAACATCAAAAGCGATGCATATTTTGTACTGTATCAATATATATAATATTTAAAAATATATCTTGGATAGGACTACAAATATTAGATCGGTTAATATAACTATTTATGTACTGGAAGGGAGGTACCTGTAACATCAGCACCTGCCGCTAACTCTTGAGCTACTATTTTACCAACGAATATAAGGACTTACCGTCACTTATAACGTCGCCATAGGTGAAGAGCGAGCATGTTCTGTATGAAGAAAATTAGACCTCGTGTAGCGCCATAACCACCTGACCATGCTGGCTCATGTACGAGGTCTGGTCAATGGTATTTGGGTACTTTGCCCTGGAGAGTCAGGTTCACTTTGACCTCTTCCTCCTTCCTGAACGTATTTTCCCTAACTGTTTGTATGTTAGGTCCTTTTCAGGGCAATGTCCATTTATAGTCTCTTATTCACAGTAGTCAAGCTTGTTGGTGGCAATTTATTATTTTTTTTATATTATTATTTTAAAATACATAAATATGTAAACTATAAATACAAGATTTAAAGTTTATATACAAACATATTTTACTTTAATTTATTTTTTTCTTTATGTTTAATATATATGTTAATTGGGGAGAGGTATTTAGGATTTTCTTCATCATGTATGAGGTACCTATCTAGTTCGCATAATAAATCATTTTTCATCCAATTTTTGTTAAAATATCTAATTGTAATATTTAGGAGTCTATCTGATATGGTTGGTATGTTCGAGTAATTGTGAATGAATTTAGATGATGTTGCTCTCGGAACTCTGTATGCTGTTGTCAGAAGTGTGTTTTGTATTGTTTGTAGTTTGGTTTTGATTGTTTCATTACATACAGTTACCCATGCTGGAGCTGCATAGTCTATTACTGGTCTAATATAAGTTTGGTATATTTTCAAAATGTTATCTGTAGATGCTCCTCTGTGTTTACCAGTTAGACTCCTAACACAGTTTGTTCTTCGTCAAATTTTATTTTTAATTTCATTGACATGATTGATCCAAGTTAATTTTGAATCATAAGTCAGACCTAAAAATGTTGCTGATTGGGCAATCTAAAGCAGAGTGCCATTCATATATATTTCTAGCTGTTGTTTTCTGTGTTTAGTCGATTTCGTAAAGAGTACGAGCTGAGTTTTTGCAGTGTTTATTTTAATTCTATATTTTTCACAGTATTCACTAATTCTATTTAATTGTGGTTGTATGTTTGTAGCTGCTATCGTGGGTGTTGCAGCACTTTTCCAGATTGCCACATCATCTGCGAACTGTGATGAGAATCCATGATTTGGATCCTTCAATGGCATATTGTTAACATACATGATGAAGAGTATAGGGCTAACCACCCCTCCCTGTGGGACACCAGCTAGTGGAGTAAAGTATTCGGAAAAAGTTCCTTCTACGTTTACTCTACATTTTCTGTTTTCCAGAAAGTTAGATAACCAGCGAATAATTCCTCGCAGTAGTTCCATTTCATTCATTCGGAACATTAGACCATCATGCCAAACGGTGTCGAATGCTTTCTCGATATCGAGGAAACAAGCGACTGTACATTCTTTTTTGTTGAAACTATCTATAATGGTTTCGGTTAATCTTATTAAATGGTCTGTCGTTTGTCTAAATTTTCTGAATCCATTCTGTTCTTCTGGTAATTTTGATGTTACCTCCAAGAATGTGGAGAGTCTATTACTTATTATTCTTTCGAGAATTTTGCCTACGCAGCAGGTCAGACTGATTGGTCGGTAGCTATTTGGTTTATTTGCTGGTTTTCCTTCCTTATGGAACATTAAAATATTTGCTAGCTTCCAAGAAACTGGGATATATCCTGAGGATAGCGATAAGTTAAATAGAGAATTTAGGTGGTCAAACAATTTCGGAGTGCCGTTTTTTAGGAGAATAGCTTGTATTTCATCTTCTCCTGGCGCTTTGTTTTTGGTGTTTTTTATTGCTTCTAGTATTTCATGTAGGGATATTTCCTTTGTTAGTAATGTGCTTTCAAAATCAATGTTAGAACTTGTATTCGTATCAGTTATGTTTACTGGAAATATTGGTTCATATTGATGTTTATTGTTTGCTATGTGATTAGTGACTTTATTGTAAAAGTTTGTATTCATATCTGGATCTATGTGAGTTTTAAATGAATTTTGGAGTTGATCCTTGAAAGCTTCGGCTATTTCTTTATTTGTACGTGCAATGGTGTTATTATGTTCAAGTGGAGGATATTTCTTTGTGTTTGTGTTTTCACTTGTGAATCTTTTAAGATGTGACCAGAATTTTTTCGGGTCAGTTATGTCGTTTAGTTTATTACAGTAATTGTCCCATTTATTTTGTTTTTGTTGTTTTATTTGAGTTCTGATGTGATTTCTAATGTTGTTTATTTGTGTTTTAGTTTCTCTGTTTCTTGTAATCATGTACTGTCTTCTTAGTTGTCTGCGCTTTTTTATTAGGTTGATTATTTCTGTGGTGGGTTTCCATGTGTTGATTGTTGTTTTGTGGTGTTGTTTTGGTATTGTTAACTTGGCTGCTTTCTGAAGGCAATCCGTGATTGTTTGACAATAGTTGTCCATTTCTACATGCGTTATAACTTCTTTAATAATTTTATTAGGTAATAGATTATCTAATTCTTGTTTATAGCATTGCCAATTTGCTTTACTGTAATTAAATTTTTCTTTCCTATATGTTATATTTTTATAGGAGGTGAGATCGAAGACGCAAAAATTGGGAGATGATCACTATCTACATCTTTTCCCACTTGAAATTTTACTAATTTCTGGCTTAAATTATATGTACACATACACAGATCTAGTATGTCACTAGAGTTAGTGGAATAGGATGTATGTGTTGGGGTAGTATCGTTCAATAAAGCTATATTGTTATCATCAATAAATTTTATTAATTTTCTACCATTTGAATTAGAACTTCGGCATCCAAATGAAACATTTTTACTATTTAAATCTCCCATGACTATGGTGTTTTGATTGTGGGAAAAGATGTTATTTAGTAAAGTTGTATCTAATTGTTTATTGGGTGAGCAGTAAATTCCTGCTACGGTTATTTTAGTTTTATTTGATTGGAGGATATCTACAGTAACATGTTCATTGTTAGTGTTTAATTCTATTTCTTCTACAGATAAATCTACTTTATGAAGCAGCATAATGCCTCTGTTTTCATCATTTTTATTCTTCCTGTCTTTTCTAATTGTTGAGTAATAAGGTATTTTAAATCTATTATTATTATATGTTAAAGTTTCACTTAATATTATAATCTGAGGGTTTAATTCTTCTATTAGATCTTCGATCTCATGTTTCTTGGAAGCTATTGCACCTTGGATGTTGATATACACTACTGTGAACATTGCGCTGTGAGCATGTAACCTGTTAGTGTAGTTATAATGTAGGGTATATGAGGTGTAACGTGTTTTATTGTAATAGTGATCAGTAGTTCTAGAAAGTTAGTTGTCTGGTTTGGTTTGGTATATTCTGTTATAAAATCTGTGATTACATTTTTGAACACTGTTGAGAACAGGCTTGTTTTATCTGTTGTGTTAATATTGGTTTCTTGTATGGTGGTGTTGTTTTCTTTTGGTTTTTGTGTTAATATGTTCTTGTTTTGTGTATTAGTCTTCTGTACTTGTTGTTTATGTGGTTCTTTTCCTTTTAACATTTCTGCATATGTGGTTTTTGTTGTTTTATTATGTTCTGTTGATGTGTTTGTTTCAGGTAGGCTGCTTGTTTTCGGTTGATTCTGTTCTGTTGGTGTGTCAGTTTTAGGTAAACTGTTTGTTTTCGGTTGATTCTGTTCTGTTGGTGTTCTAATCTGAAAAATGCGTTGCTTTATTTGTTTATATTTTTCGCAGCCTTTGTAATTTGCTGTGTGGGTTTGACCACAGTTACAACATTTAGGCATTTCTTTTTCTTTTTTGCATTGGTTAATATGGTGTTCCCCGCCACATCCGCAACACCTCGGTGATGCTAAGCAGGCTGCTGAAACATGTCCATATCTTTGGCAGTTGTAACACTGTGTTACAACAATTGCCGGTGTTTTCAATTGCTCAACTTGATATTTTTGATACCAGAGCAATATTCCATTGTTTATTAAATTTTGTATGTCGTAACTGTCATCAATGTCAATTCTAATCAGGTTTGTGGGTGTTTGTGTTTTCTTTGAAATTATTATTTCTGTTCTGGTGTGTGGTATGTTTTGTTCGTCAAGTGCCTACTTTACAAGGTCCAGGTCAATCGTCTGATGAACCCCTCTTACCACTATTGCTTTAGGTTGTGGTTTACTTCCCGGAAGGTGAATTTTGATATTTCCAGGTTTAAAGGCATCTGTTGGCCATTCTTTAAGTAGTCGGTTAAGATCGACTACATCTTGCCCTTGCACCAGTACTCCGCCTCTAGGCAAACGCTTAATGTTAACTATGTTAACATTTGGTTTGCATCTCTTTACTTCTGTGGCAAGCAGGGGTTGATTATATTGACCCGGAATGCCTTCTAATATAACTGCGTATTGTGGTGGTCTTGTTTTTGTCACTGTATTATTGTTTGTTGTTAGTTTGTTTTTCTTTATATTTCTTTTGGATATGACAGTGATAAAGTCTTGGTCTTCCAATTCTTGATCACTGTCATCATTTTTTTTGTCTTCATTATTATGCTTATCAACATCCTCGGTGTTGCTATTTTTAACCATTACATTATTGGGACTTAACCCTACTTTAGTTACAGAAGTAGCTACCTCTATCTCAGTATTAGTAGCCATCACTGCTTCTTCTTCACATTCAGAGTTTTCCGAAGAATTAACTTCTTCAATTAATTTTCGCTTTGCTTTACTTTTTTTTTAATTACAGTTTTTGCTTTCTTTACAGTACTTAATTCCCTTTTTGCCAAGCTACAGAGAGTTAGCAATGGGGAATTATTGATATCATTGCCACCAGTAATACTTGACTTACCTGCATTAGTCTTTTGATGAGCCGTAACGGCTTTTCCCGCCATTTCCTTAGTCGGTCTTATAGGACCCGTAGTTGTTAATTTTTTTGCGGTTTCCCGCTCTTCTGTTCTCGATTTCAGCAGTCCTCTCTGTTTTCTTAAAGTAATATGCTGCCTTGATGAGATATGTAGTAAGTTCAAATGCTTCTTCTTAAATTTTCAAATCAAATTCTCTTAGGCCTAATTCGCTTCAAGCAAGAGCCAGACAATGGACGTCCTATTGGTCTCGAGCCTTAACAAACAATACGAGGTCTGTTCAAAAAATACGCGGACTAATCGAATTGCGCAGCTCCAGTTGGTTCCAGGGGAATCCGCTTGGTGTCGCTAGGTTTGCACAGATCAGCTAATTACGACGCCATTTCCCGATTGCAGATATCTTCATTTGTGTATTCACTACGCGGTTTTGAGAGATATGCGATTTTTCTTTTAGCGGAATTCAAAATAAATGACCTGAAGGAGCAACGACTTGCTGTGAAATATTGTGTTAAAATTGGAAAATCTGCGACTGAAACTTTTGTTATGCTTAACACGGCTTACGGTGATGTCGCAATGAAGCGTACGACATGTTTCAAGCGGCATGAACGCTTTAAAGATGGTCGACAGTCCATTGAAGATGATGAGCGTCCTGGACGTCCTTCCACGTCAACTGACGACCCACAAGTCGATAAAATCAGCATCCTGGTGCGAGCAAATCGACGTCTGACTGTCAGGGAGCTTGCTGAAGAGTGTGGGATATCAGTTGGATCTTGTTACGAGATTTTGACCAAAAATTGAAGATGCATCGCGTTGCTGCGAGATTTGTGCCACGCCTGATGACGGACAAACAAAAAGCCCATCGCGTCCAGGTTTGTCAGGAACTGTTTGATCGTTCAGAAGAAGATGAAAACTTCTTGTCAAAGATCATAACAGGTGATGAATCGTGGGTTTATGGTTATGACAATGAAACGAAGGTCCAATTGTCCCAGTGGATGGGTGAAACATCCTTCAGACCCAAAAAAGCTCGTCAAGTTTGATTTATGGTCAAGGTGATGCTGACAGTTTTCTTCAATGCTAATGGTGTTGTTTACCATGATTCCCCCCCTCCGAAGGCTCCACAGTGAACCAGAATTACCACATTGAAGTTCTTAAACGTCTTAAACGTCGTCCAAAAATGTGGAGGAGTGGCGACTGGTTTTTCCATCACTACAACGCTCCAGTCCATGCAGCCCTCAGAACTCGTGAGTTTTTGGCCAAACACCCGATCACTGTTCTTCCCCACCCCCATACTCACCTGACCTTGTTCCTTGCGATTTTTTCTTGTTCCCCAAACTCAAAAGACCCTTGAAAGGAAGAAGATTTGAGACGATTCCCAAGATTAAGGCAAATGCAACGAAGGAGCTGGAAGACATTACAAAAGAAGCATAAATAAAGTACATTTTGTTTTGTGACGTCAGTCCGCGTATTTTATGGAACAGACCTGGTATTTGTTTAAAGCTATATAATGAGCTATCTGGCCGACAAGTTAGCTCTTTGTGTAGCTTTGTGCTTAATAGCAACAACAAAAGAAAATCTACTTAACTAGACATGTTAATGCACCACAGGAGTGCGGGCTTTAATAATTTTGTCTTCATTTTTAAAACAATAAAGTAATTAACATAATTAACATTTTTTTGCTAAGTGTAAGAGATTAAGTTTGCGCAATTCAAGAGATTCTTTGACACAATGTATTTCTTTATACAAGTCACCATAAATAGTTTAAAACTACACACACTTTATTTGTGTTCATAGCACAAATTTATAGGTTTTTAATTACGTGAAAAAACTTTTATTTACAGATTCCGCTATATTCGTTCTATTTAGATCTAACAAAAAATATTAGTTTAGTGCAAACGGTTACTTTTTGTGTCAAACATCAGGTAATCAAATTTATCTATACAGTAAAAACAATGTTAGTAACTTCATTAAACATACAAAATTAGTACAAGACAATAAACAAATGATATCTTTTAACAAACCAGTTTTACATTAAAATTTTCTACACATTAAAGATTAAAATATTTTACAAAGTATCCCTCGTATTATTACTGCAATAGCTATTGTAAACTAAGATTAGAATAAGCACATACATGTAAGGCTGAATTAGAGAGGTATTTCATACTTATATATTTTTTATAATATTTCTAACATCTTAACATAGAATATAGATTTATATAGAAAAATATAGTAAAAATTATTATTGAATTTAACGAATTAAATACACCAAGTTCAGCCAGTAAACGTTTTGTCATGTCTGTCTAGTTTCTCAACTCAATTTCCACAATTTCCGATCCACTTTTGCAATACTATAATAATTTTCTTCAAGAACGAATATTACTGGACATTGTCGTTCAGATATTGCCAATTTATATCATATTTATGGGTTTTTTATACATTTTCAAGAGGAAAAAGATAGAATAATGCAGTCTGCTTTATGTTATCTGCAAAACATTTAAGATTTGTTTGTTTCTTTGTTTTCAATTTTGCACAAAGCTACAGGAGGGAAATGGCCATCAAGTATGTTGTGACTGGAATTCGAACCCGCGACACTCAGTTCAGGAGCCGAACACCTTAACCTTCTTTCCATACCTTTTCAATCTGTTGACTGCCAAGTATTTCAGCTGCTACGGCAACTCCGAAACAAGTTCAAAATACAACTCTGATGCTTCTTCATTATGCAACCTTTTTCGTGATGCCATTTTGGATCGAAAGTGAAACAGTATGTAAGTAGGTCAAATGCATGTATAGTGCTGACATCTAGCGTTAAAGTTAAGTATTATTGAGAACGAATTAACTCGTCCGTTGCACTGTGTTACCGATCGGCTTGGACGAGTTATGTCGTTTACGGCACTGAGCAGGTTAATGAAAGACATTTAAAGTGTACCACAGGAGCACCAAAAAGTTCATTGTGGACTGAGAGTTAACTTTTACTTGTATATACTTTCATGGTTTTACCAAGGACAGAGCTATGTGTACAATTTGCCTCTCTGAACATTTGGGAAATTATACACCTACCTAATTGTTAATTTACTCAGAACAAAGTATCATAACTTACCTATTAAGGAAATAGTCCTAACCGAACAAATTGCTCCAAACCACCCAAAGCACGGCATAATTTGCTGAAACATTATAGGCCAGAAAGATACAGAAGTGCCCTAGGTGAAGAAATAAAATAATCCAGAAGTTAAAAAAGTTAACAAATATATTGGTAAACTAAAGTATCAGATAAAACAGAATACATGGCCACTCAGCAACTAGATGGTTTACAAACAGGTACATTGCTCTTACAACAGATCATTCTACTGTAACTACATACCATTAAAAACATGCGCGGTCACTTGGTAGTAAGGTGGAGGGAAGATATAAACGTAAGCTAACATAATAAGAAAACCCAGTTGTTGTAGGGGTAGCAAATTAAACTATCAGTTTATAAGAATATAAAGAATGCCGATGTGACTATCATTGTTTTAGATGTTTTATACACATGATGTATTAGAATCCTTAACGTTGAATAAGTAAGTCTGTTTCTTTATAAAGTTTGCGCATTGTTACACGAGGGATACCTGTCCCTAATTTAGTAGTTTGAGAAATAAGTGGTGAACACTAGTCATCCCCACCCACCGCCAACTTTTGGGCTACGCTTTTATCAACAAATGGTGGAATTGATCGTTACATAATAACACCCTGACAGCTAAAATGGCGAGCATTGTTGGTGCGACAGGGAATCGAAGCCATGACCCAAAGATTAAGAACTGAGTGCCCTAACTACCAGGCCATGTTGAATAATGTTCCTCAGTATACTGTGAATCCAATGTTTCATTTTAATATTCTTAATATATTTATGGATATTAAACAATTTATGCTACTTTTCAAAAAGACATTACTGTGTTCGTTACTATAAAAGACATTGTAGGCGTTACCAAAAGATATAGATAAAACTAGTAGGTAGTTATTGAATAAAAAGTACAGAGTATTGTACTAATTACATACCGCTACGAAGTACATCATTGCATAAATTATAGAAGTGTTTCTATTCCCAAACACTTCAGCAATAGTGGCTGGAATGTTTACAACCTCAATGGCAAACGTAGCATGTAGTCCACAGATCTAAATTATGAACATCGCTTTTCCACCGTAAGGGGCCGCTACTAACGTAAACAGCAATATTGTCTTCAGTCCCATTAAGATCAGGATTGTTGGCTATACATTAAACATCATGAAAAGCTTGACTAAAACATCATCAGATTGAACTAGAGATTAATTATTTGGAAACAATAAAACAAGTAGACAGTTTGATATGTCAGTATATGTATTATAGCAATATGTATTTGACCATAATTGGATATTTTGTTTATATGTGAATCTTGTTAAAATCTTAGAAACCTCACTCATTAGTTACAACGTGAGACACTTGGTTTAGATAAGTAGTAGTGGTCAGAGCACAAATAACTCAATATGTAACATTATATTTTACAATAATACTAATTATTTACAATAATGAACAGCACAGCTAGAATTTTGTTGATGATTTTTGAGCTAGTGAAATCGATAAGTGATAAAATGTATACAGTTTATCCGTTTTGCCCATAGCTTCAGTAAGCGTACCTTTTATAAACTGAACGACAGTATTAACGAAACCATTTTCTATTAGGTGAATGAGCTGACAACTCTTAAAAGTCCTTAACTTGTAATTTTGGATTCTGATTTCAATTTAAAAAGGTTGGCCTTAACGTCAATAAATGGCTTACTCTGTATTCTTAAACTAATATATTTATACCAGCAGATTGTGCTGGAAGACAGTAAAGTTAACATTTATAATGCTCTCATCATTCAAATTAGAAGTTTGATACAGAGAAAACTCTTGCAATCATATCGAATCAAGAAATATACCCCAATATACATACTTTCCATGGGCACACGTAAATTTAGCAGCAAAACTATTATATGCAAAAACGGCTGTTCTGGGCCCAGAAAACACTTCAAATAGAAGAGCGAACAACGTTTCGACCTTCTTCGGTCATCGTCAGGTTCACAAAGAAGGGGTTACTGGTCGGAAGCTGACCACATGTTTGGGAGGGGTTGTATAATCGAGTGTTGCAATGTAGAGGGCGCGGTTTGAATATATAATTTGTCTATAATATTAATATAGGTATAATGGTGTTCCTTTATATTGGTTTATTTTGGGTTTGAGTTGTTGTATAAGTAAGGCTTCTTTAATTTTTCGTTTGTTTATGTTTGTTTCTTTATTTAGTATTTTAGTGTTTTCTATGGTTATGTTGTGTCCATTTGACTTGCAGTGTTCGAAAACGTGTGAAGGTGACTTTTGATGTTCTTTGAATCTGGTTTCCATTTTTCTACTTGTTTCTCCTATATAGAAGTCGTGGCAGTTATCACATTGTATTTTATAAATAATGTTGGTGTGGTGTTTGTCAGTGTAGTTCTTACATAGTATAGACCTTAGTTTTGTGCCTGGTTTTTGAATAAATTTAGTGTTAACTGGAATGTTATATTTTGTTACTAGTTTTTGCCAAATGTTGGTTATTTTTTTGCTGATGTCAGGAATATATGGTATACAGCAGTATATGGTTTCGTGATTTTTTGATTCGTGAGATATATTTACTTTTGTTGGTTGATTTTGCTTTCTGTCTAGGTGTGTGCGTATAATGTTTTCTACGGTTTGTGGAGGAAACTTATTAATGTTGATGAAGTGTTGTTTTATTTTATCAAATTCATCGTTAATTTTATCTGGTGAGCATAGTTTTATGGCTGTGTTTATCTGGTTTCTTAGTATGTTGAGTTTTTGTTTTGTTTCATGTGCTGAGTCCCAAGGAATGTATAGTCCAGTATGGGTGATTTTTCGGTGGATTTCTGTTTTGAATTGTGTGTCGGTTCTTATAATTTTGAGGTTAAGAAATGATATTTGATTGCTTTCTTCCTGTTCACATGTGAAGTTAATGTTGGGATGTATAGAGTTAATGTGAGTGAAAAAGTTAAGTATGTGTTCTGTAGATTCGAATCCCGCAATCGTGTCATCTACATATCTGTACCAGTATAGTGGTGGATGTAATGCTGTGTTAATTGCTTGTGTTTCAATTTGTGTCATAAAAATATTGGCTAGAACTGGCGATACTGGGTTGCCCATGCTTAGGCCATTTGTTTGTATATAGTTTTGGTTGTTGAACATGAAGTTTGTCTTTATTGTGGTGAATTCTATGAGGGTTGCTAACTGGTTACTGGGAATGTCTATAGTTGGGTTAGGGTCTCGGATATAGAGTTCTAAGGCTATCTTGCAGGCTTCTGTTGTTGGAACTTCTGTGAAGAGGGATATAACATCGAAACTGGCCATTAAGGCTTTATGATTAAGTTGATTTAGATTGGACTTGAAATTAAAAGAGTCTTTGATGAATGAGCTGGCTGATGTTGCATATTTGGATAATGCCCATGCTATGTATTTACCAAGATTGTAGTTAAACGATTCATATGTCGACATTATTGGTCGTAATGGACAATCTGGTTTATGAGGTTTGGGGATGCCGTATATTTGCGGTGTGCGTGAGTCGGTTTTACGTAGGTAGGAATAAAGTGTTTGTGAAATTGTGTTGGCTTTTTTTATTTGTAGTAGTAATTTGTTTAGTTGCGTCTCATGTGTCTTTGTTGGATTTGTGTGTATTGGTTTAAATTTGTTCGTGTCTGATAGGATGTTATTCATTTTTTGTATGTATTCATTCGTGTTCATTATTACTATAGCGTTACCTTTATCTGCTTTTAGAATTTTTATGTTTCTGTCTTGTTTTAGGTTTCTAATGGAATTAATGTCTCTTTTTGTAAGGTTGTTTTTTAGTTTTCTGTTTTGTGAAATTATGTTGATAGTTTTGTAAGAAAATTCTTTGAAAAAATCGTTTAAGATAATGTTTTTAGGTGGTTCTGGAAAATATAAATTTGTAATTTTACCTGGGAAGTTTGGCAGTTGGATGTCAATAAAGTTATCTAAGTTGTCTTCTTTCTGTTTGTTGTTTTTGTTTTCTGTAGAAAGTATCACAAGTCTCCTGGCTAGGTCTTCTAAACATGTTTTGATTTCTATGGTTGGAATGTACCTTGGTGCTATTGCGAAGTTGAGTCCTTTGTTAAGTAGATGTATCTCGTCTGTGTTTAATTGTCGGTCAGATCTGTTAATTATGAGGTTGGTCAACGGTTTGTCATGTTGATGTCTTTTCTGTTGCTTACATCTTAGTTTTTCAAGTTTTTTGTTGTGGCAGATCTTTTTGTCTCTATCGTTTTTAGTATTGATTTGGTTTATGTTTCGTTGTATTAGTCCGTAAATCTCTGGTTTAATGCAGCATGCTAGTTGATAGTCTAAGTTCATTTTTTGTTTTTGTAAGTCATGTAGTTCTTTGTATTTTGAGTTCAACATGGCTTTAAGAAGTTTTTTCTGTAAATTTTGGATAATGTTTGTGTATTTATTAAAATCTTTTGAAAGTTTTACCTTTACAAAATTAGGGGTTAGTTGTTCTTTTCTACATTGTTGAATAAAGTTGATGTCATTTCTTCTATTAATGATACGTAGGTTTAAATTTCTTAGTTTCTTAACAATCGTGTGAGCGTGTACTGTTAATGGTGGTGTACTGTATGCTTGTTCAGACATAATGGAAACAGGTAAGTATAAATACACTGAGAAAAAACACAAAAAAACTTACACTTCTCGAACAATTGCCGTGGTGAAATAACAATCAGTGATGTCGAGAAACCCACTTGTTGAGAACTTTTATATGCAAAAACGGCTGTTCTGGGCCCAGAAAACACTTCAAATAGAAGAGCGAACAACGTTTCGACCTTCTTCGGTCATCGTCAGGTTCACAAAGAAGGGGTTACTGGTCGGAAGCTGACCACATGTTGCCTAAGCATGGGCAACCCAGTATCGCCAGTTCTAGCCAATATTTTTATGACACAAATTGAAACACAAGCAATTAATACAGCATTACATCCACCACTATACTGGTACAGATATGTAGATGACACGATTGCGGGATTCGAATCTACAGAACACATACTTAACTTTTTCACTCACATTAACTCTATACATCCCAACATTAACTTCACATGTGAACAGGAAGAAAGCAATCAAATATCATTTCTTAACCTCAAAATTATAAGAACCGACACACAATTCAAAACAGAAATCCACCGAAAAATCACCCATACTGGACTATACATTCCTTGGGACTCAGCACATGAAACAAAACAAAAACTCAACATACTAAGAAACCAGATAAACACAGCCATAAAACTATGCTCACCAGATAAAATTAACGATGAATTTGATAAAATAAAACAACACTTCATCAACATTAATAAGTTTCCTCCACAAACCGTAGAAAACATTATACGCACACACCTAGACAGAAAGCAAAATCAACCAACAAAAGTAAATATATCTCACGAATCAAAAAATCACGAAACCATATACTGCTGTATACCATATATTCCTGACATCAGCAAAAAAATAACCAACATTTGGCAAAAACTAGTAACAAAATATAACATTCCAGTTAACACTAAATTTATTCAAAAACCAGGCACAAAACTAAGGTCTATACTATGTAAGAACTACACTGACAAACACCACACCAACATTATTTATAAAATACAATGTGATAACTGCCACGACTTCTATATAGGAGAAACAAGTAGAAAAATGGAAACCAGATTCAAAGAACATAAAAAGTCACCTTCACACGTTTTCGAACACTGCAAGTCAAATGGACACAACATAACCATAGAAAACACTAAAATACTAAATAAAGAAACAAACATAAACAAACGAAAAATTAAAGAAGCCTTACTTATACAACAACTCAAACCCAAAATAAACCAATATAAAGGAACACCATTATACCTATATTAATATTATAGACAAATTATATATTCAAACCGCGCCCTCTACATTGCAACACTCGATTATACAACCCCTCCCAAACATGTGGTCAGCTTCCGACCAGTAACCCCTTCTTTGTGAACCTGACGATGACCGAAGAAGGTCGAAACGTTGTTCGCTCTTCTATTTGAAGTGTTTTCTGGGCCCAGAACAGCCGTTTTTGCATATAAAAGTTCTCAACAAGTGGGTTTCTCGACATCACTGATTGTTATTTCACCACAGCAAAACTATTGATTACAACAACTTATTTAATGGTGTTATTATAGCGTGAATATTTTTGATAAGAAAGCAGAATGAAATGGAGATCCTTTGGAGAGAAACTTAACACTTGTAGAGTGTTTTTAAAACGCTATATATCAGCAACCTTCTCGTCATAGATGTATACTTCCAATTAATCTTTCGAGTCTTGTTCACATAACCTCTCTACTAACATTGAAATATACGCTGAAAGTTAATGGAATCGGTCATTCGCATTAGCTTCTAAAGATTTAGAAATTAGGCACAGACAATTTGAAATACTATACAATCACCAGGCATTATTAGCAGCCTCATTTTAAAGAGTTCAAAATACTGAGTAGGCTTAGCTCAATAGCTATATATTCAATTTTGATTTTCAAGACTTTACTATCTATCACATATGATGTTTTGAAATACATGTTCCGTGGTTTTAATTCTTTACCATATCTGAAATCAAGCTTGCCCTCTTAAGCTTTTTTTGAATCAAGAATGATAACAAACAGTCAACAAGAGAAAGTTCTGGTCAGTAATATCAAATGGTAAATTGAGTTGAACAAATTGTAGGATGTGAAATTGAAACGAATCAAACCATTATAAAACAAATGTTAATAACATAATAAAAATATGATAATTTACATTAAATATTCTTAGGATTTGTTTTTGTTTCTTCCATATTAAGTTGAGAAAGGTATAAACTTTGAAAATATTTTAATACATTTCTCAATTAGTATTTTTTTATTATACTGATTCAATTATTTTTGTATCTGAAATTGAACATAAAGACTTTAAATACACACCTAATATCTAGTTTGTCAAGCTGAAAGAATAAATGTGAGATCGAAAGTTAATCAAACTTAAGAATTCACTGTTATGTAAACGACAACAATGTCATGTCGTGTTTGAATTTCCATATCTATTATTTATATTCCCATATTTATATTATTGTTTTGAAATTGAAACCAATAAATATGTTGTTATTCATGTAGAAATTTCTAGAATTAGGTAGATCAATCATTTGACTATAAATGGAATGTATGGCGGCCTGGTGTCTAGACGATGAGTCTCGTGCAAAAACAGACATGCAGATTACTCTAGAATTCAGTGGAAGTTACGCGATTGTTTGAGAACACAGCAGGCATACTAGTATAAAATCAGACGGCGACGCGAAAAGAAAGAAGAGTCAGTCATTAGTTTTATTCGAATCAAGAGGTTGTCTACGTTTGAGAAATTTTAAACGTTTGCTGTGTGTTTATTCAACTTGAATTTGTGACTGAAGTTAGATCTACAAAGGCTGTGATTTTATTTCGTCAATCTTTACGATTCATTCGAATTACTGGTTATACTGAAAGTCAACACGTGTAGAACTGTTTAGGAGAAACTGGGAAAATTGGAAAACAACAAGTTAAAGCATTCATCAAAAACATCGTAAAAAGAACTTCGTCAAATTTATTGAACTGTGAATTGTTTCTGGACTTCTCCATTCAAACTTCGTAATTTCTTCGTGGGACCAAATTCACACCCTCGACCGGAATTTTGGATTTCTGATCTGGACTTTTGGACTTTCAATCTGGATCATTATATTGGACACAGGCCAGTACCATTTTGTATTGTAGTTAATTTTGAAGGTTGAAACTGAATATCTTTCATTGTTATTATATAATTTATGTTATATCTGTCATATATATAATAGTTTATTGTAATAAATTATACAAGTTGTTATCTGTGTCTTTCTGTTGCGTTCAGTCTACATAAAATATAAAAAAACGTAACATTCACAAAAACGAAACTAATTCGTTCAAAAGATTATTGAAATTATGATTCCATGTAAATGTGAAACTTTCAGGAATGACATCTAAATACAATCGAATATTCAACTTAAGATTTCAGGAGCTGTTGTGTCATTAATGTAAATGATTTTCTCTTAATGACTGAAATCTATATTTTAAGTAAGTAAAGTCAAAAAGTATTTTTTCTTGCATTACATTAAATAATAATAGAATCTAAAAATGTTTCATATCTTTTTCTTTTTAACTTGAGAAAAAATGCTCAATAAGATATGTTTTGTTTTTCCAAAGAAATAAGCTTCTGAGGAAACTTGCTGTGAACCGTTTTGAAAACTAAAGTGTCTCCAAAATCATAAATATTTTAAGTTATTCTATTAAAACATCTACTTTAATAATTTTCTTCAAATGAAAGTGTCAAAAATATTACTGATATTAGTTTTTAAATTTAAATTTAAAGTCACGTAAAAATAACGAAAACTTTGTTTTTGAACAATTTGTTTTCAAATGAAATTGTTATTATTGAAAAAACTATTGATGTTAATTTTCAGCCATGCATAACAAGTTAATTTTGTCAATTCGATTTTTTACCTTGAATGATATACAGTCCTGCATTAGTCCTACAAGCACCCTAAAGACAGCGTGAAGAACAGCAGATACAGATCCAGTTGTGGCTAGATATATATCATCACATATAAATGTTTGTCCATATACCTAAAAATAAAATAATAAAATTTGATATTATAATACTTTTATAAAAATATATTACATTATATTAATATTGTAAAATATATTGCAATACCTTTTTAAAATTCGTTGGGCTCAGCAGATAGCCTAAAGTGGATGTACTATAAGAAAACACACACACACCTTTAAAATTAATCCCCAAGTCTAAGCTATATATACGTTTGATTTGTTTGTACACCTCATAATAATAAGGACTCATATTTTTGTGGAACCGTTTTAATTCTACTCATGTTTTGGTTTGAGCTTAATTTAATAATATAGTTCTCAAAAAATGCTCTAAAATGACTTAGTAAACTTTACAATTACTTAATACCATAATGAGTCCAAAGTGCTCAAACCATTTTTATTCAGACAGTTGAACGTTTTTGAACTCTCGTGGAAAAACGGCATATATTTAATAAACTTCTCACGCTACTCAAACAGAAACGAAACAATTTACAATAATCTAGACATTCATTATTTTATGATATTCTATAACTGACTTGTAAGCATTTTAATTTTGCAAAGTAAATGTTTATTTGCCTCCCATGGGTTTACTGAAGTGGAAATATAGTACATTTTATTTCTTCCTTATCGTATGTATATAACACATTATTATACTTATTACAGCATGTTCTAGTTCTAGTCATCTCTTAAGTAATGCCCTAAAATTTAATACACAAAGTGCATCATTATTTCTGTCTTTATAGAACGCTTTAAAGACAAAAAACATGTAGCAGGACGTGTATAAGAGTGTTGAGACAAATAGATGAAACTAACCCAACCCTACTTTCTCAGATCATTAATAGAATAAATCCTTATTAAGATGGATGTGTCTGTGGAGCACATTAGGCATACAATGGTTTACGAGTTTAAAAAAGTCAATAATGCAGTAGGAACTACCCGAAACATTCAAGGTATTTATGGCGTGGAGTTTTTCAATGAAAGAAATTGTCGTAGATGGTTTTAGAAGTTCAGATCAGGTGACTACAGACAAAGTGATATACCACGTTCATGTCGTTCTGTTGAGTTTTGTGATGACTTGCTGCTGGCTGCACTTGATGAAGATTGTGCTGTAACAGTTGAAGAACTAACACAGAAGCTTAATTTAACCCATTTAACTGTTCACCGTCATCTACAACATTTTGGAAAGCTGTCAAAACTTGAAAAATAGGTACCTCATGATATCACAGAAGCTAACCTTGGAGCTAGAGTTGACATTTGCAATTCTTTGTATTCTCCTGAACGTAATGTTTTGGCCAGTCAAGTGACTGGAGATGAAAAATGATTATTTTATAAAATTTAATAAGAGCTGCATACAATAGCTTAGTGCAGGTAAACTGACTAAAGCAAAGCTCAAAATGGACCTTCACTCTAAAAAAGTCTTGGTGAAATATTGTTGGTGAGATCCACGTTGAGTTGCTGCCACTCAATGTAATGCTTATATCAGACTTCTGTCGCCAACAGTTAGATTGTTTGAATGTTGCACTGACAGAAAAGAGGCCTACTTTGATCAATAAAAAAGGTGTTGTGTTACACCAGAATAGTGCACGGTCCCATACAGCAAGGATCACATCTGCAATGATTAAAAAACAAGACTGGGAAATCTTCCGTATCCTACTTATTATCTAGAGCTTTTCCCATTTTGAGTATCATATATTCCGAAGTTTGCAGACTTATCTTGATGGAAAAGAGCTGGAAACACATGAAGATGTCAAAATTACCCTGTCTACATTCTTTTCCTTCAAACCCCAATAATTGATTAGCAGTGGCATCCAGAAGCTTTTGAATCATTGGAAGGAGGTATTTAATAATAATGGAACATACATTATTGATTAAATAACATTACAAGCGTTTGAAATCATTTCTCTTTTTCTGAACTTAAAATTGGACATTACTTAAGGGATGACCTGATATTACATAAAAATGAATATGAAGTAGCACATGTCTCTTCTTTTGAGAGAAAGATATGCTATAAAGTTGTAACGCACTAATCTTTCCTCTCAGAAATAATTTCCTTTTCAGGAATGCATTTTAAAGCTTGTCGGGAAATCAGTGGTATCATGAGGGGCAGATGTAAAAGTATATAATAATAGTCTTGGATGATTATTTCAGCATTTCACCATGATAATGTAAATATTTTGAAATAAATAACTGTGTAAGTAATGTCATTGTATAATTATTCTAACTGTAATTTAATAAATTTGTGAATAATTATTACAATAAACTAGCTTTCTCTTGTTTGTTTTCTCACGATCGATAATCCTTAACAGAAATTGAGGGTTCGTCTGCGATCTCAAATTAAAATAATTATTAGTGATTTATTGAAAAATTGTTAACTAAAATGATCTGAGTATTAAATTTAGACAATGAAGTGAAATCAGCAACCAGCCAATATGGTATTAGACATATATAAATGTTGTGAAAACCCTATCCTGGAGGAGTTAGAGAATTTAAGATAATCTGACTTAATGTTATTGGATAAGCACCATCACTTACGTGTTAAGATTTGGATGAGAAAATAGGAAATTAAAAGTTTATTGGTCATATGATTCAGTTGAATTAAATAAATTAAAACTAGATTATCAGCTGAGGTTAAAGGAGTAAGAATTTCAAAAAAAAATTAATCTGAAGCAGAAAGAATTAGAAACGTAGATTAAGTTCACAAAAGTGGCCTATGACTCAAAGTCCAACAGAACAGCTTCATTTAGAAGTAGCGACTTTAAAGAAACCAAAAATGTGAGACTAGTGCCGTATTTCCAAGAAGTAGAAGTTTATAAACACATATTACATGTTAAAAACGTTTCTACCAATCTAAAATAGCCAAAAGATGTCTGGACTCTGCTATTGCAAAGCGTACTGGTTGGTAAAAAGAGGAAAATATTTTCAGCACTTTCTCTCGAATAAAATAGTGAATTTTTTACATTGTTAAATCAGCAATATGGAGGTTTTTGAGTCACTGCCAAAAGCATATCAAAAATTACGATATTTATAAAATTCAGAATACATAAAGACCAAACACATCTAGGATTTGCTAGAGAAAAGGAACAACAGTTTAACAGATGACTATTGTGCAAGAAAATATACACAAATTTTCGTCAGATAAAGCAGCTCATTGTAATAGAAGAATTTTGGCAGTGCATCTACAAGAAAATAAGAACACACTTGGATGAACACAAGTTAAAAAACTTAAGCCATGTACGAAAAATGTACAAACTCGGTTCAGAAAAAGACCTTCGAAATTATAAATTGAGTACCTAAGTAGGATTCGATCAAGCAACCAGTTTTCCCATAAGATAACCTATTACAAACCCAATCTAGACTTAAAGAATATTAATAAGTTTTCCAGTTTTGGAGCAAGTTAGCTCCAACAAAAAAATGTATCTGGGTGTACTTACTGTGAAAAAGAGCACACAATACGAAGTGTTGGGTTCTTCACGGAAATGTCTGATAAAAAGTGTACCTAACCATTAAACAATTGAATTGTAAAAGTACATATGAACTGAGAATATTAGAGCCTTACATCATGGAGGAATATAAGCATTTTCTCTCAGGAGATTGTGCGTCACTGGTAGGTGACGTTGCCAAATTTACAACCCTTTAAAATTTTAACAGATGCTGAAGTCTTCCAGTCTTTGTTATAATGCTGTGTGAGAAGTTTTCAGTTAAAACTAGCGTGTTTCTTTAAAGTGTATATTTTGTGAATGTTTTCCTTTATATTTTGAATTTGAAGTCAATGTTTCTGGAACGGTAGTGGTTAGTACCTTACCTAGATGGCACTTAACTATTACCTGGAAACAACCTATTTGGCGAGAACGTCATCGCAAACCCAATTGTGTGTTTGGAGCCCTAGGTGAAGACGAGAAACATCAGAATATTTGTCTTGCATGTGCAGTTACCAGAGTTATGAGAAGAAAATTATAAGCTGAAAAAGTTCTCGATTTTGTCATATCTGTTTACCAGAAAACTGACAAAAATAAACATGTGGAAAATAATTTTTTCAGCATGCTCAATGAAGATGAGCTGATTTTGTTTAATGGTTAAGGACGTTTGAAAAGAAACAAAGGAGAATCTGATATGGATTACAAAACGTAATAACTCAGCCAGATTAAACTTATTTCTCAGCAGGAAAAGTATCCTGAAGTAAGCGAATTTCGTCAGAGTTCACTGTCGTCCAGGATAGCAGAAGAAGTTGCCATATGTTGTTACGTTAATAATTGAGTATCCATGCGAAACCGAAGACCACCTGATAGGCAAAGTGGAAATAAATGGAACATTACTCGTAAGATAGTTGTTCCAAAATTACTATTGAGCACATGTAGGGAAGAATGTGGCAGAATGTTGGTCATGTCATGTTTGCCAATTTACGGAAGAATTAAATAAAATACACCCAACGCCCCACTCTTGCCTATACCAGCATTTTATTAACCATTCAACAGGGTTATTATGGATTGTTTATGTACATTTTGAAAAACTAAATTAGGAAATCAGTACCTATCAATAATAATGTATGCATCAAGTCGATTTCCTGAAGCAATTTCCATAAAACATATTGACACCACTATTATTATTAAACACCGAGAAGTTTCTTCCAATTTTTGGGTTTGCCATAGGCAATTCAGTATGAGCTTGGGTCAAATTTCATGGTAGGATTATTTCAGCAAGTTAAGGATAAAGCAATAAAAATATACTACTTTTTATCTTGAATCCTGAGGGGTTCTGGAATGTTTCTACCAAACACTGAAAGATATTAGTCAGACATATTGTTTGAAATTTCAGAATAATTTGGATGGAGAGTTTCATTTACTGTTCCAAATGCTGTTACAATTGCTTGGATTTTAGTTCTTTTGACCATGTATTTGGTCATTCAGTACGAGGACCACTGAAACAGTTCAACGAAAAATGGCTTTGTTAGGACACTAACGTGAATCTGATTGATTATGTATCAGATTATAGACATAAGCTTACAAAGGCAATCGATACAGTAAAATTAAATCACAAGAAAATCCAAAGCAGAATTTTGCATGTACTTGCAAAGAAAGGGGTTTTTAAACCATGTGTTAAAGTTTTTGCCTTGTTGCCTCTTTCTAGTCATGCCTTACAAGCTCAGTATTGTGACCCTTATGAAATTGAGTCACAGAACAATGATTTAGTTCATATTGTTACTATATTTCAAGTGGTGGAAAAAATTATGTCATACTAATATGTTGAAAGAGTACATTGAGAAAGATGACTCTCAATCTGTTAAGTCACTTATCAGCATAGTCAATACCCACAAAATTGACCAAGTTGAAAATTATTAAAATCTTGAGTCACAGGGGGATCATAATATACAATAGAATGCTAAACCGAAAATTTCAGTTATATATTCATATTTAGAATTTAAACTGTATTATCCGAGTAGAACTCAAGAAGAATTAAACTATTGAATTAATAGACTGCACATTTGCTTTCTGATGCTCTAAATAGACCTGACAAGGTATCTTAGAATGATTATCACTGAGAATGACAATTGTATTACAAGAATTTCTGTCCAATTGTTTCATTATCAGCACAATATTTCATCAACTTGCTTTTGAAAATACGCATTTATGTGAAGTAATCAATGGAAGCATGCTTCTGAAAGTACCAAAGCATTTAATTCTTAAGGCACCAGAGTTTTTAAAAACATCAGTTTAAACTTGCTATAGATGTTAGTGGTGTTCGTATTGGTGTTTGTTTGCTACAAGAAGATAATAATCGTGTTTAGCACTCAGTTTCTCGGTTTTCAAAGAAATCTAACAAACACTAGAAGAATGATTATTTTATTGAAAAAGAATGTCTTGCTTACTACTGGCGCTACAACATTTTGATGTCTATTTCAGCATCACCAGTTGCCCTGTTTTTTATTTCACTAACCACAATCCTTTGGCATTCACTCATAAAATAAAAAATAAAAATCAACGTATGTTAGGATGGAGTCTGACTTTAAAAGACTATAATCGAGGTATGTCAAGATGAAGTCTGACTTTTCAAGACAATAATCGAGGTATGTGAAGATGGAGTCTGACATTACAAGACTATAATCGAGGTTTGTTAAGATAGAGTCTGACTTTACAAGACTATAACCGAGGTAAGTTAAGATGGAATCTTACTTTACAAGACTATAATCGAGGTATGTGAAGATAGAGTCTGACTTTACAAGACTATAATCGAGGCATGTTAAGATGGAGTCTGACATTGCATGACTATAATTTAGAACTTGAACATACTTAAAACAAAAACAGTGTTGTTTTTTATGCATTGAAATGTAACTACCTCAAGATTATTGTGTTTAAATTTCTTAATTCTATCAACAAGTTTTCATTGTATTTTTGTGACAGTATCAGTATTGTTTCTTAGTTTTGTAAATACTGTGAGATTAAGAACTGTGTACGTATTGTCATTGTGAAATAATTCTTATGATGGTTTAATAAGTTTGTGAATAATTATTATGTATTGGTTCTGCCTTGTTAGTTGTTTCCATTGATGACATTTTACAACAAGAGAGGTTATATTGAGAAAGAAAGCCAATAAAATGCAACAACGTTAGGATCTTATGAAAACCATGACCGATACTAACTTTCAAAAGAAGATCCGCCACCACTACTCATCTGATTATTACTATTGACTACTTAAAGAACTTACAGAAACTACAGTTCACAAAATATCGAGGCCAAACTATTGACTGTAATGTTCTAGTTATCACTTACCTATGATGTAAGTAGATGTTTGAATTTCAGAAAAATTATAATGCACATCGAACAGTGATATTCGAAAAGGTCAGTGAATGATAAACACATAATACGAACACTAATTAGGAAATTTAAAAGCTGTACACTAATTTCATATTAGAACACAGTACGAGTTACAAGATAACAATTTATAATTTAAATTTGTGTTTCTGAACTTGTTATTTCGCTGATGATAAAACACTAGTTCTTATAAGTACTAATAGGTATTAAGCAAGTCTGAACAAGCTCATAATTATCTTTATTTTGTTCATAGATATAATATGGATAGATTGTCATATAAATAGGAACTGAAGTTTTTAAAATATTGAGAAAAAGTGTGTTTTTTACATAGGTTGGGAGTGATGAGGATATATTAATAAGTACATAACATTTTCATAATTAGTTGTGAAATATTTTGTAAAAATCTTAAACTTTAAAACAAAAATTGAAGCAAGAAAACAAAGAAAATTAAATTGGTAATATAATAATCATGTCACATACCTTATAAAAATTGTTCACAAACACTGTTGAATGTAGTGATCCAATGCACACTATTTGTAAGAAGTAATATTCTTTCATTTTCAAAATTTCTTTTACCGTTAGATTACGTTCTCTTGGGAATGATGGTTGTGTTTCTTCTAACTTTGGTTTCGTTGTGTTCTCATCTGTCATCACAGAAGTGTCTTCTTGAAAGATTAATATACGCGTCTTTTCTCCATTATTCGATTCTTTTCGTTATGATACTGGAAATGTTTTAACGTCTTTCTCCTTGAATGTTATGTTCACACGGTACATGTAAAACCTTCCATAGGAAGTCCACACATACTGTAAATAGGAATACACATAGAGAGAAATATTCCAATGGATCGACATTGTAAAAGAAAATGTTGAAAAAAAAACAGTTAGATTTTAGTTATATATTGCCATGTAAATTAACCCAAGATTTTCAGAGCAAATTGTTTTTACCTCAGCTACACGTGATGGAGGGTCCTGGTATAGAAGCAGCCCAGCAAATAAAACAACACTTTCTACACCTCCTATTATCAGGAACAGAGAAGCAACACGATCCAAAATTTCAGGTTCAGAAAAATACCTAAAAAAAAAACACATACACAGCGTTAAGCGACCGGTTTGGTTAACTTAGTACTTTATACTTACCAACAATCGACAATCTTCTAAGAATTACAGTATAATAGAATACTTGTTATTTCAGTTACGTTTTTCGCTCTTCCTTATATTTAATTTACTTTATTATATTAATGAATCCAAGATTAATATTATAAGAAGCAGGTGTAATGCTGTTAAGAAATAAAATTAATCAAAATGTGCCTCTAGAGAAATATTTATATTTGGAAGGAAGAGTAAACAAACAAATTAAACAAATTTTCATATTCGTTCATATTATAACGTTTCGTATTTTTAGACTGTTTGACATGTAAACAATAGAATAAATGGTAATATATAGGATTTATCAATGTGTCATCAGTTGGTCGTAAAATGTGTAAATAGTCAGATTTATTAATGTACAAAATGTGGTTATTTCACTCTACATATTTGATGCTTTATTTATATGCCAATGACTATTTTATTGTAGTTATTGTTACGTTTACTAATGCATGCCTATTTGACTTCACTAATATACCTTCAGCTGGCTTCATTAATGTATCAGTGGTTGGCTTCAGTTTTACAGCCATGACTTGCTTTATAAAAGTGATCTATTGTTAGTTTTAATGATGAGGCCACAACGTATCTGGTTTTAATAGTTTACCCATGCTTAGTTGATTGATGTATCTATTGTTGTACGTACCGTGATATGGTTAATGAATATATTTATAATTGTTTTAGTTTTGTATCCATGGTTGAGATTATGAATGTGTTAATTGTGGGCTTTAATCATAAACCCGTGATGGCATTATAGTTGGGTTTATTAGTGTATGCATAGTTGGATCTATTGATGTATTCATGATTGGTTTTGGTGATGTATTTATAATTAACTTTATTGATGTACTTATTGTTACCTTTACTGACGTACCTACGGCTGTATCATGTACAACTTTATTAACGAATCAATGATTGGCTTTTTTAATGTATGTACAGATGTCTTGTTGTATTCGATATTTAATCGCGGTTTACTTTATTAATGTATCTGTGGTTACTTTGTTAACATACCCATTGTTATATCCGTGATTACTTTATTTATGTATCTATGCTTTTCTTCATTAATATGTACATTATTGGCTTTACAGATGCATCGATTTATGTATTTTTTGGTGTATCCCTGGTTGTATAACTGTTGGTTTTATTCATGCATTTTTGATGGATTTATTGTCGTTTGTATGGTCGTAATATTGTTTGCTTTACTGTTGCATTTTGGTTAATATATCCATGGTAGACTGCAATATCCCAGTTTATGGAACGCAAATCTACTTTATTGTCGATAAAGTAGAGAAGATAATCAAGAATAACAAAAACTGGGATTTAATACAATAAACATTTGCACAGGATTATATTGAAAATAATGTATTCTTATAAAATATAAATCTTAGTCAATCAAAAAGTTGTGCTTATAAATAATATTAACAAATCTGTATTTTGTTTATACTTCATACATAATGAAGGAAGTACGACGAACCCCCGCCAGTACAGCGGTAAGTCTACGGATTTAGAACGCTAAAATCAAGGGATCGATTCCCTTTCAGTTGGCTCTGCATATAGCACGATGTGGCTTCGCTATAAGAAAAACAAGTAATTATGAACAAATAAGTTATTGTTTCAAAACATTTTGACTTTGTTTTCTTAAAAAAACTAACTCAGATGCATAATGAACAATATCTCATGTTTTCTAGATTCATCCTACAGTTTCAACTGTAAGTAATAATAACTATGCTTCTTTAACGCTGGTATTGACGGAAAAATGTTCAGAAGTTTTCATTGTTATCTGTTAAATTATGCAGGAGGAAAAATATTCCGTTTTGTTGTTGTAATCTTGTTAGTTTATTCTTAGATGGTAGTTGGCTATATTGTGTGATTTGTATTTCAATGTTGAATAACATTTTATCTAATATTGGTATTTTTTATTTTTTTTATGAACGCTAGCGTGGGGTTCATACCGTACTTATAAAAAAGCCACAAAACTTTGAATATAGAGGGTTGGGTTCCTTGTATTAAAACTATTTTGAAAATGAAAACCATCACATCGCGTGAGAGCCAACAAAGTCTTGTTGTACCAACATGTATCAGAAGTTTATTTTTTACATTCTTTTAGCATTACGTTTGTAACTTCACCATAAAATAATGGAAGTATGTTGTAATTTCCATGCACAATAAAGAAAACATTTCAGATTATTAGGAACTTCATTGATCAGGCTGATTATATGGGCACACAGTCTGTGGACAAGTGGTAATGTGTCTAACTGATCTGAATGTTCTGAGTTAGAGTCCCTTCTCCTTAAATCGAACTCTGCGTTTTCAAACCAGGCGAACGTTGAAAGAGTGCTGTGAAGTTCTACTATTTCATAAGTTTTGCTCAAGAGAAAGCTGTTGGTGACAAACATTAGTGTTTTACCTCTTGTTCAAAATAGGGAAGAGTTAGTTCAATAGTATTTATGTAGTTTTCTGCGAAAGCTCATGACAAGCAAAAATGTTTCCAGGTTACTGTTGCAGCAACACTCGGTAGAGTAGTAAATCTTAGGGTGAAAAGAAACTAACTCATTTTAATGTCAATAATTCATTTCTTCACGTGAAGTGACCCACCACTGGTACAATGGAGAGCCTACGGATTTACAACGCTACAATCAAGGGGTTCGATTCCCCTCGGTAAGCTCAGTAGATAGCCTGATGTGGCTTTGCTATAAGAAAATATAAAAATATTCACATGAAGTCACAAACAGTCTTTAAATATTAAAATTAGACATTATCACTTTTCTCTTGTACTCAATGATGCAAAGTTTGGAATTATGAAACTTTATACTAATGAAACTCATTAAATATTTCAAGTTAATGAAAAAGTACTTGTAGACTATTAAATCAACTTAAAACACCGTCCATACCATGATACTATTAATAATTAAGTAACAAACGTACCCATCAGCATCAGGTTGAAGGTTATTAGGGTTCATAAATCACGTATGCAAGTTATTCATTGAAACTGGTGTGAAAGCCATTCCTGCCACGAGACCTTTATTGTTGGGGAACCACTGGAATTGAGAAATGTTTGATTGTTACTTCTTAAATATTATTTTGCTGGATTTAAAATCAGAAACCATCACTACATAAATCTAACAAAAACAAGTATTACTGAGAAATCATTTTAGACTTCTTTAAAAACTTGAAGTTTGTAAAGAAAATGTCTTAGATTTTCATCAATCTTTCTTTGTGTCATTCCAAATTAAATTTAAAAGATCCTTTATAACAACAAAACGAAAAATATACCTCTATTTTAGAACAAAGCTGGTGAAAATCTTTCGTCAAATTTAATATTCGAATAATATCTTACTGAGCTAAAAATCTCTGTGTTCTTAACTTATAATTATTTCCTTTACGGAGTTTACTTAGTGTTTCTTCTGAGAAAACCAACTTTATCATACGTTTTTCTTCTGACTGAGTCCGTTATAATAAAACAATTTTTGACTTTATTGCGTTGTTCAGTCCATTTCATCAAGCCCAGTCATGTTCTGCCTGATGACAGTAAATGTGAGCAATAGTTCTGCACTGTGGGTTTTCTAGACATGGATGAACTTTGACATGGACCTTCGGGTAATAAATTCTCACCTGTTGCTACACACCACACTTCATTTACAAAGGTTGTGGTACAATTTTTACAGGTCTCTTTCTGGATTATCTTAGTGCTGCAAGTTAATATTTTAGATTTGTATGTAAGAATATTTTTGGTCGGAAAGAAATGTTAGATACCATTTCCAAAAGCGATCAAAAAGTGTTCTAATATACCCCGTTTCTCTGAGATACTATATTGGCAATAGTTTTCATGCGACTTGCTCACTTGGAGATTCGAAATCGTATTATTAGAATCAACTGAGCCATTTATGTGTTTCACACAGAACTTCGTACACACAATATATACTGTGTTATAAAAATACAAATAGAAGCATTTCATACATTATCATTCTATAAATATGTTTTTGGATATTCAGATTTTATATCAGACAACTCTACAAAAGTTAGCATTGGTTCTTTCATGGGATGAAATGTCATTTCTTTGCTTTAAACAAACTATGATGAGTTTTATTTGCTGGAAATAGTAAATAATTTCAAAGTTTAAAACTGAGCTTTAAATTGTTAAAATATTATAAGTATTTAGCCAAATGAGAAATAATTCGCTCTCCTAACAACAATAAAATGAATGAACATGATACAAATACCACATAAAATTATACTAATATTACGTAACAAAAGCATAAAAATGTATCGGAGGAGATTCAAAGAATTAAAGTAAGTCACCCACAAAGGAGTAGCTATTTACTTACCACGCCTTGCTTTTCTCTACGTATAAATATTTTATGTAAGAAAACAATATGTTACTTGTATTGTCCGAGAACAGCACATATGAACAGTGAGACTCAAAACTTACACTTTGAAGCTGGGGAAATTTTAAGAATGAAATACTGTTTTGTGAAGCTAAAAACAATTTGAGATATAAAATTTAAGACATATAGGATTATAAATCAGAAACTTAATTTACTACTGAATTCTTTAATAAATAGCTACAGTTTCTAATCCATTTAAAAGCATTTCCATTTGTACAGCCTATTCGTACAAGAAAGTTTCATCTATACGTAAAAACATAGCCGGGTATTACATAAAATTTTCGAATACAGTAACTGGTATTTGATTTATCGTACGTGCAGATACTATAAGAGACTGCTGAACTTCTGAATCACAATCCAATAACTGATGGGAAATCCAACTTCTAGGTGGAACGCAAAGCAACGTATATCACCCATAATTCTAATATTAAACATAAAATAAAAAGTATCATTTACAATCAAACGGAACATTAATTTATTGTTATAGTAAGACTATTAATGATATCTATCAAATATTTACCATATATGTGACAGTTTTTAAGAATGGTAAGGACAACTGTTTTTAAGAATGTGATCAGTTATTGCCTACATTCAGCTGTTAACAAATGCTAGGTTAGTGATTAAGCTCCAACAGAGTTATACAGAGAGATCAGTTGACCATATAATGTATATATCATCACATGTGAGTTAGAACAATGACTGTTGCCAACATTTCACAGAACAATGAGTAAATAACCACTGCTTTATAAATCACTCTCCACCTTCCTAAAAAATGAAGGAAGGAAAAACTTATAAAGAAGTGGATAGATTAGTTGTAATATATGTATGACTTGTGATATGTAAGTAGCTACAGCATCTATTACTAAAGAGAACAAGGCCACTATCTGAGAAGAATCACTCCACAAAACAATCTCTACTGTAAATAATTACAGTAGAGTAGATATAACAAATTTAAGTCTTGAAAAATAAGGAAAGGAAACGGCAATTGCTAAAGCAACATTTAATTTGAAAATAGTATTTTAATTGGTTTTAAATATTCTCCATATTGATTGATTGATTGATCCACAAAGAGCCGCTATAAGTAACATTTTCACACATAAGGATTCTTTATGTGTTAAGGTTTTATGCATTAAACTTTCATTTATTATAATAATCTTCACTAAAAATTATTTGTATTCCTGGTATTTTAATTTATTTACGCTCTTTATTTTCTTATTTTTTCAAATATATCTGTAGTGCAGTTATTTTCAATAAAATCAAGACAATAAAATACAGTACTAGACTATTTTACATACCTCCATTGATTCAGATAGCTGAAAGCCAAGACATAAGATTACTCCAACATTCGTAATCAACCCTAAAGTAATAACTGTAACTTCAAGGCTATGTTGTATAGTCCAGTAGGTTGATGCAGTTCCAAAACTGATGATACATTAAGCATGTTGAAAGTAATTTATTTTCAATGATTTATGGTAATAAAGAAATCATAATCAAATACAGGCCCTTTTAAACATTTAATGCATTGAATGCAACATTTGATTTAATGTTTTATTTACTAAATTAAGAACCCCTACTGGCACAGCGGGATATCTGCAGACTTTCAAAGCTAAAAACCGGTTTTTGTGCTTAATTCAAAACAACAACAACAACTAAATTAAGAAATTTACCATTGTTGTTTACCATGAAGAGTCTATTGTTTTAGTATTGTTACGTATTTTTTTCTTTATGTTTTATTTTTTTCGTAGAATAAACGCAACAGAAAAACACAGATAACAGCTTGTATAATTTATTACACTAAACTATTAACAAATATAACAGATATAACATAAATTATATATAATAACAGTGACCGATATTAAGTTATAACATTCGAAATTAATTACAAAACAAAATAATATTAGTTTCAAACTTCAAAATTAATCACAATACAAAACGGAACTGGCCTGTATCTAATGTAATGATCTAAAATTAAAGTCTCAAATTCCAGTCTAGGGTGTGAATTTGGTCCCACGAAGAAATTCCAAAACAGTTCACAGTTCAATGAAATCGCCGTCTCTCAGCTCAAGCAGTAATTCAGATGTATCGTAGAGATTGACGAAATAAAATCACAGCTTCCGTAGATCTAACTTCAGTCACAAATCCAAGTTGAATAATCACAGCAAACACTTAATCTTTCTCAAATAACTAACTCTCTTCTTTCGAAATAAAACTGATGTCTGAATCTCACTCTTTTTCTTCGAATAAAACTAATGACTGAATCTATCTTTTTTTTTCGAATAAAAACTGATGACTGAATTTCTCTCCTTTTCTTCGAATAAAAACTGATGACTGAATCTATCTCGCGTCACCGTCTTTTATACCGATAGGCCTATTTCTCGAACAATCTTGCAATTTCCATACCACTCTAGAGCAATCCGCGCGTGTCCGTTCTTGCACGAGACTACACGTCTAGACACAAAGTCACCAGCACTCATTTACAAACATATGATTGGTCTACTTAATTCAAGAAAGTTCTAAATGTTACCCTAAATAAATAACAAAATATTAGTTTAAACTTCGAAACAATAATATAAATATGGAAAAATGAATAATAGAAATGAAAATTCAAACACAACAATTTTGTCGTTTACAAAATATTTACACATATACATAACACTTTTTATATGCAAAAACGGCTCGTTTGGGTTCACAAACCTGCCGATGACAGAAGAAGGTCGAAACGTTGTTCGCTCTTCTATTTAAAATATTTTCTGAACCCAAACGAGCCGTTTTTGCATATAAAATTCTCAACAAGTGGGTTTCTCGACATCACTGATTATTCTTGACTTTGTTCAGATTTCTGTACCGTTGATTTATAAGTGGTCCTACATTGTAGTAATTTCATTTTAAGAAAAATGTACCAGATTTTCTCTTGCATTCTGTAATTGTGTACTGTTCTTTCATCGTACACAGAGACATGTGAAAGACACATTTTATAACTAACCAATCACTCTTTAGATCACATACATACGTCATAAAATTACCTGATTAACTAACTAATGTTCTTGGAACATTCCCATTGATCATTATCTTATCTATCTCTGTACTCTAACACAACATTAATATGTGTACATTACTTTAATGTACTGATTTTGTTTTCCATATATTCAATGATCTTTATGAAAACATTTGTTTCTTTGCAATAAAAGTATCTTTTTTTTAATTTATGTTTTGACTGTTCATAGTATGTTAATTTCACTCTAAATAAAATTTCACATGCAACATTTTGTTAAATGTTGAAAAAGTAAAATACACAAAATAATTAAACGTTGTCTGGTAATTGTTATTTCTGAATTACAAAATAAAATAAACAAAGATATATAACAAGTTTTGAACCAAAGTATTGTAAAATTTGTTTTTTCTTTTTCTTTTCTTCTTCAAGAAAAAAAATAAAGTAAATTACTTGTAAAAAAAGTAACAGTGTGTACGTTAAGAATTTAAAGAATTTTATAAGCATTTATGCAACGAAGTTTTTCTTTACAAGTGGCTTCAGGAAACACTAGAAACCGTCATGATGATACCCCTCAATAACCTCTAATTCCATTTACTTCAACTCATACCAGCTGGTACAAGTCTCCGTGTCACTTATTAAGGTAATTGTAAACTCAAACCAAAAGGGAAACATGATCAACCGAAAATTGAAAGTTGGATTAACTCTTGCCTAAGGTGAAGCACAAATAAAAATGTATTCCTCCTCCATAAAATGAGAATGTAGTTTGAGAGTTCGAATTGCAATCTGCGGGTTCGAATACTCGTCACACCAAATAAACTCCTTTTTTAACCATATGTTACGAATAATATCAATATTCTTTAGTAAAATTGTAGGTGGTGATAACTAGTCGTCTCCCCCTCTTGTTATTCACTTTTATATTACGGACAACAAGCGAGGTAATCTTCCTGTAGCTTTAGACGAAATTCAAACCAAACCTGTTTACAACACTGTGAAACGAAAACATCGCAAGAAAATTCTGGAATATACTTGAATGTATATTATTAACTAGATGTGATATGGTGGGATACAGCAAAGTAAAATATCGTTTACGATTGCATGAATTTGTTTAAATCCTGCTATCTAGTTTACTAGCTACTAAACAACATTTTTAATGGTTTTCATGTCTACGTTTTCAATATGTTGTTGTATTTCATGACTGATCAACAGAACATTACACTAATAATACTTATTAGAATAACATGACTTTCAAAAACACAAAATGAGCTTGGAGCATCATCCGGCATGCTGAATTAAACCAGGGATTAACAGACTTAAACAACGAAACATAAACCAAATCAACACTAGGAATGACAAAGACAAAAAGATCTGCCACAACAAAAAAGCTAGTTGTTTTATTTAGATTTAGATTATTACAACTATAATAACAAAAGTATGGGATTACATCAGTGTTTCGTATATATTATTAATGTAACATTTCAAACATTTACACGAGAGAGATGTTATGGTGTAAAAACATTAATTATAATTATTTATTTGAAAAATATTTGACCAATGTAATTCATTTTCGATTTCATAAAAATGTCTTCAAACAGAACAACACCTTCACTGCTGTACTGAAAAACAACATTTAATATTTTCCTCAAAATGGAACAATGTTTTTTCCATTGTTTTTGGGCAGAAGAATACTTTTTCCCTATCCTGAGAAAACAACATCTCCAGTGAGGAAAATACACATTAGTTCAAGTTGTAATTTCTAAATATTTTGATAAAATATGTTCTTTCTCCTTTTTTTCCAGATGATATATTTTACACCAAGTTGTACGTTTATCACCTGTAATATAAAGATATGATATTGAAGCTCATTGATTCACTTTTACAAAGAATATTTCCAGCTTTTAATAGAAATCAAATTTCTCAGAGAGAATATATTTCTGATTATTACAAATTTCGAGAACATGAGTGCATCAGTAATTTAATATATGCTAGTGCCACCTATTACTAGAAAAAGAAAATACATGATCAAAAGAAATATTTAAATTTTTAGAAGCTCCACTCCCAGATTTATTCTTCGTGTATAAAAACCAAAGTGACACCTAAATATATAACTGAACCAAACTTTTAAAAGATATATGAGAATTTCGGGATTGTAATTATTTAGAATATGCAACTTACAAATAAATTAAATATATATTATTTTATTCGTATTTCAAACACTGCAGATATTGCTAAGGAGTGAACAATTACAGATGTTCAGATGGATAAAGGTTTTGTACTTTGTTACTTGTGTTGTTTGAAATAATTTTACAACATCATAAAATCTAATTTGTTATTTTGAAACGATATTTTGAGAAATTGCCTTTTTATTTGTTACACTAAGAGAAATATACAACCAAAAATCGCATTGGTAGACAAAACACATTCAATATCGAACCTCACAGTATGGGCACGTACAAGTAAACAACAGTGGCGACATCTGTAATAAGTTCTAGATTTATTTCCCTTGAACACATTTTAAACGAAATCTACATTTGAAACTCTCTGACAAGTTCTTACTAGGAATTAGTTCAGCTTGTATTTAAACAATAAATGAAATCATCCACTTTGTATAAAACTTTAACACTGCCTTTAAATTTTCATACCATCCTTCGACCGATTTACAGAATTATGATATTGAAATTATCTATTCACACTGATAACTGTAGCCATCTATTAAATAATAACTCCAACAATAGAATCAACCAGAAAAAATTACGATATGATATTTACTTGAAATATGATACCGTTTGTATCATAAATATCACGTCTCTAAAGAATTTAATGTTTGATAATACCAAAGTGATAAATATCTTCTTATTTTGTTCTACTTTAATTGTAACAGCTCTGACATCGTCATTGAGAAAAATTAAAGAAATATCAAGTTTATATATTCACCTACATAAATGATATACGAAGCAAAAATATATTGTGTTACAATAAAAATTCTTGTTAATGTAGATAGAAATACTAGTGAAATACAGTTACATAATTACTAACTAAGTGGGTTGCTGAAATGTGCTTGTGCAAAATTATCACATGATATATGAAAGAAATATTTATTTCATCAGCAGGTACAACAAAATACACAAATGTCTTCAAAATAAACCAGAATTTATTAAGATTACATAGAGTATATAAACATGACACTTGGTGTGATAAAGGACAGTATGGTCTATTTTTCTCACTAACTTTTCCTTTTAAATTATTAATATTGTGATTGTATGTTAGAGGTTAACACACTCATCAAGATTTGTTGACAGTAATCAAGGCTACAGCCATATATATCTCTTCCTAAAATATCTTTAATTTACATCATAATGTCTTCATATTTTAGAGAAAAATAAGTATTTATAAAAAATGAAACTTACTTCATAAAGTTATCATATATTGTACCATTTAAAACAAATATTAGTGTTAAATATATCTGTTCAGGTTGAAAATTATTTTTATGTCTTTAAAAATTGAAGAAAATTTCAGCTTTCTTAACAAAACACTCTCAAACATGAGATATTATATTCTGTGATCGTTTCTCAAAGACCCTACCCCTATCATTACCATTTCTTTATCTTAATAAGTATTTTAAATATATCTTTTATACTGATTTTTACATTTTAGTTGACATTTTTTGTTCCAACGTGCTAATTTAACTTTCTTTGAGTTCTGTTTATTTACTGATGATATAATCTCAAGCTAGAGAAGACAATATACATTTCTTAGATTCTTCATGCTTTTATATTCTTCAAGGAAAATATCTGAGTTGAACACGTAAAAACATTGTCTTTGGAATATTTACATACTTGATCAGTTTCCTCACCTTTAACGGTCATCAATGTTCAAAATAATATAAATTTATTTATTTGAGACAATTATGTTGTCAACAATTCTAAAAATAACTGACATCTGGTGTTAAATGTTTTACCTATTAATAAATTGATAAACAATAACTATGAAAAATGGAAAATAAACTGTTAAGGTTTAAGCTTTTATGTACACTGATACCTAGGTATTTGTAATTGTTGTTTTAAAATATTTAATGCCCAATAACAACCTGAACTTTATAACGATAAGAATAGAAAAAAATCATTGGTACTATCCTGAAAAATAAAATGTCGAGATTTCAAATATTACGTTGGATGATCACAAAATATAAAACATGTTTACTTTTTCTTTTACCGGACATAAAGTGTTATTTCCTAATTGTTTAAGTCTAAAGTAAATGGAAAAGACCAATTCTTTAATGCAAACTTTGCTTTTGTGACCTGCGAGCGTATAAACAAAACATAAAGGGAGATTATGTTTGGAGGGTGATACGTGAAAGTAATTCACATTATAAAAAAATCTCGAAAAACTTCTCACATTTTTGCTCATTTTTGTATCGTTTTACTCTAAATACATGTAAATCTTGATTTATATGTTCTTTCATTCAGACCTGATGTGAATAAAAATGTGCAAATGTTTCAATGTTTTCATATAAAATAGGTTAATTTCAAAATTTCATTATCCAGGTCACAAAAGCAAAATTTTAATTTTATAATGACCATTTTCTGTACTTTTACAACATAAGAAGTTAAGGAATAAAAAATTCTATCCAGGAATAATAGTGCAATTGGTGACAAATACAATAGAAAAAATAACTTTTTTAATATATTTATTAAAAAATATATTAATTATAAATATTTAATTTTAAGTCGAACAATGATATTTTGATAGAGTATTCATAAATTATGTCCTCTGAGTGGTTGTTCACAATTGTTTTGCTAAAATCGACTTATGATATATTGGTAAAAATGTTGATTTACATAAAAAATTATGATATTGAAAATTGCCTGAACTTTAATTTGTTATAGCATGCTTTAAACACAGTGCAAAAGATAAATTAAAATAATTTCAAACTGTGATCAAAGTTCATAAATTTATAAGGTATCCAACACATATGTCTTAGTTTACTACATATCTAACTTTATTTAGAAATGGTTATACTATTTCAAGTCCTCAAATCACATGAATAATGTATTTTAAGAAACTGTTATGCACTTTAGAAAAAACCAGATCAGTAGTGAATTAAGACCAGAGCTGAACTTTAATTGGAAATAATTATCAAACCTCAGTTTTAATGACATTTATCTTTATTTAAAAGACTATTTTCAGTTGGTCAGTGGATTTTGGCCATTTTCTTCTTGAATTTACTCTAAACATGTAAAATATACCGCAGTGTCCCTTGATATCAAACAAAATTCGTAGGTTTTCTTTAAAGATAAAATAACAAATCCCTGTGACATGTCTTCTGACTCACACCGCTACAAACCGTGTTTCAATACCTGTGGTGAGGAGAACACAGATTATCCATAGCTCTGGAATGAAGATGGAATGGAATTAAACGCACGTATAGGTCAATAAATGAATTTTGAAATAAATTTAACGATGAGCCTCATTAGATGGAAGAGGACTACAGACAGGATATTTATTCGACTAATCAGATTAAAGAACCATGTAATCTATATCGTTGGAGGGAAGTTGATACACAGGATTTGTTCTTATATATTCACACAAATAACCACAAAATTAATTCTCAACAAGCAAAGCCTTGGATAAATCAAACTTCTTTCATCAGCTTAATACTAGAAGATCGGAAGAAAAATTTTTCAAATAGAGAAAAATCTTCTCAACAATGAAGTGGGATGTGGATTCAACACTATTGGGAAGTTTTATCTTCTTCTATTGTCAAGTTGAAAAATGAACATTAACTCTTCTGGACCGGTACGAACCTAAACTCAGCAGAGACTCTGGTCCGATACATAATGACCTTAGGAAAGTTCTATTCTCTTTTAACTTGATATCAACATGGATATTGTAGTAATGAGGAATACTACAACGATTTAGATTTTAAAGTTTTCGAACGCTTCACTGAACTGAAAGAGAAGAGTTCTGTCTTTTTTACTCAAACATGAATAGGAAGATATCTTGTTCACCATCAGTGTTTAATGATTCAGTCATTATATTGAAAACAGCCTATTTGTCAATAATGGTGGCTGATTAAGCCATGATTCCTTTGGAACCACAAAGGTGAGGTGCTACGTAATATTAAAATAAAATTGTTTTTGTCACTAAACGTTAACTAATATGCTCTACATGGCCAAACGTAAGTGGACACCCGTTCAAATCAGTGGGTTCGGCTATATCTGACACACACCCGTTCCTAAAAGGCTCATAAACTCAAGCATGTATCCATGAATCTCCAAAGACAAATCTTGGCAGCAGAATAAGTCAAGAATACAACCATGAATCTCCGAGACAAACATTGGCAATAGAATGAGCCGTACTGAAGAGCTGATTGACATTCAACGTCGTCAGGGTATTTTTGAGGACAAATCAAGAGCTACCTATGTTGCACCATAAATCAAATATAGTAAAAAAAAACCTCAACAATTGTTGTTGAAAATCAATGAGTTATTATAAGATCTCGTCATCAAAAACTAGAGGGATAATACAAAGTAAATATTGTTATGAATTGAATGTTTTATTTCACATGTAGAAAAATGGTAATATTCAGTTTTAAATTTCTTTCTCCATTTCATTAAGTAACCATTTAAAGAAACAAGTTTCTGCAGAAATTATTTGTTGTCGAACATTGAAGCCGTTATTTAAATAAAACTTAATTGCACCTGAGTTTAAGTAACTGGGGAAAATACTCAGTTTTCCGTAGCCGTCTTCTTTAAGTTCTTCAATACATTTTTTAATGACTAAACTCCCAATACCAAAACCACGTAAATTTTTCTTTACATACACTCTGTTCAAATACGGAATATTTTTGTCTCTTTGGATTACAACTGTTGCTATAACCTCACCATCAATCTTTCCTACTATAAATGTGTGATTATTTTGAAAGGGCCAGGTGACCGGGTTCATAACATCTGGACTTAAGTCGTTATAAACATATGTGTGAAGAATTTGCATGATCGAATATGATGATTTTAAGCCTATTGTTAATCCAAACGAAATTCCAAACATTAGAGAATATTTAAAGTTAAAAATAAATATGTTGAGCAGTAGGACAGCTATCAGTGTTATAATCCACAGTTTCAAATTTTTGTAGATTTGATGATATTGTGATATGGATAATGTTTTCTCTAATTCTGCTAAATTCAGTCGTAAGAAACTTCTCACAGCTGGTTCATCACCAACTGTTATCGGTTCAATCGTGATGTTGAATGTAGAAAACGTGTGATCATTGATGTTTGAAGAAGCCATGGGAAATGTCGGACATTTGAAAAAGTATTCTAGAAATTATGTCCTCTTTGATCCTGTTTGTAATAAAGAAAAAGCTCACATGTAAAAAGACAAGTGATGAAACCTTAAATGTGTGTAACGAAATTATCTGTCGTATTGGTTAGCAGGTGAGATAACAATACGGAAAAAAATCACTTTGGTCTATCTGTTGTATTAAATACGAGTGAATTATTCGTAGATTTTAGTGTTGTAAGTCTCTTAGCCCACTTCTGTCCCACTGGATAAGTCAGGCGAAATTTTCATCAAGTCTCAGAAACTTACTTGTTATCAATAGATAGACCTCCGGTCCGGCATTGCCAAGTGGTAAAGGCGTTCGACTCGTAATCGGAGAGTCACGGATTCGAATCCCCGTTGCACCATGTATGCTTGCCATTTCAGCCGTAGGGGTGTTATAATGTGACGATCAATCCAACTATTCGTTAGTAAAAGAGAAACCAAAGAGTTGATATGGGTGGTGATGACTAGCTACCTCCCCACTAGTCTTACACTGTTAATTTACGACGGCCAACGCAGATAGCCCTAGACTAGGTTTTCGTGACATTAAAAATGAAACAGTTGTACCTTCACAGGGTTCTCTATATTGTCCACATTTGAGTGTAAATAAAACAAAAATTAAGAGAACCAAATATTTTTACTTTTGGCTTTTGGATTTTATTTAGTTGGAACTTCAATTTATCATCGTTCTGAAGACGACAACTCCTAAAATAATAAGGTTAAGAAAAATACAACAAGCGATGTTTATCAGTTACTATAATAATAAAATTCAGCCAACTTGATTTTATTCTAAACAAAGTATTACGTTGTGGGTTGCTTTGTTTTTCAAAAGTTCTTTATTTCACTGCTTTTCGTATCTAAATAAATAACGTATTTCTAACAAAGTATAAGTATACTCTATTTTTAAATCTCATGCAGTGTTTGTTCTTCATAGTGATCTTAGACGTCTTTTCATTTCTGGTTCTCAAATATTGAAATATGGAATGTCTTTAGTAATGACATAAAATAACAACAGCTTAAACTAGCCTTTGTTTTGTCTACATGAAGTGTATAGATAACAAATTCAATAATTAACAACTAAATAAAAAATTAATATCACCGATACAACAAAGGTGAGAGAAAGTTAATAAACCTGAGATAGTAATAGAAGGATATTCTGGATTTCCGACACGATTCAACTATTTACACTCTCATAAAAAAAATTGTAAGTATGACATTATTACGATTACTTTATTTGTTTTTGTTAAGTAAATGTGTGCATGCTACCTTATCCAAAAACCTAATGCAGGATTACAAACAATTTATTATTGACGCCTGGTATTTTGGATAGAACGTTTGTTTGTTGATTTTTAAGTGTAAAGGTGCACAAAGCGCTGTGTTGAGTACAAGGATTGAACAAATTTTTTTTTTCATTATAGGTCATCCAGTGTGTTCCTGAATCCCTAAGAGATATATCCAAGCCTAATAACTGATATGCTATTTTAACTTATTATTGCAAATATAATATAAGTAACATATTACAGGTAAGTTGCTAGTTGAATGTTAAATATCCTGTTACGATTTACATGAACATTTTGCAACAATGATTGTTCACAATATCTATGAAATCACTGAATATGAAATTATGCGTGTTTCAAAGAAACGTTTTGCAAATAGTTTTATATCATCTCCATATGCTGAGAAATAATCAAACTTCTTTGTATGTTTTGACGCAAAACCAGCATTATTATACTTGTTATAAAGCATGGTGTGTATTAAGGTTATAGTGATGATGTTGTAATGGTTCCTACAAGGGCCCCAGATGAATAACAAGACCGATATTTAGGGGAAATTCGGATAATCTACGCTTTCCAATTTGACCTCTGGTTACTGTATGTGTATACCATTAGTGACCACAACAATGGGTCAGATGGTGAAATTGTTAAATTGTATTTACAACACTACGGAAAACTAGAAGTACATTAGTGGACAACTTCAATTAAGATTGTGTGTAAACGACAACTTATCACACTGAGAACAAGTTTGCAGTCTACATTGGGTAAGAATATTGGTAGATAAGAAGACAGGACTTGTGAGTTGCTGGTGTTTTTATAAATTAAGAGCCACTCCTCCAGATGTATCAGGGGAAAGACATCCTTGTAGAAGGAAAATGTTAAGACACTCACGAAACAAGTATTCTAGACATTCCACTGAGAACAACATAATTTCACAGATAGGTCATTAGGGTATTGATTATTGTTTTTATAATGTGCGTCCAAAAACACAGTATAAATTTCCGTTTTACTTTTCTCTATGAAGCTGTAACAGTGTTTTCATACCAGGGCAAGAAGTGACTGTATTTATAAGATGCGTTGGTATTGCTGTATTTGAAAAAAAACTTTACATCCGAAAGTTTTGATCCCAAAGTAGTGACATCTAGTGATTGGTCCCAACTCACATACATTTTATTATTGTAACAGTTCGAACACTTCCATGACAGAGACGTTACTATGTAAACCTGAATTATTCAGTTAAATAATATTTACCTTGTGAACAAATTTCCAATTGAATAAAAATCTCTTATTTTTTGAACAACACCATTACTGCTATTTTGAAAAAAATCATAATTCCAACATTTTCTTCAGAATATAACACAAGTTTTGTCCTGGAGAAAGAATACACCAATCCCATCCTGATAAAGTAAAACTGCAGTTATGTACTGAGGAAACCATTCAATAATTCAAGTTGCTGTGTGTAAGTATTTTGATGAAATATGTTCTTACCATTTTTCAAGATAATATATGTTACATAAAGGTATGTTTATCACCTGCAGTACAAATGAATGAGACTTAACTCAGTGATTTATTTTCATTGAGTGCATATACATATCTGGTAGGAATCAAATTTGTCATAGTGAATATATTTCTTGTGATTGAAAAGTTTCAGAATACAAGATTGGTAACTCAGTATATGGTTGTATCATCTGTTATTAGAAAAATATAATACACGATCAAAAGAAATATTTAGATTCACAGAATCGTACTAGCTAATTTGCGCGCCATCTATTAATATCAAAGTGATACCTGATGAGCACAGTAAAATATTTTTTATAAAGATGTGAGAATTTAAGAACTATGATTATTTCGAATGTGCAATTTAGAAATAAATTTAATATGTATGTTTTTCATATGTAAAACTCTGTTCTTGTTGACACCGAGTTATGTTCATTGAACAAAAAAATATCTATTTCTCAACAAGTGAAATATTACATATATTCAAATGGATAAAAGTTACGCACTTTTCTTTTGTTTTTCATGTCATTCGAAATAAACACATAGTAATCTTACAACATTATAAACACCATTTTTTATTTCAAAGTGATGGTTTGAGAAATTAACGGTTTATTTCTGAAACTAAAATAAATATATTGTCTTAAAATCAGACTGACTAACCAAGCATACTAAATTTCGAACGTTCGAAGAGTTACACACGTGTAAGAAAACAGTCGCGAAAATACCGACAAAAACGAGCTAGAATATTGTTGAAAGGTCAAGAAATTCACGTGATTCTTATTATGAAACCGATGATCTGGGATAAAAATAATATTATTAAACAGCTACAGTTAGGGTTCTGTAGGCCTAAGAAGCGTTTGTGATGATTAACGTCTGTCAATTGAAAAACTACAGAATTTGTTCAAGAAAGATTATATATTTCGAACATTTACAACCGTTCAACCTCAGTGAATTGCAATAAATGTTAGAATTTCTAAGAGGACATTAAACTGGTTACAGTCAGTTATGTGAGGCCAATCAATCTAGTTAGTTTCAGTGAGGTGTGACAATAAAATTCAGAATTAAGTTTCTCAATGTCCATCTGCAACGTCGATAAAATATTCAGTTCTAGACCAGATATAAGCTTCTGTATGGTGTTTGTAATAACTATTAGTAATAACCGAAACTACAAAGTGTATTACATAACTCAGAATGTATTATAATTTATTTCGGAGACTCTTTTGTTTATTGTTTTGAATCTCGCATCTACATTCTCAAGAGCTATCTGCGCTAGCCGTTTCTAATTTAGCAGTATAAACCTAGACGGGAGGAGGCTAATCATCATCAGCCATCGCCAACTTTTGGGCTACTCTTTTATCAACGAATAGTTGGATTAACCACACATTATAACGCTCTCATGGCTGAATGTGTGGGCATGTTTAAGGTACGGGTCTCAAATCCGTGAACCTCAGATTACGAACCGAGTGTCTTAACTACCTTGTCATATCTGACCAATTTGAGAAATCAGAAAACAATTCTTATCTACCTCTTTAGCCACTAAAATACTGTAAATTTTAAATATATAACATGATTTGTTAATTATGTAATTTCATTGAAATGTTGCTTTACTTAACCATAAAGAAGAACAACCCTGTGAACATCAGTGAATAACAATTATACATATAATAATAAATTACAATACGTAACCTCAGTAAAATCTACCTATACAGTTTGTTGTTGATTAGTAAAAGTCCAGTTAAACATTTAGGTTTTTATTAGTAAGCATGCCAGCTGAGTTTATTATTTTCAGTAAAAGTGTATTATACTGTTTTATATTAATAAGTTAATGGCTCGCTATATTCTTTATTCATAAACTCGAGACACAGAACTAAATCAATTCACATTATGCAGTATAACAATGTAGCAATAAAACAGTGAAAAAATTCAATATGTGTTACTGAAGCACAAACTTGACTGATTAGAAGAAAGAAACGTCAAGAAACAAAGTGAATAACGGTTTGTATTTACTTACAAGATAAGTGGCCTTCTTTCTTACAGTTGGGAGAACTTACCAGGTGGAATTATTAAACAAAACTGATGTAGTATGAATACCATGATAGGAATAAAACGATAACGTTAAGCCTATCACAGTGTAGGAGCTACAACGTTACTGGTCATTCAAGGTAAAAATTATAAGAAACAGATAACCTTCAGATATTTCTAGACGTAAAAAGAACTATTTCTCACTCAAAATCGTCCTTGAGAAAGGCATTTGTACTCAAATACAGCTGAAATGGAAATCATGTTGATAACGTACGTTTTTTTACTGTTTTTTTGCTTGTCAGTAACTGTCTAAAATGTTTGTAACATCTTGTGTTTTGACAGTCTTTTTACAACAGAATTACCTAATATCTCTTTAAATGACGTCTAATATTCATATTAGACTTAATGTACATGTGTAAGTGTTAAACATGAACAAGTAATAAACAGAAAGACATTGGATTATACATAGTTAATTTCTAATAAATGGAAGATATTAAGATGTAATTATTTAAGATTTAATTTATTTTATCCAACATTAAGAACTTTCTATCATTTGACGAATAGCGAGCTAAATGAAAACAATTAAGGTAGTTCTAAAAAAAAAGATATCACGGACAACTGGTCCTCTCAGAACTATCAGACCTGATAGAGCTTGATGTGTTGTCTTCTCAGCTCGCACTCTCAGTGATTTCAAATGTTTGTCACCGAAGACGATATAATTACTTTAGTTGTTGCTATAAGAGTAACCCAACAATTCACGGTTTATTGTTATGACTAGCTTCCTTACCTCTAACCTATCACGGTTAAAATAGGGAAGACTAGCGAAAATACCTCTGTAGTAACATGGTGGTTATTCAACATTGATTAAGGTAATTATTTTTTTGGACTACTGCAAGGAAATTCGAGTTATTTTTGTGAATCTCTTGCAAACAAATTAGAATGATTTCAGAGAATATCAGTGGGGACATGTAACAGTTAATACCAATAAAATCTAAGCTAGATACAGACCTGAAATCAAAATAACATGTTTTCATGAGCATTTCCTTTTGAAAAACAAAGTTGAGGAAATATGTTAAAAATAATAATAAAAATAAATAAGTTGATAATAATAACAATAATATTAAAAATAGCACATTTCCATTTGTTGTATGCATAATAGGATACTAGCCTTAAAACTTTGTGAATTGTTTAGTTCTCTAATATTGATTATTATTTTTAAAACTATGGCCACCAGAGGGAATGAGTCCTTTCTTGTTTATTATCTAATACTCTGTAGATATGTTTATGTATGTTATGACAAACTGTTAGAATTTGTAAAATGTTCTGGTAAAACAGTATGTGGAATAAGTTTGTATCTAATGTTCTTTGATTCGAATGAAATGACATCTGGTGATCTGAGGCATTTACTGGGCCCGAATTGTTCTCTTGAAAAGTCATTGTTGTGTGACAATGATGAAAGTTATTGGTCAGATTGAAGTTCTGTTTGCAAGAAGGAAACTGATCTGTGATCAAAGAAAGGATCCGCACATCTCTTTACGACTGAAACATGGACTCCGAAAAGATGAACTGGAGAAAGTTCCATACGGTTATTTTTTTTCCATAAATGCTCGGATATTGAGAAAATGGAGACCATTAGAGGAATGGGCTGTATTTTATCAAATTATTTTTCCTAAAGGATATCATTCTGGGATATTAAAAGTTGCTCATGAACTCTCCGTCAGACGTTCCTTCACGTAAAAATTATCTAAAGAGACTTAAAATTGTAAACATCTGTTAAATAATTATTTCAACAATGGAATCAAACAGTGGAAACTGTAATTTGATTTCTACTTGATATATAATGGCGTTTTGGATTAAAAAACAGTTATAAATATCGCCTTATTTCGACTTTATTGTGAAAAAGCTCTTGTAACAGCTCTAACATCTTCATTGAAAAGTTTAAACAATTTTGATATCTGTATATCTCTGGGCAAGAATATCACTGTGTTTATTACTCAAATACTGTGTGAAACTCAAAATAATACATTAAACATTTATTATCAACATCATTATTGTGTTGTCTTCCAACTTATTTTCTCAAGATAAGATTTCATATTCTATTAATTCTTTAATTTACTAATGCGTTTGATAGACACCCGATTCAATCACAACGCCACGTTGAAATGAATAATTAATCCCTTGCCATTATGCCAAAGTTACAATGAAAACACACAGTTTATTTTAGTTTGTTGTTTTACATTACGAAAAATACATTCACAAGTTACCACACTGGTTTGTCGTCAGTTATTAAATACTTATTTCAGTGTTTAGTTTTATATTAAACCACTTAACGTTGTGCCAGAAACAGGTGTTGTGAAACATTTATTAAAAAGTTTACAAAATAAACTGTTTTAAACGTTATATCATTCTATTTGACAACAACCTTGACTTCTTGATTTATTTAACCCAGTAAACTTATATCAAATCGAAAACTTGAGCATTTAACAGTGAAACTTCACAGTTATTCAGTATGAATATCTTATCAAATTAACGTGAGTAATGATAAAGTTGACACTATGATGATCTCTTGATAACAGATGTTTTATTTCAACATCTTATCACAAACCCGGATATATCGGTTGATTTTATGGTGATTGAATGTATTGAAATATCTTTAAGTAAAACTGATTATTTATTTATAATTTTTAATCAATCACTATTTTTTGTTTAAACGTCTTTGTTTATAACAGATCCCCAAATCTTTTAGCCTGAGACTCCCTGAAAAAATTGAGGTCCTGAATCAATAAGTTTTGCATGGTAATTGACAAACAGTGTGGTAGTAAAAACATCAACATCTCTTTTATCCATTTATCTGCTTCTATTGTGTCAGATTCACTTCAGATGCGGTTTAATAAACATGTGTGTAATATCAAAAGACATTTCAAATCGATCAAAGAGAGAAAATAAAGTGAATAAAATTATACTTTTTATGGCGCAAAATCACACAAATGTTACATATGTTCTGGTCGATTTTACTATTCGTTTATGAAAGAGTAGCCCAAGGATATCGGCGTTGGGTTGTGATGATTAGCTGTTTTCCTTCTAATTTATTGCTGATAATTTAGGTTTGGGTTCTTCAGATAACTCTAGTTTATCTTTCCGCGAATTTCAAAACTCATCAAAAAGTAAACGAGAAGAGAAGGTGAGACTTCCCCAAATACGGTTATTCAGAGAATGTTTAACAAATAAGATTTCTACAATAACAAGATAAAATAAAATATAAGTAATTAGGCTTAGCAACATACACTAGTCACTCAGCAATAAACTCGCTGATTCATATCGCCAGAACTTGAGGTTAGATCTCAGTGGTTAACACTACATAAATAATACACTGTGCAGTCTAATACTAAAAAACAACGTTTCGTCTGAACTAGCCGTCATCTGTATTAAATTGTTTGCACACCCGCAGGTGTCCATTGGAACAGGTAATATACACATCTGCACATAACAAAAAGAATTAAGGTAAATGTGATTATGCCATATTATCTAATTAAAACGAAAATACCTAAAATTATATCCAACAACACGAGATTACATTCCCTAGATACATTATAAAGATAGTTAACTCTAAATAACACGAAACCTGTACAGGTCTCTTTGCACTTGGTCAGAAAATAACCCCTCACTCCAGATGTCAGGATATGAAAACAGTGTAAAATAAGAATGAGCATCAATGAAAATTTCTTGTGTTAAAAAGTTTCATCTTATCTATAAAAACTAAAGCACGTTTGACACCTTTGTTTGTTATTCTTTGTTATCAAGCATAAAACTAAACAAGAATCTATCTGTGTACTGACGTTCACGGGTATCGAAAGTTGGTGTCTTAAGGAATAACTCCGAAAATATACCACTGTGGAGCTGAGGAGCTTTATCACCTTACACACCCACTCTCGTTATGAAGACTTCTATGGACAGCATGCAGAACAAACTGCACAAGATTTAAATAACAAGGTATACTTTGTTAAAATACGTTATTTATTAGATACTAAAAAAGGTGAAATAAAAACATTTTGAAAAACAAAGCAGCTCAAACCTAATATCTTGTGTACAATAAAATCAATTTGGTTGAATCCAACTGTTATAGTAACTGATGAACTTCACTTGTAGTGGTTTCTTTTATCTTATTATTTGAAGGACTATCATTTTAAAAAAAAGAATGGGAAACTGAGTTATCAACTGAATGAAAGCCAAACGCGAGTAATCGATATGTGTGGTACTTTGTATTTTGGACGGCAACAAGAGACATAAGTATTCCTCATTTCGTCTCCTGGTCAGTGCAGATGTTGTCTCAAGTATAGATTATATTTCTGCCAAGTTATCTGATCTTAATTATCTTGTAACTGCCAAAATATATATACATATATTAATTAATAAAATATCATACAGAACTGTGATATTTTGCGCATGTCAGCAAATCGCCAAAACACATATGTTAATCAATCATTCAAATATTCAACTATATTTTTATTCAAGCATGTCTTTGAATCAATATGCACTTCTATTTACAACATAATCTACACTTAGAACTTTAAAATATTCTTTAAGATAAATATTAGTGGCAAATGATCCATTTTAATGGAAAAGTCAAACGATGAGAACAAAAAAGCAGCATTATCTATAGTTAAATAATGCAACTAAATTATGTACAGTTGAAAATATGTGTAAAACAGGAATGTGTAATTTATATAATACATTTTTCAACTTTTTATTTTAAAGTTTTAAAAATACAAATGAAGTTTTAGTAAATTGTAAATTTAATGTTTTAAACATTCTAGACGATATTACATTAAATACCCAGCGTTCAAACTTCGGAATTTCTTCGTGGGACCAAATTTACACCCTAGACTGGAATTTTGGATTTCTGATCTAGACTTTTGAACTTTCATTCTGGATCATTATATTGGACAAAGGCCAGTACCATTTTGTATTGTAATTAATTTTAAAGATTGAAACTGAATATCTGTCATTGTTATTATATAATTTATTATATATTTGTCACATATATAATAGTTTATTGTAATAAATTATGTAAGCTGTTATCGATGTCTTTCTGTTGCGTTTAGTTCTACATAAAAAAACGTAACAGAAAATTAAGGGCTCGTCCGGGATAGATCAAACAATTTAATTCTATTCCAAAATTAGATTTATATTCTATACAGATCGACAGCTTGTATATTCAAAATGGCATTCCATCTCGAAGACTTTAATGACAAATTTAATCAGAATCTCTCTTTCGAATTGATCAGTGAATTAAAAAAATCTGAATTGCTTGATGTTGGAAAACATTTCAATTTAGAAGTGAAGCAATCAATGAAGAAAGCAGATATCAAACGAATTATTGTTGAACATTTGGTTAGCCAAACGTTTTGCCTCAAAAAGTTGTACAACAATTGCCTGCGGCTCATTTTGACCCAGATTTTGAATTAAAAAAAATGGAAATAGAAATGAAATTTCGTTTAGAAATAGAAAGCAAACGTCTTGAAGCAGAAAAAGAAAACAAACGCCTTGATGCCGAAATACAAAAAGAACGCATTAAAGCTGATAAGGAAATCAGTATGAGAAAGGCACAGACAGAAGAAAAGGTTGCCCAAATGAGGTTGGATAATTTTGATGCTTCCAAACAAATTCGTTTAGTACCTCCATTCAATGAGAAGGCTGTAGATAAACATTTTCAGCAATTTGAAAAATTGGCTCTTAGGCTAAAATGGCCTACCGAATATTGGACAGTATTACTTCAGAGTGTTCTCAAAGGTAAAGCTCAGGAAGTATTTTCCAAACTCACGGCCGAGCAAAGTTATGATTACGAGCAGGTCAAAAAATGCGTTTTGAATGCTTATGAATTGGTGCCAGAGGCATACAGACAAAAATTTCGTGGTTACAAAAAGTTTGACAGCCAAACTTATGTTGAATTTGCTCATGAAAAAGAAACTCTGTTCGAGAGGTGGTGTGGTTCCAAAGAAATCAAAGATGATTACACAAAACTCGTGTTAGTTGAAAAGTTTAAGATGTATTCCCGTAGAGCTCAAAACTTCCAAAATTCATGATGCTGCTGTCTTGGAAGACAAGTATGCTTTGACTCACAAAGATTTGTCACACTAAAAAGAAAAAAAAATCACACAGCAATGAAACCCAATGACTTATTCAAACATTATGTAAATGTCGACAAAGACAAAAAAGAGCAAACTTCTGATTCTCAAAGAAAGACTTCATCTCATTCTCAAAGCCCATCATCTACCAAAAACGTGTCATTCTCATCCAAAACATGTGCTTATTGTAAGAAACCTGGCCATCTGATTTCTGAGTGCTATAAGCTCAAAAACAAGCTATCACCCCATAGTTTCATTTCGCCCTCGTTGGATACATCATTGGTTCCCAATGATTTTGACCCTGTCCAGTCCACTGTGGATTCCAAGTCCAATATTCTTGATGTACCTAAAGATCTTGTTGAAGACAAATTTAAGCCTTTCATCACTGAAGGTTTTGTTTCTTTTGTTGACGATTCACATCTACAACCAATTAAAATCCTGCGGGATACTGGAGCTTTTCAGAGTTTGATTTTAGAAAGTGTACTTCCGTTTTCTCAAAGGTCATCCGTTGGGGCCAATGTGCTCATTTCTGGTGTAGAAGGTGGCGTCGTTTCTATCCTTCTTCATAGATTGGATTTGCATTCGGACTTAGTTTCGGGCCCATTGACTGAGGGTATTAAATCTTCATTTCCTGTTGAAGGTGTGTCTATGCTTTTGGGGAATGATTTGGCTGGTAGTAAGGTGGTTCCAGAGATTCGTGTTGTTGAAGCACCTGTTATTAGTCCCAGTACAGAGCAACTCGTTGAAGAGTTTCCTGATGTTTTCCCCGACTGTGCTGTTACTCGTTCTCAAACACGTTCTCAGGAGTCCAAGGAGGATTTCCCTTTATCTGATACGTTCATGTCTCACATCGATGAGATTTCTGACTCAACTTTGAGTTCTACGGATGACTTCAAGTCATTTTACAACTCTCTTCATCGAAACAAACTTATTGAGGAACAGGACAATGACCCTGAAACTCGTTCCCTTCTACAACTGGCCGTTGATGAAAATGAAATTGGAACTGTCCCTATTTATTACTACCAGAAGTCAGGTGTGTTAATGAGAAAATGCAGAACTCCTGAAGTTGCTGCTGATAAAGAGTGGAATGCTATTTACCAAATCGTCATTCCAAAATGCTATCGGAATGATATTCTTAGTCTTGCTCGTGATCATGTGTTGTCAGGACACTTAGGTGTAAGAAAGACCCTAGATCGTATCCAACGACATTTCTATTGGCCAAAGATGCGCCAAGATGTTGTTGACTACTGTAAGACATGTCATTCTTGCCAAATAACTGGAAAACCAAATCAGGGGATTCCCAAAGCACCACTGCACCCTATTCCTGCCTTTTGAAGAACCGTTTTCAAGTGTCATTATCGACTGTGTTGGCCCAATGCCAAAAAGCAAAGAAGGAAATAAATACCTCTTGACAATCATGTGTGTTTCTACACGTTTCCCTGAGGTTATCTCTTTGAGAAAAATCACTGCTCCCAACATTGTCAAGGGTCTTGTCAAATTCTTTACCATGTTCGGAATTTCAAAAGTTGTGCAATCAGATAAAGGCTCAAATTTTATGTCTAAGCTATTTCAACAAGCCATGCATGAACTGAACATCCATCAAGTTTCATCCAGTGCATACCATCCTGAGTCACAAGGTGTCCTCAAACGTTTCCAACAAACTCTGAAAGCCATGCTTAGAAATTACTGCCACGAGCACTCAAAGGACTGGGATGAGGGTGTTCCCTTGTTGTTGTTTGTAGTTCGTGAGGTTGTTCAGGAATCTACTGGATTTAGCCCTTTTAAGTTGGTTTGTGGTCACTCAGTTCGTAGTCCACTGAGGTTGGTTAAGGAGAAATTGTTGGAGGACAATAACTCACAAATTAGCTTGTTGAACTATATCTCTGATTTCAAAACCAGATTGCACAATGCGTTTAATGTTGCCAGGGAAAACCTGAAGTCTTCTCAGGAAGAGATGAAAACCTGGTATGACAAAGGGGCCAGGAAGCGATTTTTTATGTTGGTGACCAAGTACTAGTCTTGTTGCTCACATCAGGCTCTTCACTTCAAGGTAAATATTTTGGAACTTATTCAGTTGAAAAGAAAATCAATGATCTAAAGTATGTAATCACTTCCCCTAATCGGAGGAAAAGCAAACAGCTTTGTCATATCAATATGTTGAAATCGTATCAAAGAAAATGAATGTGTCGAATACTGTTCCTGTCAATGTGACAAGTGGTGTGAATGAAGATCATGATCCTCCTCCTGAAATTATAGAAAATAGCATTCCAGACACTCACGTTAAACTCAAAAACTCACAAGTATTAGCAAACTTAGATAAGAAACTCAATCATTTAACCCAACAACAAAGTCAAGAGTTGAAAAGTTTGATTTTAGAGTTTGCTCATTTGTTCCCTGATGTGCCTGGTAGGACCAATGTCATAGAACATGATGTCATTATTGAGAACACTCGACAAATAAAACAACATCATATCGGGCCAATCCTGTGAAATTGTCACAAATCAGGTCAGAGGTACAATACATGCTTGAAAATGATTTCATTGAACTGTCAAACAGTAATTGGAGTTCACCTTGTATCTTGGTACCAAAGCCTGACGGCTCAGTTAGGTTTTGTACAGATTTCAGAAAGGTTAATGATGTGACCAAGACTGATTCATATCCTATTCCTAGGATGGATGATTGTATTGACCGTGTAGGTAACTCAAAGTACCTTACCAAATTTGACCTACTCAAAGGTTTTCGGCAAGTACCTTTAAGTCCTCAAGCAAGAGAAATTTCAGCTTTTATAAGACCCAATGGTTTGTACCAATACAAAGTTATGCCATTTGGCATGAAAAACTTTGTTGCAAAATTTCAAAGGTTGATGAATCACGTCATTGCAGGGCTAGAAAATGTGTATGCTTACAATGATGATGTACTTGTAGTAAGCAGTGACTGGTCTGAGCATTTAAGTCACATTCGTACATTCTTTGAGAGGTGTTTCGAGGCTCAGTTGACAATCAATCTGTTAAAAAGAGACTTCTGCAAAGCAACAATTGCGTACTTAGGCCATGAAATTGGTCAGGGTAAAGTGAAGCCTATCCAAGCTAAGGTACAGGCAATAGCAGAGTATCCAGAGCCGACGAACAAAAGAGGTGTTATGAGATTCTTGGACATGGCAGGATATTATTGGAAATTTTGTCCAAATTTTTCTGATGTGTCTTCACCTTTCACAGCCTTACGAAAAAAGGATGTAAAATTTTCCTAGAATCAAAATTGACAGACTGCCTTTGAAAGGAACAAGGTCATGCTCATGAGTGCTCCAATCCTCTAAGCTCCCGATTTTGACAAACCATTCAAGCTTGCTGCAGATGCAAGTGACATTGGTGTTTATGCTGTGTTGTTGCAAGAGCAAAATGGTGTTGACCACCCTTTATGTTACTTTTCAAGAAAACTTGATAAGCACCAAAGAAACTATTCAACAATTGAGAAGAAAAGAAGTACTTGCATTGTTGTTAGCCTTACAACATTTTGATGTTTATTTGTGTTCTTCACCATTGATTGTTAATGTTTACACCGACCACAACCCACTCGTGTTCGTGAACAAAATGAAAAACAAAAATCAAAGGTTACTTAGGTGGAGTATTATTTTCCAGCAATACAATGTATCCATTAATCATATCCGTGGTTTGGACAATGTCGTCGCGGATGCCTTGTTTTGTTATAATTATCGGTTGACTAAAATTTGTTTCTTAGTTCAATGTTATGTATAATAAGTTAAAAAAAAGTTTTCACAAGTTCAATTTTTTTTTCTTTTAAGGGGGAGAGTGTCATGTAAATGTTATGTAAACGACAACCATGTCGTGTTGTGTTTGGATTTCCATATCTATTATTTATATTTCCATATTTATATTATTGTTTCGAAGTTCAAATCAATAAAATATGTTGTTATTCATTTAAAATAAAATTTAGAATTAATTAGAATTCATTTAGAATTGATCATTTAGAAATTTCTAGAATTAGGTAGATCAATCATATGTTTATAAATAGAATGTATGTCGGCCTGGTGTCTAGACGAGTCTCGTGCAAAACAGACATGCGCAGATTACTCTGGAATTCTGTGGAAGTTACGCGATATTTCGAAAACACAGTAGGCCTACTAATATATAAACAGACGGCGATGTGAGGAGAGTCAATGAGTCAGTCATTCGTTTTATTCGATTCAAGAGATGTTGTCTCCCTTTGAGAAATTTTCAACATTTGCTGTGTGTTTATTCAACTTGGATTTGTGACTGGAGCTAGATCTACAAAAACTGTGATTTTATTTCATCAATCTTTATGATTCATTCGAATTACTGGTTATACTGAAGGTCAACACATATAGGACTGTTTAGGGGAGACCGGAGCAAGTTGGAAAACGACAAATTTGAGACATTCATCGAAAACATCGTAAAAAGAACTTCGTCAAATTTATTGAACTGTGAATTGTTTCTGGACTTCTCCGTTCAAACTTCGGAATTTCTTCGTGGGACCAAATTTACACCCTAGACTGGAATTTTGGATTTCTGATCTAGACTTTTGAACTTTCATTCTGGATCATTATATTGGACACAGGCTAGTACCATTTTGTATTGTAATTAATTTTGAAGATTGAAACTGAATATCTGTCATTGTTATTATATAATTTATTATATATTTGTCACATATATAATAATTTATCGTAATAAATTGTGTAAGCTGTTATCTGTGTTTTTCTGTTGCGCCTACGAATTTTATTTGATATCCAAGTGTCCACCACTAGTACAGCGATATGTCTCCGTATTTACAACGTTAAAATCAGCGGTTCGGTTCCTCTCGATGGGCTGAGCAGATAGCTTGATGTGGATTTGCTATAAGAAAAAAAAACACATGATATCAAGGTAGAATGGGGTATATTTTATATATTTAGAGTAAAATTAGTTATAAAAGGATCACTATCAACTTACGAATTGGTAAACAGAATTACTTCCATATAAAGTTAAGTTTTGGTCATAATTCACTGTTGGTCGAGTTTTCTCTAAAGTGCCTTTAAATCTCATATGAATGTATACATTTGAATTAAGGGCATGAAATAGTATAAATATTTAAAATCAAATTAGGCATTTAAAAATTGACACATGTGTTAGATACCTTAAAAATATATTGTCTTTCATCTCATTTTAAAATTAATTCAATTTAACATCGACACTGTTCATAAAGTATGCTATATCACAGCAAAGTTTAGACAATTTTCAATAAAGTAAGTTTCATGTAACTCAACACTGTTTACAATATACCATCAGCCTATTTAAACAAAATAAATATTTAACAATCACTCAGTACTGTATGTACACCATATATGAAAAAATATCAAAATATAACATATTCGACTTAAAATTAAATCATTGAAAAAAGTTATTTTCTTCTATATTCGTTATCAATTTTTATTTAACATGATATTTTAAATCTAAACATTTTATTTTTATGTGCAGTACCTATGATTCTACTATTTTATTAGGTTCATTAAATTCATGTAATTATTGGATCATAAATATTTTTAAACAACAGTTGCAAAGACCGTACCACTGTTCATTAAAGTTTAAATCTTAGCTGTTTATTTTCTGTATGTCACAGTTATTGTTCATCAATTTATACATAGTTAATAACTTTAACACCAGATGTCAATTATTTCTTTTCTTGTTTACTTGCACGTGCCAAAACTGCGAACTTTATACTGTCACCCATCCGATCTCAGGTCACTGTATTTCTTCTAGTGTACGAAATAGAAAAATAATTTTTCAGAGTATCGAATTTAGTAACAAATTAGTGTTTATAAAGTTGAATCATTATTTTGAATAACACAACTTGAAAAGTTCGAATCTATTATCCATTTGAACATCTCTAACAGTTCTCTCCTTGACAAGCATATATAAATCGATTTATATACACGTTTAAAATATATAATTAATTGTCAACACCCACACAGCAGTTTAAAATACGAATCAAATTATACACTTTTAATTCATTTCTAAATTTCGAAATAATCACAACTCTCAAATTCTCATATATCTTTTACGAATTATTTCTGTAAGGTCTTCAGGTATCACTGATATTAATAAATGGAGCACAAATTAGCAACTTTGGATCCTCAATTTTCATTTTTTGATAATATATGACCTTCTTGCAATTCTAGATGTCATGAGAATATACAGAGTTACCATTCCACTCATGTGCTTTCAATTTTTAAAATCATGAAATATATTCACACTGAAAATTTTGATTCCTATAGAGAGATAGAAATGCTACCAGTAAAAGTGAATCACTGACCTTTATTTTATCGGCGATAAACGAACATTTCAGTGAAAGATATATCATTTAAAAAACAAAACAGTAACTTATTCCATCAAAATATTTAAACAACACAACATAAATTATTGTGTTATTTCCTCACGACATGTTGTTTTCTCAGAATTGAGCTAAAGTAATATTTTCTCGGAATCACATTACAATGTTATTTTGTTAGGAAAATATTGGAATGTTGTATTTTCAGTACAGCAGTTATGATGTTATCCTAAAGTCAGAAATTTTTATTACACTGAAAATCAATTTGTGGGGAAAATATTATTAAAATATATAACTGTAATTAAGGGAGGAACCATAACATGTCTGTCTTTAGCCTGATAGAAGTCTCCAGAAACTAATAACTTTGGCAATAAATTTGTAGTTTACATTGGAAAATAATATTAATCAATAAGTAGACAAAGCTTTCCCACTAATATACATCAAGTTATTCCTATTAATTGCTCTGACCCTGGCTTGAGGTTATTATTGGTAAGCACATTCAGTAACCATGGGTGAAGTTGGAAAACGAATAATTTATAAATATTCCCTAAAGGCTGGACCAATACAACCACAATACTCACTATGCCTTATTATAAGTTTCATTATGGTGGTTTCACGTAAAAAAATACTTAAAAGTTTAGTTATCTCTCAGTAGATGGAGATGATGATATGGAACTATTTGTAAATCATTTAATTCAAACGCGAAGAAAGTAGCAATCTTTTACACATACAGTTTAACTTTATGTCAAGTGGATTCTTTTATATTGAGAACAATCTTTGTTGTATATTTTCCTCACAATTAGTAATACAATATCAAGCATTCATCAAGCTGAAGTTTAGCGTGTTGATGCATTGTAACCACTCCCACCATCTGTTTTTGCTCAGATAGAAAGCTGTGCCTTGAACATGCTTGCATGACTTTCTCAGTGGCACAGCGGTGTGTCTGCGGACTTACAACGCTAAAAACCGGGTTTCGATATTCGTTGTGCGCAGAGCACAGATAGCCCATTGTGTAGCTTTGGCTTAATTCGAAAGAACAACAATAACAAAGAACTACATGACTTAAATGATAAAACATTATTTGTAACACAAAAACGAGAAGGTGCTGGTGTAGTCATTATTTAAAGAAATTTTCCGACAGTTTTGAGTTTTAATCTAAGGTATTGTGACACTTGTAGAATGAAATAAAATACATAAACCAGTAAAAATGTGTTGGGAAACTGGTTGATATTAAAGAAAAATGACCAGAAAAAAGTCACACATTTAAACGAATATGTTCTTTAAATCATTAATAATATTTGTCCAACATCCACAATACTTAGTTAGGTCCACTTATTTATGTTTATTTTGAAGACAAACTCGACGTCACTTTCATTTTACACAAAACAATAAAAGCGAGAAGTGAATTCAAACAAAACCGACGTAATTTCTCCAGTGCTAAAAGCCGATCGTATAAATAAACAATTGAATTTTTCGTACAGTTTCTCACGACTTTAACACTTAATTCAGTGTTTACAAACTATGGTTCCTGAACTTTTTGAGAGCTCGAAAACTTTTCAGGTAGCATTCTGATAAAATTATATTACAGCTGAAGCATAATAATTTATACGCATCCATCATACTGAGAACATTATAACTATAGACTCCTAATGCAAAATATAAATGTGAGTGCTGTAGGTATTTTTGTTTTGCGTTCTTTTAAATTAAATTTCCTGTAATTTGTTTAACTACGGAACAAGATACTACAAACAACGAATCTGCTTTGCATGTATCTATATTGAAGTATTACTGTTAGTTTATTTGTGTTATTGAATGTTTAAATTATTTCCATAGTTTTATTTCAGTTGTCTTTTTTTTACTGCAGTGAAAACAGTCAGTCAATACAACTCTTAGCTAACTTCAGGATAGCTTGTAACTAATAATGGTATTGACCGACACATTACAATTCTTTAACAGATGATAGAGCTGGTATTTAAATATAGTGTCCTCTTAATGTAAGTTTGTTATTTTGATCAATTTAATAACTGTCACATATCTATTCATATGATTTTTTTTTACTGTTTAGCTGACCATGGCTCGAAGGAACGTTTGAGAGTTTATAACACTAACAAATGGGATTCATCACTTGTTAATCACTGTTTGGTTTTGTGCTTAAGAATCATTTTATTCTATGAAGAAACAGGGAAAACAACCACCAGAAAGAAGACAACTCCGACAACCGTTCCACCTACGACAAGTAACCCGTTTTTGTTTTTTACAGGTAGAATTGGAAATATCTGTTTCCTAGAAACACATCAAAATTGTAGCTTAACCAAGCCTTCAAACATTATTAAATGATGAAATATTCTTTTCAAAACAAATACCTAAAGGAGCTGGTCCAGTTATTATTCGATCAAATCCTCTGACGGTTTTGAGTTTGATCTAATGTGTTGTGAAAGTGTAGTAGGCTTAAATAAGGTATCAGATTATCCAATATGTAATGTTCGAAAATTTAATATAGAAAGTGCATCGTAATTTCAGACTTTGTAGAGTGCTTTAATGACGAAACTGTGCAGACAAATAAAATAAACTAATCCAACTCCACATTTTCAGAGCATTAATGAAATAAAACCTTATAAAGATGGATGTGTCTGAGCACTACATCAGATATATAATGCTTCATGAGTTAAAAAAGACAAGAGTGCAGAAAAAAATACACGAAACATCCAATGTGTTTATGGTGCAAAGTTTCTGAATGAAGGAAAATGTCGAAGTTTATTTCAGAAGTTCAGATCATGTGATTACAGCTAAAGTGATGCGCCACGTTCAGGTTGTACAGCTGAGTTTCACGATGACTTGCTGCTGGCTGTACTTGATGAAGAGTGTGTAGAAGCTTTATTTAGCCAATTCAACAGTTCATCGTCACCTACAACAACTTGGAAAGGTGTCAACATTTCCACTTCTCTGCACTCTTGTGAATTTGACGGATCTCTTCTGGACAGATTAGTAATTAGAGATGAAAAATGGATACTTTATAAAACTTTTAATCACCGCAGACAATGGCTAAGTGCAGGCAAAGTGGCTAAAGCACAACCAAAAACAGACCTCCACACTAGAAATGTCTTGTTAAGCGTCTGATTGAACACTGTTGGTGTGAAATACTTTGAGTTGCTGCCACTCAGTATAACAATTTCATCATACTTCTATTGTCAACAGTCAGATCGCTTGAATATTGCCCTGAAGGAAAAAAAGGTCTACTTCGATCAATCGTAAAGGTGTTGTGTTTCACCAGGATAATGCAAGGCCGGATACAGCAAGGGTCTCATCTGTAAAGGTTGAAGAGCTGGACTGGAACAAACTTCCACATTCTCCTTATCCTATAGTCCTTGCTTCATCTGATTATCTTCTATTCCGAAGTTAACAGAACTATCTTGATAGAAAAGAGCTAGGAATACATCAAGTTGTCAAAACTATCCACTCTACATTCTTTTTGTTCAAACTCAAAGAATTTTACAGAAGTGATATTTAAAAGCTTGTGATCCGTTAGCAGAAAGAAATTAATAATAATGGGACATACATTATTGATTAAAATAATATTAAAAGCATTTAGAATCCTTTCTCTTTTTCTGAGCCTAAAATCGGACATTACTTGAGGTATGACCTGGTACAAACACCGGTGAAAAGATATTTGTAAACTTGTTCAAACTAACGTAGAAGAAATGACTCCAAAAATGTATTTCATGAACTCTTTCATAGTTCGCAATTTTTTCAGGAGATTTTTCGGAAAAATCTCCATTATTCCGAAAGCGTAAGTTTCTTTACGCATCCATCACATTGAGTATATTATAACTTGAAGACTCCTCTTGAGAAATGTAAAAGTGAGGGTTTTAGGCGTTGTTTTATATTAATTTAAATGGACAGTTTAAGTTGTTTTTAGTATTAAAACGAAGAACAAATTGAGGATTAATAAAAGTGATACAAGTTAGAAAGATGAAGTCCTGGAAGAGTGTTGGAGAAATGACATTAATGTGATCATGGTTAAAAATGTAATAATAAACAGTTTGTCATAAAAGTGCCATAAAAACATATTTCATGTCAGAATTGTTGTAATGTATAGTCAGGTATTACAGCTTTATTGAGAAAAATACATTTTGTTTATCTTCCTCTGTCTGTTAGTTTATCTATTTTTATGAGTAATTCATGTATATTCTTCGTTCTATGAAAAGTAAACTATTATTTGTTGCCAAAATATCACGTTGTATTTCCGAAACGGTTAAGATATACAAGACAATGGAAAAACCGATTTTTCAGTTTCTAGTCTTTTCAGTTCAAGTACTTACTCTGCAAATACTCTGTAACTGAGAGGATTGAAAACAGCTGAACGAAGACTTTGTGTTTTGAGTTTATTACAAACCTACCAGAATACTATCTATGCAAGCTGTGTATTTTTTCTTTCTTTTGACTAAAGGGAAGAAAGTTATTCAATACAACACTCAGGTAACTTTTGGATTACTTTTAACTAATAATAGTGTTGACCATCACATTATGATGACCCTACAAATGAAAGGAAAAGTGTTTAATTACATTGTCTTTTTATGTCAGTTTGTACATTTTCTTCAATGTAATAATTCTCACATATCAATTCATATAAACCTTCTTTTCTGTTTAGTTGACCCACCTGGCTCAACTGACCGATAACACTAACAAAGAAGCTTTATCACTCATTAATGAATGTTTAGTTTTGTGCTTAAGAATCGTGTTATTCTTTAATTTATTTATTATTTTTGAAGCCACTTTTCATTTGTTACTAGTATTGTTACCTTCCACTTCACAAAAACTCAGAAAAAACGTTATTGAAGGTATATCTACCTGAAATTAAACTTTCTGTAAATAAATCTTTACAGTCTTCATTATCAGACAACCACACATCCTAACTATAACCTTGAAAAGAGGCTCGATAGTAAACCTTTACGAATTCAAACCAACATATTCAAGTCACACCACTCCACCAAACAGTGTTTCCACAGTCCATCTAGTGAAGATCATAAGAGAAAGAATACATAAGAAAGCCACCACTATTTACCTACCATACGTGCACCATTTCAATGAAAAACCCAAACGCACAGCCAAGAAAATCAACATAGAAGTCTGTTAGAAATTTTGCAACACGTTAAGATCTTTTTTAGTAAAAAATACACAAATATTTATCAAAGAAAATTCGAAACACGTCATCCTAAATTTCTGTGTTCCTTCAACAATACATACATTGGAGAAACAGGAAGAAAGCTCGCAACAAGTATCAAATAACGTAAAGATAGTAAAAGACAAGAAAAACACAAAATTCAGCCACAGCAGAACAGGCCACGTCAATTGGACACAGAATAAACTGTGATAAAACTAGAATCATTGACATAAACAAATTCTAAAAGACAACAAAAACAACTTGAACACATTCAGACCTTCACCAAACAGAGATTCCGGATTAGAAGTGGTTACCATTGGTTAAATCTTCAGGAAATCTCTCCTCCAATCAGAAACACTCATAATATAACCAATAATAACACGCTATCTACAATCCACCAGAACAGCATTCCTCGAAACACCAATCGAACTGCTAACAATAAATGACCGGTTAATAAAATTAGCAGATTGCTGCTACACCAAAGTCAAGAACAGAAACATCTCAAATATCTCAACTAGCTGAAACTCCCAGCGCTGGATTAAATACACCTCGTCAATAAATTGGATAATTAACCATACTGATTAGTGTTTCCTTATTTAGGTGTCAATAAATTTCAATATTTCAGGTTTGAACATTGGACGGATGTCGAATAATCCACCCATCAGTGAAAGTGATTTTCTCAAGGCACTCCGGTTTCTCGCATAAATAAATTTCCATCAATCGATCTACAGATCCCAGTTCCCCGGCCCTGAAAGGATTCCTTTCTCCTTCACTCTTTCTTTCCTTTTTCTCATCTTCATCCAGTCTTTGTTATTCTCTAGGGATTTATCCCTCTCTTCTTTCTCGTTATTTCCTCCCCACTCAGCACGTGTTGCAGCCTGGATCTCTCTGATCAACCATCTTTTTCACCACCAGAAGTTCTTAGTGAATGTGGCTGCTCCTCTAACAACAACTTCTTTGAGCTATCTTCCAGCTCTCTCTGACTCACGGATTTACCATGTCAAAACAACAAAGATTAACCCCTGTTTCTGAAGTTATATCTAACCTCTGAACTCGTGCAGGCATAAAAAGAAATAATAGTATCTGAGCTAGACTGGTTTGCCTCTATGAGGTTTAAAATCCTGAACCACTGCCATGAACACATCCACTGGTCCAGTGAAGTAGTTATCACCACGCAAACAAGACATGCTAAATCGCTCTGCTATTAGGTTATTCTCGATGCGAGGACCAACTTCTACAGTCACCTTACCTCTTTCGCCAGTAATCGTCGACGGTCTACTGCCGCTAAAAATCGCCAATTTTATCGCTCAGGCCACTCCAGGTACAAACACACACCCTACCAGGACCCGAATCGTGCGTTGACAAGGAATTTTTTTTCAGACCTTTACGTCTAAAGATCTGTAATATTTATGTTAACCCTGGAACACATAAATCAACGTCAACTGTTTGACCACGAACAGCTTTATCCATCTATTTTCTTTTCTTTTTTCAGAAGCGTCGACACATCCTTTCACGTTGCAGAGTCGGAACATACTACAGAATGCAACTAAAGACCGATATATACGCCATCTATCGGATTTCCTCCAAACATACCAATCAAGCGACTGAATTCATCAAGATAGTTATAACCGCTATGCACAGTGCCGATTACAATTTGTTCTTCGCAAGCACAGCGGTAAGTCTAACTGAGTTACAATGAGTTACAAGAAAACACACGCACACACACGGACTACATTTTATACAACAGATGCTACTGTCACATATTTCACTTCAGTTCCGAACGTCCACGTCGTCGCTCCTCCAAACCATGGATATCTAAGCTCTCCCCGGAGAACCACAACGTAGACATTCAATTGAAGACTACTTTCCACAACCAGCCATTGATTTGTCACTCAATAAAAAACCAACCAGGAAAAGCACCCAAACCCATTCATGCAATACTGACTCGATACCGCTAACCTGGACTGCCAGCAACATCCCAATATTCACAATAATATCAAAGACAATGCCACTCAGACTGACGACGTCCCCAACCCCCAGCTACGACCTAATCTAAACAAGAAATGTAACAGATCCTGCTAGATACCAAATTAAACAACAAGTGTTACAACCACCTGCCAGGTTCAAACCATGTGAGTAACGACCACCGACACATCAGCTGAAACAGACAACCAGAACACTATTACTCAGAAGACACGATCTAAAATTGCAAGAAGCTCAAATCATTCAAAAGCGGTAAAGAAAAATACACCAAAGAAGAACATCCAGTGGACTCACCTCCACCATCACAATCGTTCTCATGACATCTGAGCATCAGATGTGAAAGCATGTTCAACATGAATTTTCTCGCTGCTTTACAAAATCGCAGCAAGTCGTTTTCCAAACCACCATTCCACTAACTACTTCCACATTTTTACCTTAAGTTACATGTGTTTCATTTCTGTGTGTATTATTAACCTTTTTCGTTTCAGCAACTTCCTCGCTCGGTCTCGATATATTATTCGGCGACCTGGACATGAAAGTGGGTGTTTATCGGGATACTCTCATTTCCCCCCACACACCTGAATCCGAGGCATTGGATTTTTAGACGCTAGCCAGGGCAACTTGATCGATGATCATTGCTCGGCAACGAATGGTGATGTTTAGATTGATACTTCGTTTCGTTTGCCGCCTAAAGTTTCAGAATGAGGTTCCACTCTTGTCTAGTTCCTTTGTGCCGCTATCTTCTCGCTCGGTAGATGACAGGTTCATAATGCTCCACTTCACTTCATTGCATGAAACAAACCAAATTAAAATATAGGAAAATACCCACGTAAAGATAGATAAATAATCTTCCACGAGCGGGAACAAAGAGGAACAACAACTTCAGACTTCTCTATCTCTAAACTAAACTCCTGCCACGGTTTTGTTGTTGTTGTTACACTCATATCCTGACCTGGAGACGGAGGGCAGAAGACTTTCGAATTGTCGTCCTCTACACTTCTGTCTCCACCACAGGCAGTTTCCGTCCATTCTACAAAATGTTATCATGAATACCCTGCCAAAACAATCTATGAAAGTAAACCCAGATTATTATATTAACTTTTTTCTCCTGTGTTATTCACATAAGATTTTGATTTATTGCACTATGAATTACTGAGAAGTTGTTTGTATATAAAATATATTGTAAAATAAAAATATATGTAAATACTTGGGTAAATAGCACTCCTTTCCAAGACGAAAGATTCGTGTGAAACATCTTCTGCATAAAATGGACATTCAAGTAGATGTATAACTCTGAAAACAAGGAAACAAATTATTTATCATGAACTTTCTAGATTTATGTCACTGAATTTTAAAACATACAGTATTCCTTCATATATAAAGTGTGTAAAGAACATAGATATGAATACAGAATATTTTACAGGTACTACCTACCTATACACTACAGGTGTTTATAACTTTAGAACAAACAGCAACGTAATTTTCCTGACTGTATGGGAAGAGAAGTTACAAAATACTAAGCAAGAAATCAAGGTAAGACATTCTTGTCATATTTACTTAAAACAAAAACAACTTTACTATAGACAGAGGTAACATTTAACTGACCTGTATCTTACACTAGTAATGAAGTGTGTACTTACACATTATAAGGCTCTTAAAAAAAAGACATCTTGGTAGAAACTACTGGTATATTTAAATTTCTAGCCTTCCACGTTGTTAAGAGTGTGTTACACGGTTGGTATTTCACATACGGTATGTTAGTTGTATTATATTCCTGACCAGAAAAACCATGGTTTATTGATATTTTACAAGTTGACTCATGAATGTCAGTATAATCAGTGTTTCGAATATAGAACATTCTTTGTGGTAGAACATTCAATTTAGAAGTATCTCAGAATTTTTTATTTCTTCCTGCATGTTGGTAACAGTTATTACAAGTACGAAACTGAATCTTATATCTGGTCAGGAGCTGAATATTTTATCGACATTGAAAAACCTAATATTTCTGAGTTCATATTCTCACACTTCGCTAAAGCCAGCCAGATTAATTGGCTTTACACTGTTGACTCTTATCAATTATGATATTTTATGCCTTCTAACGTTCGAAACAATTCGCTGAGGTTGAACGGCTGGAAATGTTTGAAATCTGTAAACGTTCATGGAGAATTTCTGTAGTTTTCGATAAATAGACCATAATAACCAATAAAGTTTCTAAGACCGACAGAACACTTACTGAAGCTGTTTAATAACATTATTATTTTTCTATCGGAGTGTCGGTTTCACAACAAGAATCACGTGAGTTTCTAGACGTTTCAACAGTGTTCTTGTTCGTTTTTGCTCGTTAGCCAGTTCGATTTTAGAACAATATATTTCTTTTAGTTTGTTATAACTGTTATTAATTTTCGGAGTAATTCCAAAACGTTCATAATTTTCTTATTTGTTTTACAACAAACGTTTTTATAAATTTCTAATCACAAAATAGCCAACTTTTGTGTAGTGTTCGTGGTATAATTGCGACTGATCTATTGTAGGTAAGTGGTTAATTATTTACCCTGTTCATTCCTGCTAATAGTAATATATTCACATACCTGACGACATAAGAATTATACAATTTGGAATGAATTGATATAAAAATGATATGAGATTTTATGATCAAGACAACACAAGCCGAAACATAGAAATGCTGTTTATTGTAAAGTTTTCATACAGCAGAGGTTGAACATAATTTACAAATAATGCATTCAATAAGAAAATATTGACATTTTAATGATAATATTTTAGTGGTTGAAGCAGGTAAAATTCTGTGTATCTTTAAGAAGTAATTGAAAAGTGTAACGGGCCCTTATGTTTAATTTAATTGAAGAAATCACAATAAAAAAGACAAAAAAACATGTCATTTGTTATCGTATTTTATGACATTTCTTATTTCACTATTCTGGACAATTTTGTTTTGTTTATTACAAAGTTATGTGGAGGGTGTAAATAAATTCAATTTTCTCATTTTTTAATTCACATGTTTTATGATTTGTAAATTTATATGTTCCTGGAAATTGAGACAGCTACTATATAATTATGTTATAACGGATAGTTCCAAGTGTTTTAGTATATAAAACTGTACATAAATGAAAATCAGATATTCCAAATTGAAAATTGATTTGTATATCAAACAATATTGGTCATTTGTTTTTCTGCATTAAACAAGTGTAATCTAATATTCAGTAAAATATGATATTGCTGCTAATTGTATGTCCAGTAAATTCTGGACATCAATATTCAGACATTCAGTATTAATCCTTTCAATATAACATGTTAAGACATTATTATAAGTTTCTTGTGTACATAGTGAACTGACCTGTGTTAAGTTGACTGTAACACTAATTATGGAATCTATACGTGCACTGTTACCACTGCTAAATGTGTTTACACTCTTTAAAAATGAAATCTTGACAGAATCAATTGGCACTTCATATACAAGGCGTAACTTGTATTACATTCCTATCCAGTAAATTTACAAATTTACTGATGTGTAATAATGTATGTCGTTACAATGAAGTGTAAAATATGAAATTCTTTGCTAGAAATGTATTTTAAATTTTTTCTTGACTTTCTCGTCTTACAAAATATTTGTCAAGAGCAGAAATCATTCACCGAGACAGCTACGACTCAGTTATCACCTATCAAGGCAGCTATGTTTACAATACCAACTCAATCATCATCAACCAAGGAAGCTGTGATTACAATAATAACGCAATGATTACTCACCAAGACTGTTGTTATTACAGTAATAAATTCTTCAATATTTATAGAGGCGACTTTGAATGCGCTGATAAACACGATTTTTTTCTTGTCAATGTTGTGTTTTTATTTTAACTTGGAGGATCAACACACGCATGTTTTGTCTGTCCAGGTCTCGCAGAGACTAGAAAGGAAATCAATTAATGAGCATAGCTAATATTATGTTTATAATAACAAGTTAAAATAAAATATCAGTAATTAGGCTTAGATGTATCTCCTAGGGACTCACGAATAATCTGGATGACTGTGCCGCCAAATATTTTTTGTTCAATCCTTTTGCTAAACACAGCGCAATGTGCACTTTTACACTTAAAAATGAACGTCGGGTCTAGACGGCGTCAATAATTAATTGCTTGTGATCGAGTAGTAAGCTAGTTTAAACTGTTGTTATAAGATATAATTAAAAAGAACAGTTGATGGTTAAATATTTGAAAACCAGAAATGAATCGATAAACCTTTTTAACAAAAGTATAAAATAAGAATATTCATTAAAACAAAAAATGTTACACGGATACAGCTGGTGTGAAAACATTTAAATCTGTTTTTGAATCCAAGCTTACTTTATATACAACTTTTATATTTAAATGTCCCCAAGTTACACAGCGGGATGTCTGCAGTCAAAAACTAAAAGAAACCGCCATTTAAAACTTTTCAAAATAAAAGTTATAGTTACTAGTATGATTATTGTAGTTTTTTTAAACAGTTATCTTTTTCAGGAAGATGGAAAATTGAGGTACCAACTGAATGAAATCCAAATACCAGAAATAAAAATATTTGGTACTCTTAATTTTATTTTTATTTACACTCAAAATCGGACAATATTAAGAACCCTGCGGAGGTACATAATTTTATTTTTATTTGTTTGTTTTTGAATTTCGCGCTAAGCTACTCGAGGGCTATCTGCGCTAACCGCTCTAAATTAAAGACTAGAGGGAAGGCAGCTAGTCATCACCATCCACCATCAAATCTTTGGCTACTCTTTTTCTAATGAATAGTGGGGTTAATCGTCATATTATATCGCATCCACTGCTGAAATGGCGAGCTTATTTGATGCGACGGATATTCGAACCCGCGACCCTCCGATTACGAGTCGCACGACTTTGCACCTGGTCATGCCGAGCCACAGGTACATTTATTGATTACAAGTATGTTTCTGAGACTCAATGAAGAGTTCGCCTGAGTTAACCAGTAAAACAGCAGTAAGATAAGAGACTTGCAACGTTTGAATCTAGGGATCAGTCACTCGTATCTAATACACAGATAGCCCAGTATGATTTTTGTCTTTTTTTCTATATTCTTATCTTACTTGTGTTACGTATTTTTTATGTTTTAAGTTCTTCGTAGATTAAACGCAACAGAAAAACACAGATGACAGCTTGTATAATTTATTACACTAAACTATTAACAAATATAACAGATATGGCATAAATTGTATAATAACAGTGACAGATATTAAGTTACAACATTCGAAATTGATTACAAAACAAAATAATATTAATTTCAAACTTCAGAATAAATCACAATACAAAACGGTACTGGCCTGTATCTAATGTAATGATCTAAAATTAAAGTCTCAAATTCCAGTCTAGGGTGTGAATTTGGTCCCACGAAGTAATTCCGAAACAGTTCACAGTTCAATAAATTCGCCGTCTCTCAGCACAAGCAGTAATTCAGATGTATCGTAGAGATTGACGGAATAAAATCACAGCTTCCGTAGATCTAACTTCAATCACAAAACCAATTTGAATATTCACAGCAAACACTTAATCTTTCTCAAATAACTAACTCTCTTTTTTTTAAAAAATAAAAACTGATGACTGAATCCCTCACTTGTTCTTCGAATAAAACTAATGACTGACTGACTCTCTTCTTATCTCCGTCTGTTTATATATATTATTAGGAATCTTTTTCTCGAACATTCACCGGAAATTCGACAGAGTAATCTGCGCATGTATGTTTTTGCACGAGACTCTACGTCTAGACGCTAGGCCAAACATTTCCATATATAGTCATATATTTGATCTACCTAATTCTAGAAAATTCTAAAATGTTACCCTAAATAAATAACAAAATATTAGTTTAAACTTCGAAACAATAATATCAATATGGAAAAATGATTAATACGAATGAAAATTCAAACACAACACGACATGTTGTCGTTTACAAAATATTTACACATATACATAACACTTGACAACCAATGTTACAGACAACCTCGTTACACACATTTAAGGTTTCATCACTTGTCTCTTTACATGAGAGTTTTTTTCTTTATTCAAAACAGAAACAAAGAGGAAATATTAATTAGAAGATTTCTCCAAAAGTCCACCATTTCCCATGGCTTCTTCAAACATCAATGATCATACGTTTTCTACATCCAACATCACGATTGAACCGATAACAGTTGATGTTGAAACAGCTGTCAGAAGTTTCTTACGACTAAATTTAGCAGAAGTAGAGAAAACATTATTTACATCACAATATCATCAAATCTACAAAAATATAAAACTGTGGATTATAACACTGATAGCTGTCCTTCTGTTCAACGTGTTTATTTCTAACTTTACATGTTCTCTAACGTTTGGAATTTCGTTTGGATTAACAATAGGCTTAAAATCATCACATTCGATCATACGAATTGTTCACACATATGTTTTTAACGAGTTCAATCCAGATGTGATGAACCCGGTCACCTGGTCCTTTCAAAATAATCACACATTTCTCGTAGGAAAAACTCAAGGTGAAGTGGTAGCAACAGTTGTAATCCAAAGAGACAAAAATATTCCGTATTTGAACAGAGTGTATGTGAAGAAAAATCTACGTGGTTTTGGTATTGGGAGTTTAATGATTAAAAAATGTGTTAAACTTGTTAAAGAAGAAGGCTACGGAAAACTGCGTCTTCTTGTAGACATTGTAAACACAGGGACAATAAAATTTTATTTAATTAACGGCTTCAAAGTTCGAAAACAAATAACTTCTGCAGAAACGCGTTTCTTTAAGTGGTTCCTTATTAAAATGGAAAAAGAAATTTAAAAACTGAATATTACCATTTTTATACATAAAGAACATTTAATTCACTACAATATTTGCTGCGTATTATCCTTCTAGTTTTCCGTGACGTGAGTTTAAACAAATAATCGATTTTAAACATCATTGTTGAGTATTACTTTTATTACAATTGATTAGTGATGTTGCACACGTAGCTCTTGGTTTGTCCTAAAAAATACCTTAAGGACACCTGTGAAAATTAAAACATAATGTCTCAACACGTTTTTCCTGGAGTAGGAACAATATCTTCAAGGGTCAGTTGGATTTATTCATTTTTGTTATATTGGTCAACATAAGACTGCTTTGTTTTATGTGTTTTGAGTGAGAGGACCAGCCAGAACAAGCTTGTTTTATTTTGATAAATTTATCAATATATTTCACAAAGAAATCGACAGATTTTACAAGATTTTAACAAGAAAATATTTCAGTTAAAACGCCATTCATTCTTGTATTAAGCTCGTGTTGATTTTAAGCCAAAATAGATTAATTTATTCAAGTTACTACTTCCAATATATTTTCTGAGAATCTCTGGCTTTTATTGAAATACCTTGTAACATTTTACAGACAAAGAGAATCCAAAATGTGAAATGCAAAATAATATATGTCGAATTTTTTTCACTGATCATTGCAAACCGTTCAATTAAAAAGATAAGTTTATGAAAAGAGTAGATCTTTGGTATATTTGTTTGAAGAATTCTTTCTAATTTTACATATTTTCATAATTTATACAATCTCAGAGCTTTATTTGTCATAGTAATACCATGTCATGCTATCTACTGAGTTCACAGGAGGGAATCAAATCCCTGATTTTAACGTTTTAAATCCGAATTCTCATCTCTCTATTTCTCATGAGTCTTGAAGTTATAATATACTCAGGGTGATGGATGAACGCAATCACTTTTGCTTCTTTCGCAATGAATATTTTTTCTAAGAATTTCTTTAAACATTACGTGAATCCTCAAAGAAATAAAAGTGTATTGAAACATATGAAGGAATTAAGTAATCCATCTTCTCTTGGAGCCATCTCCACAGTAAGGTGATATGGCCAGATGATTACTCCACTGGTAATTTGAGGTAAGATTTACAATTAACGTGACGTAAAACCTAACATCGGTCAAATGTTTTGCAATAATTAATAATATATTCAGCTAAAATACGTTACATGGCCAGAATTATGTGGACACCGAACTATCACACCCTTATGTGCTTGTTGAACATCTCATTCCGAAACTAAGGGCATTATATGGAGTTGGTATCACTTCGTTGCAATAACAGCCACCATTACTTTTGGAAGGCCTTTCAAATATACTGTGGGAATATGCTCCTATCAGCCAAAAAATCATTATTAAGGTCGGGCACTGACATGAGGTGAGAAGGCCTGTCCGCAGCCAGCGATCAGATTCATCACAAAGGTGTTTGATGACGTTGAGGTCATGGTTCTGTGCAGGCAAGTCAAGTTTATCCACACCAACCACTGCAAACCATGTCTTTTTGGACCTCGCTTTGTGCACAGAGGCATTGTCTTACTGACACAAAAAGTGCCTTTCCCAAAATATTGCCCCAAAGTTAAAAACACATAATTCTTTGGAATGTCATTGTATACTATAGTATTAAGACTTCCCTTCACTGGAACTTTTGATCCCAGCCCAAACTAAAAGAAACAACATGAGCCCGTTATTGGTCCTTCAGAAAACTTTACAGATTGCTCTATGCTTTCAGGTAGGTATTGTTCTTCTGGCATTCGTCAAGCTTAGAATCGTCCATCAATCTGCCAAAAGTGAAGCTTTATTCATCACTCCAGAAATCGCATTTATACTGTTGTAGAGTCCAACGGAGGTGTGCTTTATACCACTCCACTCGACCCTTGGTATTGTGATCTTAGGCTTGTGTGCGACTACTTGGCCATTGAAACCCAATTCATGAATCTCTTAACGAAAAGTTTTTATAACTGTGGACAAACGATTTTTACGCGTTACGCACTTCAGCGCTCAGTGGTCTCGTTCTGTGAGCTTTTGTGGTTCCTGAACGTTTCTACTTCAAAATAACAACACTTACAGTTGAGAGTGGTCAGTTTTATTAAATCAGAAGTTGGACGAAATGACTTGTTTAAAAGATGGTATCCTGTAACAGTGTCACGTTAAAAGTTACTTAGCTCTTCAGTACAACCCATTCTACTGCCAAAGTTTCTTTAAGGAGAATACATGGTTGTACGTTTGATTTTATGTGCCTCTTAAAAATAAGTGTAACTGAAATGTCCGAACCCATTAATTAGAAGGATGTCCACATACTTTTGCCCAGAGAGTCTACATTAATTGACCTTTAGTGATAAGAACAAATGTTAATTTAATATTATCTAGGATCCGAAAAGACATCGTCTTTGTAGCTCCAAAAGATTCATGGCTTCCTCAGCAACTACTATTAACAAATAGTCTGTTTCCAATTGATGATTGAGTAATTAACCACTGATGATGTGCAAGATATTCGAGATTTCTTCCTATTGATGTTTACAGAACAAAAGACAGAACCAGTTTACTGAAATATTTGGAAACGTTAGAACATTGATTGTTGTAGTATTTTTATATGCAAAAACGGCTGTTCTGGGCCCAGAAAACACTTCAAATAGAAGAGCGAACAACGTTTCGACCTTCTTCGGTCATCGTCAGGTTCACAAAGAAAGGGTTACTGGTCGGAAGCTGACCACGTGTTTGGGAGGGGTTGTATAATTGAGTGTTGCAATGTAGAGGGCGCGGTTTGAATATATAATTTTGTCTATAATATTAATATAGGTATAATGGTGTTCCTTTATATTGGTTTATTTTGGGTTTGAGTTGTTGTATAAGTAAGGCTTCTTTAATTTTTCGTTTGTTTATGTTTGTTTCTTTATTTAGTATTTTAGTGTTTTCTATGGTTATGTTGTGTCCATTTGACTTGCAGTGTTCGTAAACGTGTGAAGGTGACTTTTTATGTTCTTTGAATCTGGTTTCCATTTTTCTACTTGTTTCTCCTATATAGAAGTCGTGGCAGTTATCACATTGTATTTTATAAATAATGTTGGTGTGGTGTTTGTCAGTGTAGTTCTTACATAGTATAGACCTTAGTTTTGTGCCTGGTTTTTGAATAAATTTAGTGTTAACTGGAATGTTATATTTTGTTACTAGTTTTTGCCAAATGTTGGTTATTTGTTTGCTGATGTCAGGAATATATGGTATACAGCAGTATATGGTTTCGTGATTTTTTGATTCGTGAGATATATTTACTTTTGTTGGTTGATTTTGCTTTCTGTCTAGGTGTGTGCGTATAATGTTTTCTACAGTTTGTGGAGGAAACTTATTAATGTTGATGAAGTGTTGTTTTATTTTATCTAATTCATCGTTAATTTTATCTGGTGAGCATAGTTTTATGGCTGTGTTTATCTGGTTTCTTAGTATGTTGAGTTTTTGTTTTGTTTCATGTGCTGAGTCCCAAGGAATGTATAGTCCAGTATGGGTGATTTTTCGATGGATTTCTGTTTTGAATTGTGTGTCGGTTCTTATAATTTTGAGGTTAAGAAATGATATTTGATTGCTTTCTTCCTGTTCACATGTGAAGTTTATGTTGGGATGTATAGAGTTAATGTGAGTGAAAAAGTTAAGTATGTGTTCTGTAGATTCGAATCCCGCAATCGTGTCATCTACATATCTGTACCAGTATAGTGGTGGATGTAATGCTGTATTAATTGCTTGTGTTTCAATTTGTGTCATAAAAATATTGGCTAGTACTGGCGATACTGGGTTGCCCATGCTTAGGCCATTTGTTTGTATATAGTTTTGGTTGTTGAACATGAAGTTTGTCTTTATTGTGGTGAATTCTATGAGGGTTGCTAACTGGTTACTGGGAATGTCTATGATCGGGTTAGGGTCTCGAATATAGAGTTCTAAGGCTATCTTGCAGGCTTCTGTTGTTGGAACTTCTGTGAAGAGGGATATAACATCGAAACTGGCCATTAAGGCTTTATGATTAAGTTGATTTAGATTGGACTTGAAATTAAAAGAGTCTTTGATGAATGAGCTGGCTGATGTTGCATATTTGGAGAATGCCCATGCTATGTATTTACCAAGATTGTAGTTAAACGATTCATATGTTGACATTATTGGTCGTAATGGACAATCTGGTTTATGAGGTTTGGGGATGCCGTATATTTGCGGTGTGCGTGAGTCGGTTTTACGTAGGTAGGAATAAAGTGTTTGTGAAATTGTGTTGGCTTTTTTTATTTGTAGTAGTAATTTGTTTAGTTGCGTCTCATGTGTCTTTGTTGGATTTGTGTGTATTGGTTTAAATTTGTTCGTGTCTGATAGGATGTTATTCATTTTTTGTATGTATTCATTCGTGTTCATTATTACTATAGCGTTACCTTTATCTGCTTTTAGAATTTTTATGTTTCTGTCTTGTTTTAGGTTTCTAATGGAATTACTGTCTCTTTTTGTAAGGTTGTTTTTTAGTTTTCTGTTTTGTGAAATTATGTTGATAGTTTTGTAAGAAAATTCTTTGAAAAAATCGTTTAAGATAATGTTTTTAGGTGGTTCTGGAAAATATAAATTTGTAATTTTATCTGGGAAGTTTGGCAGTTGGATGTCAATAAAGTTATCTAAGTTGTCTTCTTTCTGTTTGTTGTTTTTGTTTTCTGTAGAAAGTATCACAAGTCTCCTGGCTAGGTCTTCTAAACATGTTTTGATTTCTATGGTTGGAATGTACCTTGGTGCTATTGCGAAGTTGAGTCCTTTGTTAAGTAGATGTATCTCGTCTGTGTTTAATTGTCGGTCAGATCTGTTAATTATGAGGTTGGTCAACGGTTTGTCATGTTGATGTCTTTTCTGTTGCTTACATCTTAGTTTTTCAAGTTTTTTGTTGTGGCGGATCTTTTTGTCTCTATCTAAATACTAAATAAAGAAACAAACATAAACAAACGAAAAATTAAAGAAGCCTTACTTATACAACAACTCAAACCCAAAATAAACCAATATAAAGGAACACCATTATACCTATATTAATATTATAGACAAAATTATATATTCAAACCGCGCCCTCTACATTGCAACACTCAATTATACAACCCCTCCCAAACACGTGGTCAACTTCCGACCAGTAACCCTTTCTTTGTGAACCTGACGATGACCGAAGAAGGTCGAAACGTTGTTCGCTCTTCTATTTGAAGTGTTTTCTGGGCCCAGAACAGCCGTTTTTGCATATAAAAGTTCTCAAGAAGTGGGTTTCTCGACATCACTGATTGTTGTAGTATTCGTCATCACTACAGTTAAATTATATTTGAACAATGGTTTCAAAGTGTGTGACACTGGTAAACAACAGTTTACCTACAAGTGGTCGTATATCGAAATGTATATGTATCTAGTCAACGATAGAACTGCTTCATAAAATAATAACTAAAATAATTAAATATTTTAACCTTTAATAATAATAAAATTATTTATTTTTGCAATCCGTTGAAATTCGTAAACAAATCTAAACATTTTTCAGAATCTTTGTAACAACACTTTGTTCTGTTTCTCTTCAAAAATCTAGATATTTCAAAATAATAAGTGTAAATTGAACAAAATGTTCAAGCGGTATTTATAAACTAATAAAGAAGGAAAAATGTTTCCTTAAAAGAAAAAAAATTCATCCACATTATTAATATTAAAAAATGTTAAAGCATCAATTAAACATAACATTCCTGTTTGTCTCGATAGGTAAAACTGACCACTCATTTTTAAATTGGTACAAGTCCAAAAACAGTCAATGTCTACTTTTCAATTTGACAACAGAAGAGGATAAAACGACTCAATAGTGTTGAATCCAGATCCCACTTTATTGTTGAGAAGATTTTTCTCAACAATGAAACTAATTCTACTGATCTTCTGGTGTAACGCCGGTGAAAGATGTTTGATTCATCGAATGCTTCGATTGATCAATTTCAATTCTGTGGTTAGTTTTATGAACATATAAGAAAAAATCATGTTTATCAAATTTTTTCCAACGATATAATTTTCATGATTATTTACGCTAGTTGAAACTAATCATTTCATAATGTGATCATATATTACTTAGACAGGCCTTCGTCTGTTTTCTCAGTATAAGTGTTGGTGGCTGCAGGAAAAGTTAGAAACAGTCATGATGATACCCATAGGTATCCCACAATTCTAGAACTCTCAACTCATACAAGCTGGTACAAGTCTCTATCTCAACTATTAAAGTAATTGCAACCTTAACACAAGAGGAAATTACAGAGAAACACGATCAACCAAACATTGTCAGTGGAAAGTAATTCTTATCTTAGTTAAAGTATTTGTAAAAATTTATCACCTTCTATTCAAAATGACCAAGTAGTTTGGGAGTTCGAATCGCTATCGGCGGGTTGCGGGTTTGAATTATCGTCACACAAAACATGCTCGCCATTTCAGCGTTATAATATAACAGTCAGTCTCACTTTGAATTGGCAAAATAATAGATCAAAAAATGAAGATGGGTGGTGATAACTAGATCTCTTTCCCTCTACTCTTTCTATTTTCCCTATTAGATAAGGGACGATTAGCACAAATAGTTTTCTGCGTCTTTACATGAGATTCAAACCAAACCTTTTCACAACAACCGCAAGCGAAAACGTGTAGGTAAAAAATCGCATAATGTCTTGAAAATTCTGACATACACTTAAATATATATTATTAAATAGATGTGAAATGGTGGGATACGCCAAAGAAAAATAATGTACGATAGCATAAAATTAGCTAAATCGTGCTACTTAGTTAACAAGCTAGTAGACAACATTCTTTACGGTTTACATATCTACGTTTTAATACGTTTTTTTTATGAAGATGGAAGACTGAGAGACCAACAGAACTAAGATATACTAAGATTTATTAAAACTTGGAGAATACGATACAAAAGAGTTTCGTTTATGTGAGGAAATGTCTAAGAAATCGTGGAACATGAAAGTTAATGTTGAAAAGATGCTTAAAAATAGTGAAAACAAAAAATGTAAGAAGGTGAAAGTTTGTACAAGTTCTTTGAATTTAAAGATAATTAAGTTTTATTTCAACAGTGGATTCAAAGTATGTGATACTGGTGTATTGTTTGAGTAATTTTCTTACAAGTGGTTGTATGTTGAAATGAAGTTGTATCCATACACCAACGGAACGGTTTCACAAAACAATTTCTGAAATAATTAACTATTTAATTCTTTAATAATAACAAAAATATTTATTTTTCAATCAAGTGTAATTCATAAAATACTCAACACTTTTTAGTTTATCTCAGCTAATACTCTTCGTTTTGTTTCTTCAGAGAAACAAGTTAAGCATTTCAAAATAAATGTAAGTTAAAGAAAACGAGAAAGCTGTATGTTTTAAACAATAAGGAAGCAAAAATGTTTTGTCACATTTTAAGAAAATAATGATAATACATCACAATTATTAATACAAAAAAATGATAAAGCATGAATAAAACAAAAATTTTATTAGTTTCGATATGTAACACTTAACAGTTTCTTGAAACAGAATAAAACTGTCGTGATGTCATTACGTGTACGACTAGAGTATCTTCTGTATCTTTATTGAAACTGGTTTAGATGGATTAATATCCACTATTGAACTCGAAAAAAAGAAAAGAAGATAAAACTTCCTAAAAGTGATAAATTCATTTTTATATGCAAAAACGGCTCGTTTGGGTTGAGAAAATATTTTAAATAGAAGAGCGAACAACGTTACGACCTTCTACGGTCATCGTCAGGTTCACAAAGAAAGAGGTAACTGACCGGAAGCCGACCACATGTTTGGAAGGGGTTGTGTAACTGAGTGTCGCAATAATAAAAATGAACACGAATGAATACATACAAAAAATGAATAACATCCTATCAGACACGAACAAATTTAAACCAATACACACGAGACGCAACTGAACAAATTACTACTACAAATGAAAAAAGCCAACACAATTTCACAAACACTTTATTCCTACCTACGTAAAACCGACTCACGCACATCGCAAATCTACGGCATTCCCAAACCTCATAAACCAGATTGTCCATTACGACCAATAATGTCAACATATGAATCGTTTAATTACAATCTTGGTAAATACATAGCATGGGCATTATCCAAATATGTAACATCAGCCAGCTCATTCATCAAAGACTCTTTTAATTTCAAGTCTAATCTAAATCAACTCAATCATAAAGCCTTAATGGCCAGTTTCGATGTTGTATCCTTCTTTACAGAAGTTCCAACTACTGAAGCCTGCAAGAATTCTATATCCGAGACCCTAACCCAACTATAGACATTCCTAGTAACCAGTAAGCAACCGTCATAGAATTCACCACAATAAAGACAAACTTCATGTTCAACAACCAAAACTTTATATAAACAAATGGCCTAAGCATGGGCAACCCAGTATAACCAGTTCTAGCCAATATTTTTATGACACAAATTGAAACACAAGCAATTAATACAGCATTACATCCACCACTATACTGGTACAGATATGTAGATGACACGGTTGCGGGATTCAAATCTACAGAACAGATACTTAATTTTTTCAATCACATTAAGTCTATACATCCCAACATTAACTTCATATGTGAACAGGAAGAAAGCAATCAAATATCATTTCTTAACCTCAAAATTACAAGAACCGACACACAATTCAAAACCGAAATCCACCGAAAAATCACCCATACTGGACTATACATTCCTTGGGACTCAGCACATGAAACAAAACAAAAACTCAACATACTATGAAACCCAATAAACACAGCCATAAAACTATGCTCACCAAATAAAATTAACGATGAATTAGACAAAATAAAACAATACTTCATCAACATCAATAAATTTCCTCCACAAACCGTAGAAAACATTATACGCACACACCTAGACAGAAAGCAAAATCAACCAACAAAAGTAAACATATCTCAGGAATCAAAAAAATCACGAAACCATATACTGCTGTATACCATATATTCCCAACATCAGCAAACAAATAACCAACATTTGGCAAAAACTAGTAACAAAATATGACATTCCAGTTAATTCTAAATTTATTCAAAAACCAGGCACAAAACTGAGGTCTATACTATGTAAGAACTACACTGACAAACATCACACCAACATTATTTATAAAATACAATGTGAGAACTGCCACGACTTCTATATTGGAGAAACAAGTAAAAAAATGGAAACCAGATTCAAAGAACATAAAAAGTCACCTTCACACGTTTTCGAACACTGCAAGTCAAATGAACACAACATAACCATAGAAAATACTAAAATATTAAATAAAGAAACAAACATAAACAAACGCAAAATTAAAGAAGCCTTACTTATACAACAACTTAAACCAAAAATAAACCAATATAAAGGAACACCGTTATACCTATATTAATATTATAGATAAAATTATATTTTCATATATCTAACCCCGCCCTCTAAATTACGACACTCAGTTACACAACCCCTTCCAAATATGTGGTCAGCTTCCGATTAGTTACCTCTTTCTTTGTGAACCTGATGATGACCGAAGAAGGTCGAAACGTTGTTCGCTCTTCTATTTAAAATATTTTCTCAACCCAAACGAGCCGTTTTTGCATATAAAATTCTCAACACGTGGGTTTCTCGACATCACTGAGTGATGAATTCAAATCCCTCTTCATTGTTATGAGGATTTTCTCTATTTCATAAAAAATCTACTGTTTTTCTGGTTTTACGCTGGTTAAAAAAGTTTGACACATCGAAAGTTTTGTTTTCTCAGTATTAGTTTTGTGGTTATTTGGATGAGAATATGAGGATAACTCCAGTACATCAGCTTTCTTCAAACGATATAGTTTTCACGATTCTTTACTCTAGTTGAAACAAATCATTTTGTTTGATCAATACAAATGTGATTAAAAAGTCTATTATTCGAGTAAATACCTTGTCTGTGGTGCTCTTCTGTCTTATAAGTTTCATTGTTCAGTTCATTTTAAAGTTTATTAATTTACTTTTAACTTTGTTTAATTTTATTTCATCTTCTTTGTTTGTCTGTTTGGAATGAAGCACAAAGCTACACAATGAGTTATAAGTTCCCTCTTCACCATGAATATTGTAACAATAAGGCTCATTATTCTATCATAAAAGACCTCTTACGAATTTTGTTTAATATCAACGGATGCTATTGTATATTTCATATGTTAGAGTAAAGTCGGTCAAAAATAGATTAATATCCACTGATGAATTGGTAAAATAAATTACATCCACATAAAGTTAAATTAGACATGTAAACGAATATGACACATACATGTTGGATACCTTATAAATATATGAACTTTGACGACATTTTAAAATTAATTCAACTTAACGTCGATATTGTTATTAAACCATGCTATAACAGAGTGAAGTTCAAGAAATTCGCAATATATAAATTTGAAGTATTTGGTTTGGTTTGTTTTGGAATTTCGCACAAAGCTACTCGAGGGCTATCTGTGCTAGCCGTCCCTAATTTTGCAGTGTAAGACTAGAGGGAAGGCAACTAGTCATCACCACCCACCGCCAACTCTTGGGCTACTCTTTTACCAACGAATAGTGGGATTGACCGTAACATTATACACCCCCACGGCTGGGAGGGCGAGCATGTTTAGCGCGACGCGGGCGCGAACCCGCGACCCTGGGATTACGAGTGCACGCCTTAACGCGCTCGGCCATGCCAGGCCTTAAATTTGAAGTAAGTCAACACTGTTCACAGCGTACCATCAGCCGTTTTTAACAACATAATAATTAACAACCACTCAGTACTACATGGACAGCATTTATGAAAAAAAATGAAATATCATTATTCAAGTTGAAATTAAATCATTAACAGAAAAGTTATTTTCTATTTTATTTATCATGAATTATTATGTAATTTAATATTTAAAATCAAAACATTTTATTTTTCTATGTGGTGTCTATGATTATACTATTTTCTTGAGTTTATTAAATTAATGTAATTATTGGATCAAAAATATTTTAATCAACAGTTACAAAGACCAAGGTTTGACGTATCAGTGTATATAAAAACTTAAATTTTAACTATTTATTTTCTATATTTCATTGTTATTGTTCGTCAATTTCTAAAGAGTTAATACCTTTAACACCAGATGTCAGTTATTGTTAAAAATAGTCAATGCACAATTACTTCAGCTAAAAAAAATATATTATTCAATACATTGTTGCCAATTAAAAACGGAGAAAATGATAAAACATGAAATTGTTCCACAGATAATTTTTTTTACATGTTCAAATTAGATACTTTCTTCATAAGAAAATAAAAGCATTATAAATGGAATTTTTGACTTCTCTGATTGGATACTCAGATAGTTTGTTGATCAAGAGAGTTCAAGAATTCATCGATAGTTAAAATAGGAAATCGAAAGAAAAATTTTCAACTGAAATGTAAAAATTGATATAAAAGATTTATTTTAAATACAATTAAAAGATAAATAAATTGTTATGATAGAAGTAGAGCCTTTGAGAGACGATCAGGGAATATCGTATCAGATTGATTCATTGGTTCACAGAGTTTAATATTGTTTTTCAATTTTTATAGATATAAAAAAATATTCTTAAACCTTTACAGGGATATTGAATACAATTGTTTGTTTTAAATTGTAGAACAAATAATAACTTTATAATGTATTTTTCTCGAAGAAAGTTAGTGTATGGTTTTTCACACTACAAAAGAATGACACTCATAAACGAGTATGTCCTTTAAAATATTTATTATATTTGCCCAACATCAACAGTACTTAATTAGGTTAATTATATTTGTGATTATTTTTCTTTGTTTATCAATATTAAAAAGCCAAACTTGACGTCACTCCTATTTACCACAGTACTATGAAAGTGAGTACTGAATTCAAATAAAATCGGCATCATTTCTCCAGTGCTAAAAACCTATCATATAAATGACTGATTTTTTTTGAGTAATTTCTCATATCTCTAACACATTAATCCAGCGTTAATAAATAGTTTACAATAATAGTGACATAAAAACGTATTTTATGTCAATGGTTTTATAATATATTGTCAAGTTAGGAGATACTGAAATGTATTTTACATTTATGAGGTGGGATTGCAAGGTGTTAATGTTTGGTAATGAGTGAATTAATCCACATTCAGAAACTGACGCTTTTTTACTAAACTACCAAATCACAAGCCCCGGCATGGCCAGGTGGGTTAAGGAGTTCAACTCGTAATGTGAGAGTCGCAATTTTGAATCCTAGTCGCACCAAACATGCTCGCCCTTTCAGGCGTGGGGGAGTTATTATGTGACGGTCAATCCCACTATTCGTTGGTAAAAGAGTAGTTCAAGAGTTGGCGGTGGGTGGTGGTGACTAGCTGCCTTCCCTCTGGTCTTACACTGCTAAATTAGTGAAAGCTAGCGCAGAAAGTCCTGGCGTAGCTTTGCGCGAAATTCAAAAACATACAAACAAACAAACAAACCAAATCACGATGATATCATTAAAGTTAAAATGCTCTCAAAGGTATTTTACTTCACTTGTAAAATTAAATCGTTCAACAAAAGTGATTTGATTAACTATTGAACAAGATATTGCAAATAACAAATATACTTTACTTGTATCTATGTTGATGGTGTTACAGTTTTATATGGATAAATAAATTTTTGTAACGGCCTTAGTCAGTCACTTTATTTGTTTCCTTGAGGTGGCAATATATTTCAATGGTTATATCCAATGTAATATATTGTATCTTGATAAAATATCACTTTGTATTTCCGAAACACTTAAGATAAATAAGACAACACTTAAGACACCGGAGAAACAGCCTTCTGGTAACTAGTCGTTTCAGTTCAGGTACTTCGTCTATGGGTGCTGTGTGACCACTGGTTCTGAAAATAGCTGGACGAAGAGTTTGTGTTTTGAGTTTAGCACAAACCTACCAGAAAACTATCTGTGCAAGTTGTCCATTTTACGTGTTTTACTAGGAGGAAGGTCGCTATTGAAAACAACTACAAGCTAGTTTTTGAAGTACTTTTAACTTATAATGGTACTGGCCGTCACATTATAATGACCCTACTACAGACCAGAGGACAAGTATTTAAATGTACTGTTTTGTTTATGTCAGTTTGTTTATTTTCATCAATTTAATGATTCATAGATGTCAATTCGTAGAATATTTATAGAACTTTTGTAATCATGCACAGTATATAACCTAATCAATCAAAATAGCCTGATCATCATTAAATTACATAGCACGTAAAAGTGCATCAACACAGATGAAGACTCAACACAATCAACAATCATACGACTTAGGGGCTCTTCGAAAACTATGATAGGGTTAAAACTATGACAGGTTGAAACTATGTTAGGTTAAAACTATGATAGGGTTAAAACTATGATAGGTTAAAACTATGACAGGTTAAAACTATGATAGGTTAAAACTATGATTGGGTTAAAACTATAATAGGGTTAAAACTATGACAGGTTAAAACTATGATAGGGTTAAAACGAGCAACAGTAATTTTCTAATTGGGTTTTATAAGAAGTGTCTCAAAATTTTTTCACGTGTCTTATTGACTCTGAAATGTCCTCCATATGGGAATTGTACGTTAATCTTTCAATATTTCAGAATGATATCCTTTGGTAAAAGCGATTTAATAAACAACAGCCTTGTCCTCAAAAGGTGGTGAATCTGGTAATTTTTTTATTTTTCCATGAGCACACCACTTATGAAAAAATAAACATCTGGAACTTTCTGCAGTTCATCTTATTTTTAAATAATAATTATCTTCAGATTTAAAACACTAAAATCAGAGATTCGATTCAATTAAGTGAAGAAAGCAGATGTCATCATGTGATTGTACGTCCTATGTCAATATTATTGAAAGAAAACCACAAAATAAGAAAAAAAATCAATGTTATATTTCATCAGTAACGCTGCAGTTAAACTTTGACACTAATTAACTCTGAGGTAGTCGTCTCGTGGTTATTGACGCTTAACACTTGAAGATAAGGATAACCTTGGGCTTGTCTCATACCTGCTGTAGATACTTGTTTTATCAGATTATCAATAATCTAGAAAAAACACCACATTACCGAACATTTGTTGAAAATCATAATCGTAAAACAACCTTTATTTATAAGTGAAGTAATTTGTTTTCGACATTTTTAAATAATTGTTCTTCCTCACCTGGATTTGGCAGTTGTTACCGTAACATGAATTATCTTTCATTTACATTTCTTCAAATGATAAAAACATCAGTCACAAACCAGAGTCTTGTAATGTTCTTATATGAAACTCGCTTCTCATCCTGAACTAAGAATCTGTCCCTAGTATATGTAAGTAAAATCTCTGACTGACGTGCAACATATAATAAAACATTTTATTAAGAACATTTCTAAGTGCACAATGGTACTATTTGCGAAAATTTCTTAGTTTTGCTTAGTCATTTATAACTAAATTACACACCATGAATATTAGTTTCTAACAAACCTTTCATTCACATAATAAACTTATGTTTTCTCGTAACACGATGTAAAATAGTTATTATATATTGAGACAATTACATATTTAACAAGTTAACTGAAACATCTAAGAAAACTTCCCTGATTATAAGATACTGACAGACATCTCAAAGTAATGATATATGCTGTTTAAATTGTTCGAGTGTGTCATTAGTTACCGCAAATGAAACACAAGGAACAAATATTGAAAGCCAAATTCTTTTAGAAATTAAAAACTTTCATTCATTTGAAACTCACCTGTCTGACATCCCTCGTGCTGACCCTTACATAACGCTTCTATACGGCTTAACACTTGTGTGTTATCTTCAATATATGTAATTAAAAACTTGTATACCATGACATATATATGGCTTTACTATCTATCATTACAGAATATACTTTGCTACAAAAACAAAGCCTATATCCACTATACATTAACTTCAAGAAATATTTGTATCACAACTTTAGAGAAAGCTAAATGTATATTTACAATATCTGGTAATTCAATAGGAAATTAATTTTTAATTCTTGGCTACACTTTCTGTTTTTAATGTAGAACACATTCATTCCTCGTTTCAATATTACACACAAAATGAAATACACGGTCGTGTAGGCACGTTGAGAAACCGGTGTCAGTATTAACGCTCAATTAAAATAAATAAACTTAAAGTTTTAATACCCACTAGCTGTATTTATAACACATTTCGTCAATTTTTATGTAAAGGACAGATTCCTCTGAGAGTATAATAACTTCTGGTATTTATAAATAACACAACTGAAATATGTGTGGATTACCAATATTAATTTAGTTTTCGTACAAGTTAATGTTAATCCCAGTTATACTTCTGTTTACGATATTTAGTAAAGTTTACTGTAGTGAGAGATATAAGTCTTATCACACGGTTCTTCTCACGTTATAGTATCTTAGTTTTTGTATTAAACGATAAAAGTTGACAAGTAAAGAAGAGAGATACTTTCACATTAGTTTTGTTATCATTTGTGTCTTTTTGAAGCTACACTTGTGGATGTGTTGCCACTACAATACTAATTTGTACCGGTGAAAATTTAAGTAACACTCAGTGCTGGAGTTTGTTGGTCGGCTAGAAATGCATTAAAATATCATTTATAATACTGTGTGAGTTATTAATGTTACAAACTTTATTTAAATATGACAATTACAAATGTGTGGAAATATATTATAGTATCAGTTAAAGCACCGTATCAGCTATTAAAGTTGAAGAAAAACTGACGTACCTTTACACACGACATTTACAACTGTCTTTCAGTTACTAATGTATTT